>CM023457.1:113366262-113917794 GCA_013339765.2 Haemaphysalis longicornis
CTATCACTCGCGCCCATCAAGCTCGTCAACTGGCTCGCGACCAGCTTCTTGCTTCGCAAGTCTCACAAAAGACACAGTACGACGAACGTCACCGCGCGGTCCACTTTCCTCCGGGATCCCTCGTACTGCTCTGGTCCCCTGCACGTCGTGTTGGCCTGTCCGAAAAACTGCTCCAACCCTATTCTGGTCCATACAAAGTGTTGCGTCGCGTCACAGATGTGACGTGTGAGGTTGCTCCTACCGTTTCTACTTGGGCTTCGTCCTCTACTGTCCGGCCTACCAGTGTTGTCCATGTCGCCCGCCTCAAGCCATATCAACCCCCCTGACCGATTCTCCTTAGACAGCACCGAGACGGTGCCTCTTCCGCCGGGGGTCATGTGAAGGGGCAATCCCTCTTCGCGCCAAACATGCGGTGGGCGCTGCACCGCTGATAGAAGACGACGAGAACGACAACGCGTGGCCCCGGACTCATGCTGCTACCTAATCCAGTGCTTCCCGGCTTATTCTGACTTATAAATAGCTTCACCTTACGCGTCTATGCAACGTAACAATACCAAAGCGGTTTTAATAACAACAATCAGCGCTGACATTGAACGTTTCGAGAAAATGACAAAAACGGCCGTTTGAAAAGGTGTGATCGAAAGCTTGGCATATTCTGGATGAGCTACCTCAATTAGCCCTCCTTGTTTTCAGGCTAAAAATTGGAGAGATGGTATCAAAGTGTGTGTTCTTTATTCGCAGTTTTTTGGTGTATGTGTAGATGAAGCAGCGCCGAGCAGCGCGTCGAAAACATAGGCAGTTTGTTTCACTCCTGCCGGGTAGAAACCGCTGACTGTTTCACTGTGCTTCTATTTGGGCTGAGCCTGCAGACATAACCGCCAGTGGGGTGGCTTCGATTGTGAGCGGCAGAGACTAGGAGCCTATCGCTTCGAAGATCCTTTTTAGTTGTAATCAGCTGCATTGAGACAAATTCAATCACAGTTTCATAACACTAGACAATTCTTCTTCTAGTGGCGCCTTCGATTTAATTCGCGGATACGTTGGCTTTCATAGCGGAGAACGGGGATATGCGATATCTCTTTGAGTTTGAGATGGCTAGCTACATTGCTTAAGATGGAGTCGTGTTTGAGATCGGCCCGCGAGAAACAAGCAGTATGACTGCCAGAAGGGCTGGAATGCAAGAAAAAGTAAACGTAACCGGTAATATCTGCTAACTTGTTCACCACCCGATTTGCTGTGGTGGACGAATACCGTCTGTTGGCTATGTTTTCTCGTTTGCAACCGTACTCCAGTGTTTACGCACTCGCATTTGTGGCAAAGCTAGTAGTTTGATCCTAGCACTGCCGTTTTTTCGCGGACATTATAAACTTTTCATTTGAGCAGCAAGCACGCCTGTTCTTTGCGTTTCGTTTCAACGACAATTTATTTGCCTAAATGATTTCGCAAATTTATTGCTCCAACTTGCTCATGTCCAGAAACAGCTCGACGAAGTCTAAAATTCTTGCTGGGCATAGAACCTGGTCTCTCGATGTATAAGGGCTTGTGCGTGTATGTTATGGCGTCTATGTTATAGAAAGTAGGCACGTCATAAAAATATGTTTAGGTACATTTTGTTCAGATTGCGTCTGGTTGTATGAACGTTGCTGTGAAACCGAGGCAGATCCGAAACCAAAGCCCCCCGCCCCATGGAGACTCTACTGATTCTCTCTGCACAATCGCTATGGCCATCGCCTCCACAACCACTGGCTGGCGAGTTGCTTCAGCGCAAGGTTTTCGGCTGGCCTTGTTTTAGTTGCCTTAAAGACTATACAGTACCGCGAACCATGTATCGGTTTGTTTATTTCTTGTTTATTTATTTAACACAACCGGGCCAAGCCCGGTTGTGTTAGCTGCGTTCCAAACGAAGCGCGTTTTCCATTCTTCACTTTTATGCCGCACGGGCTATCACATTCAGATAAGCAGACTGCTTTGCCCTAACGTCACTAGCCCAGAATATTCTTCTGTGATCTACAATGTTCTAGATGTGAATCGGCGGTTCTAGAAACACTTGTGCCGAAAGATAAAAGTCTGCAGAGCAGACGCCGTGGCATTCGATCTCCGACGCTCGCTTCAGCACGTCACTTTGCTGACTGCTACTACGCCGCCAGTACATTATTTGAGTTGTTAGGGGAGCACAAGTTCGCTCCAATAAACGTGTTTTCCCTCAAGACAACTGTGTCGTCTCAGGCTTCGTGACATGTGGTAAAGGGGCTGGGTACGCTCCCTTTATGACGAACTCTAAAAGCCGCCAGCCCAGTCCAACTAGAGCCAGCCTCCGACTGCAAGGATTGCCGCCCGAGTTTGGCCTCCTGCCAGAAAGACCAAGACAACGACTGCTAGAACAACAACCATGGTGCAAAACCAACGCCGCCAATCCTGCTGCAGCAGCCCCGGGAACCACCAATATTCCGAGGAGCCCCCGCTGAACACCCGTAGGAATGGTTGGAGAAGCTGGAGCGCGTGCGGATCTTCAACAGGTGGGACGATGAAGAAACCCCCCGGCACGTTTTCTTTTACTTGGAGGATGCAGCTCGAACTTGGTTCGAGAAACATAGGAGCGCCTTGACCGACTGGACGCAATTCGAGAGCGAGTTCCTTAAGACCTTCACGACCATGGTGAGAAAACAACGAGCTGCGCTTTTACTGGAAACTCGAACGCAACACCCGAACAAAGGTGTCGTAATCTTCGTTGAGGAAATGAAGCGGCTATATCGTCGCGCGCACCCGGATACGAAGGAAGAAAAGAAACTGAAGTTTCTGATGCGAGAAGTAAAGCAAGAACTTTTTGCTTGCCTTGTCCGCAACCCCCCCAAATCTCTGCCCGAATTCGCGTCCGAGGCGCCCACCATGGACAAGACGTTGAAACATCACACGAGGCGGTACGACCGTCCCATCAATGCACTAGTTGCGGGCACGATGGATGCCGGTGGTCTTAGCTCTGACACACTACGTAAGACAATCCGCGCTGTCGTCAGGGAAGAACTGCGGAAACTCTTCCCAACAACGCCCCAACCCCAAGTCACCTCAATGTGCGATGTGATCCCGGAAGAAATTCTACTCGCTTTGGGGACTTCTACGCCTTCCGGAGTACCACGTGGGCTTCAAGCTATGACCTACTCCGCGGCTGTTCGACGGCACCGCCCTGCTCCAACCCGTCATCAAGAAGTCCTGCCGTACCGCCGTCTACTGTCGCCCGCCCAACCACCTGCAGGCCAAAACCCGACGCCGAGGAAGACGGACGTATGGCGAACCGCCGATAGTCGTCCGCTGTGCTACCACTGCGGAGAGGCCCATCACATCTATCGTCACTGCCCGTATAGGAGACACGGACTGCGTGGTTTCTCCGTCGATGGCCCACGCCCCCGACCCGGCCAGCGCCATACTGAGATCGACGAACACCTGTCCAACACCAACCGAGGACCAGCACTCTTCAACCGATCACCGTCACCCTACCCATACCAGTCGCCCAACCACCACAGCAATGCTGATTTCGCACGTGGAAGGTCCCCCAGTCTACGTGGGGGAAACTAAATTCAGCAACTACGGGAGGTAAAGTTGCACAACGGTGGAAAAACGAAAACCCCCCAACGAAGCAGCGACTCGCTGAAGACCCTGATTCACGACATGCCCCGTCCCCGAAGACCGAATCTAACCCTGACGTGACTCCCGACCACGACGACAGCAAAAGGGCGCGACGCGTACCCGACATGACCGGACCTGCCAATGAGAATACAACTAAGACCACGACACACAGTGCCCGACCGTCAACACGCAGAAGCCGAGATACGACGCCACGACGCACCCGGAACTCTCAGAAGGCAGCGTCCGACGTTCAGCTGTCCATCGACGGCTTTGAAGTAGTCGCCCTCATAGACACGGGAGCCGACTACTCAGTCATGAGCGGACATTTTGCGTCTAAGCTGAAGAAAGTTATGACCAGATGGGACGGTCCACACATTCCCACAGCAGGAGGCCACCTCGTGACGCCAAGTGGAACGTGCACATCGCGCGTCACCATAGACAGCACAAGGTACCCTGCGGCGTTCGTCATTTTGCCTAACTGCTCCCGTGACCTAATTCTCGGAATGGACTTTTTGACGGGAACGGCGCAATAATTCGCAAACAACGGCGCATGACGCCTGAACCGAAACCCGAACACCGTGCTGCTTTAAGGATCGCCGATGATCATGTCACACTGCCACCGCGCGCAAGCTTGATGATCACCGTATACTGTGAAGAGGCTGTTTCTGACACCGACGCTATCGTAGAGAGTGACCGAAGGTTACTCCTGGACCGCGGGGTCTCCGTTGGAAAAGGCATTGCGCGCTTTACGCAACGCCAATCCCAAGTTTTGGTCACTAATTTCAGCGAGAAATACCAGCATTTTAACAGGGGCACTGCTATAGCGTTCCTCGCAAAAATGCAAGAAGCAAGTGATGTGATCGCGGTTGCCGACTTTGAACGCGCACCCGAAGATACCGTAAAGCTTCCCAATCCCTTCGACGTGAAACCGGCGTTACCGCAAGAAGAACGGAAGAAATTATTGGATTTGCTGCATCGCTAGAGCGAGTTTTTTTCGTCGAACTCAAAACTCCGTCAGACACCTCTAGCGAAGTACCGAGTAATACCCGAAAATGGAGCCCGACCTACCCGACAGTCACCGTACCGCGTCTCTTCACACAAAAGGGAAGCCATCCAGCCTCATGTCGATGACATGCTCAGTGACGACATTATACAGCCATCGAAAAGCCGCTGGGCTGCGCCTGTCGTACTCGTGAAGAAAAAAGACGGCACATTAAGGTTTTGTGTTGACTACCCGCGACTGAACAAAATCACTAAAAAGGACGTGTACCCCCTCCCCCGAATGGACGACGCCCTCTACCACCTCTGCCACGCAAAGTACTTCTAATGGAAGGGTCTGAATACCCGGTACTGGTAAATTGAAGTGGACGAGAGAGACCGAGAGAAGACTGAATTCATAACCCCGGACGGTCTATACGAGTTCAAGGTGATGCCGTTCGGGTTGTGCACGGTGCAGCAACGTTTCAACGAGTAATGGACACGGTGCTAGCTGGCCTGAAGTGGCACACCTGCCTGGTATACCTCGACGATGTTGTGGTATTCTCCCGGACTTTCGGCGAACACCTTGCAGGGTTGCAGTCGGTTGCAGCCTCAAAAGTGCCTCTTCGCGTACGTTGAAATCAAGTTTTTGGGCCATGTCGTCAATAGCGCGGGAGTCCGGCCTGATCCGGCGAAAACTTCCGCCATAGCGAACTTCCCTGAACCAAATATAAGAAGGGCGCGCGGAGATTTTTCGGACTATGTGCTTACTACACGCGCTTCGTCGCAAACTTCGCCCGCATTGCAGAGTCACTCACCCGCTTGACTAAAGATACCACCCCTTTCAGCTGGGAAAATGCCCAAGAAACAGCCTTCTGCGAGTAGCAACAATGCCTGCAAAACCCGCTTGTACTCCCGCATTTCGAGGAAAACGCCGATACGGAAATGCACACGGGCGCCGGTGATATAGGCTTGGGCCCGTCCTCGTACAATAGCAAAGCGGGTGCGAGAAAGCAATCGCCTTTGCCAGCTGTGATCTGTCGAAGGAAGAAAGAAACTACTCAGCCTCTGACAAAGAGTGCCTCGCCATTATATGGTCCATTTCAAAATTTAGCCCGTACGTGTATGGAAGATCATTCGAAATTGTGACAGACCACCATCCGCTGTGTTGGCTCGCAAATTTGAAGGACCCCTCTGGCCGTCTTGGTAGATGGAGCTTGCGCCTGCAAGAATTCGACGTTACAGTAGTCATAAATACGGGAGGAAGCACTTGCACGCCAACTGCCTGTCCCGTGCGCCCGTCGACCCACCACCACAAGACTCCGATGAAGACAGCGCGTTCTTCGGAGTCGTGACTGAGAGTAACCTGCCGCAAAGCAGCGTGCCGACCCCGATCTACGCGTCATGATCGACTACCTCCAAGGATGCAACGTTGCAGTGCCTAGGGCCTTCAAATTCCGCTTACCTGCATTCAGCCTGAAAACCTCCGTCCTCGTGACGAATAATTTTAGCCCCGGAACGAGAGCGAATTACCTTCTGGTCATCCCGGCAGATCTTCGTCACGAAATTTTGGAAGCGTGCCACGACGACCCGTCTTCCGGACATCTCGGCACAGCTCGACCAATTGGGAAAATCAAGATGAAGTACTAATAGCCCCGCCTTGCATTCGACGTCACCCACTACGTCCGAAGCTGCCGCGACTACCAGCGACGAAAAGCGCCACCGACGAGACCCGCCGGACTTCTACAGCCGATCGCCGTCCCATCTAGGCCTTTCCAACAGATTGAAATGGAACTTCTGGGCCCGTTCCCTACATCCCGATCCGAGAACAAGTGGATTGTTGTAGCGACAGACTACATGACGCTGTACGCAGAGACCGCCGTTCCTCCGAGGGGGACTGCACAAGAAGTCGCAAAGTTCTTCATAATCCAAGTTGTGCGGCGTCATTGAGCCCCCGGAAGTCCTAATCTCGGACCGCGGAACGGCCTTTAATGCGCAGCTGATGCAAGGGATATTACGCTACACCAACACGGAACACCGAAGAACGACGGCGTATCACCCCGAAACTAACGGACTAACGGAACGCCTGACCAAGACAATCGCGGATATGCTGTCAGTGTACGTCGAGATTGAACATAAGACTTGGGACGAAGTGCTCCCGTATGCCACCTTTGCGTACAACACGGCTATCCATGAAACTACGCAGATGACGCCGTTCGAGCTTGTCTATGGAAGACGGCCGACTACGATGCTCGACGCCATGCTTCAACATGTAGAAGACGACGAACTCAACGCCGACGTCCAGATACCTTCAGCGTGCGGAGGAGGCCCGCCAGCTGGCTTGAGTTCGTACAGCGGACCAGAATCTGGTGGATGCCGGGCGCTACAACCTCCGACGCCAAACGTTGCGTATCACCCAGGGGATCGTGCGTGGGTTTGGACTCCCGTCCGACGACGCGGACGAAGTGAGAAGCTTCTGCGACGGTATTTCGGACCCTACCAGATTCTATGACGTGTCGGCAAACTTCCCTACGAGGTGATCCCCGATGGTGATTCCGGAGCATCACGACGACGCACGCGGCCCGAAGTCGTCCACGTGGTTCGCTTGAAACCTTACTATGCAAGATGACGGACTTTTTTTTGTTTGTTCGGACTCTCTTTTATTTTATCATAGGGTCGATGCACTCTTACAGCGGGGGTAATGCCGCGAACCATGTATGGGTTTGTTTATTTATTGTTTGTTTTTACTGCCGGGTGCTGAGCACGAGGTCGCGGGCTCGATTCCCGGCCGCGGCGGCCGCTTTTCTTATGGAGGCGAAAAGCATGAACGCCCATGTGTACGAGATTTCGGCGAACGTTAAAGATCCCCAGGTTGTCAAAATTAATCCGGAGACCTCCACTACGGCGCGCCTCATCGCCTGCGTTGCGTCGGCGCGTTAAACCCTACAATCAAATCAAATTTTATGGCCGGGCCACGCCCGGCTGTGTTATCTGCGTTCCAAGCGAAGCGCGTCTCCTATTCTTTACTTTTATGCCGCACGGGCTATCACATTCAGATAAGCAGACTGCTTCGCCCTAACGTCACTAGCCCAGAATATTCTTCTGTGATCTACAATGTTCTAGATGTGAATCGGCGGTTCCAGAAACACTTGCGCCGAAAGATAAAAGTCTGCAGAGCAGATGCAGTGGCAATCGATTTCCGACGCTCGCTTGAATACGTCACTTTGCTGACTGTTGCTTCGCCGCCCGCGTATTATTTGAGTTGTTAGGGGAGCACAAGTTTGCTCCAATAAACGTGTTTTGCTTCAAGACAACTGCGTCGTCTCAGGCTTTGTGACAGTATCATCGTTTCGACAAAGGGATAGTGCCAGTGATTTAGGGTAAGTTACGAGCCCACTTTGTGTACTTTACTGTTGTATTTCCAGGGAACGGTGGTCCGTGATAGCGGTACGCCTTGTCGGTTAACCGTAAGCATTTTTAGCAGCGACTGATCGTGAGAATTAAGTACAGGTGTTACATCTATTATTGGAACACAGTTTTTTTTTTGCTTACGGAACCACTCCTCCGTTCGCTCTGAAACCTCAAACGAAGGTCGCATCTTGTGGTCTAGTGTGTTTGACTTCACGAGTAACGACGGTACTTACGTGCTTATTGTGAGAGTAAAGAAACAAAATTCCGCCTAGAAAAAAATGGCGGTTAATTTGGACGTCAAAGCTCATCTTGGAAAGACGGCGCCACCTGAGATATTGAAAACGAAACGCCCGCTCGCGATTCACGGTAGTAAGGGTAGGAAGGAGCCAAATTACGTAGCAGACGATCAGAAAATGTCTTTTCTCGATAGTTTATGATGGAAAGGAATGTTTTTATAAGAGCTCATACGAATCACAGTAAAGTATTCCTGAGGATCATTGTTGTCGATTCCCATCACCTGCTTTCGGGTCGTCTGTTTTCAGCAGTGCCGGGTTACTCGGCTTTCCAAGATAAGGCTCACGATTCTTTGCTTACATTTGTTTCTTTGATCTCGTTATTATTTATATTAATATCATTGTTGTTATTATATATTCAGTAATTGTCTAAAAAGAAACGTCTTTCCTCGCACGTGGAAAATCTCTCGAGTGCGTCCAATTTTAAAGACAGGCACGACGTCTGACGCAACAAATTATAGGGCTGCTTCTCTCCTTTCTGCCTGCTCCAAGATGTTTGAGACAGCGCTTCACTCAGTATTGTCAAGTTCTGTACAAAAGGTCCTTATACCTAACCAGCATGATTACATAGGGAAGGACGAGAACAACGAATCTCGCCTCCTTCATGGAGCAGGCCTCCGCTGCAGTTTCAGAGAGGGGACTGTTTGACGTTGTATACTGCGACCTGAGCAAGGCATTGGATGTTGTGTGCCACTCGTTGTTACTTAATAAGCTTTTTCTGTCTGGTATTGATGCACCACTAGTGGAATTGTTGTGGAGTTATCTACACAATCGGTTTTGTTATGTGACTGCTAACGACAAGAAGTCCGCGATGTACAGGACAACAAATGGTGTGCCCCAAGGTTCTGTGTTGGGCCCTCTGTTGTTTTCTATTTTTATAAACCATGTGTCAGCTGCAATCAAGAAGTCTTCGTTCCTAATCTATGCTGACAACATCAAAATATTCAAAGGTATTGAGTCCCCCGAGGAGTGTGTTTCCCTCAATAAAGATGTGTCCTCGTTCTCTAAATGGTCTTCAGAGAATAAATTAAATTTTAATCCAAAGTAAACAAAGGTCATCTCTTATAGCCGAAAAACAAACATCCTGTACTTTCCTTACACCGTTTGTGGCAGCCCCCTGCCTAGAGTTGATGGTATCAGTTATTTTCGTGATGTTCTTTTCCCCGGGGCTTCTCCTCCAAGCCGCAGCAGCGCTGAGGATCTGACCCCGGGTATCCTCAACCGACAGACTCAGCCTCCGATACAAAACTGTACATTTATTTACAGCCCGGCGGGCGACTAAAAAACAGGCCTCGCGCGGAGCTCGAAGACAACGGGCCGAGCTCTCCTGCGCCCGGGCCGCGTCTCTCTTGTCTTCATACCCTCGTCTTGCCGCTGGAGCCGGGGAAGGGGGAAGAGCGAGTCCTTCGTGGGGGTCTAACCCCATGTGGAGGCGATTTGGCGCATCCGGTGCGGGCAGGCGCGACCTTCCTCGGAATGCGCGACGTTTCCAGGCGCCGCGCGACACGTGCGTTTTATTACCGCACCAGTTGGCGTGCCGAAAAGCCCGACACCTCCACCGCCACTGTGAAACATAACTTTCGGAATGTTTCACACACAACACACGCACATCAACACACCCCCTTTCCACACGTGTACCGTCACTCTTTCACTTGACGACACCAACCAGCGTGGCCAGTGCCCCATATGACCCTGGCTGCAGGTCACCATGACAAAATAGCCACAATCCTCATCTAGCTCATTCAGAGCGATCTGCCTTTAAAAAGCGGTACGCACCTGGCCGTCGTCGTCCGAAAACGCTCTTGCCATGCGCCGCACACCCTCACACAACAGTATCAGGGCCCCTCTCCTCCTCGCTTCCCTCGCTCGGGAAGGGACCACTGCTGGCCTCGTCAGCATGCGCTGCAGCCAAGCTGCACTTAGGTGAAGCTGCCTGACCGCTTTCGCCTCTTTCTGGACGAACTCTCGGGATCGGCCGCTTCTGCGCTCGGAGCGTCGTGCTGCCCGACGCACGGTTGGTCAGCGCAAGCAGCAGAGGGACTGCTTAGCGGTCACATTACCTGCTGACACTGACTGTCTGTTCAGCTACGCCTGCCAGTCCTACCTGCGACTGCCTGGGGTTGCATTACATAAGCAGCCGTACACTGATTTACACTTTCCTCTTTCAATTCGTTGGAGGTCCCCATGGCGATCACATTTTCGCGCCAAGACGTTTGGGGATCTCCAGAAATACAAGACGCAATGTGCGTGACACCAACTGCGTCTTCGCGCGATTCCCGTGCTGCTTCATTCTGCAAAGCAACTGACCGCTCGCCCACGCTCTCGGAATATTCTCCGTCTCTGAATCGCGGCGACACAACGGGCTCACGCTCACTGAAGCCAGCCTCAGCCCCTTCAGTACTACCGCTTTAAGAACTCCATAGTTCTTCCGCTGCTCCCCCGAGAGTCCAGCTAAGCACCCTCTAGCCCTCACGCTCAGTAGGGAATAATTACCCCTGCTCGCCATTTTTGCGGAACACAGTAGGAGTCTAGCCTGGCCTCGGCATCCGCGAACCAATCAAGCACAAGCGCTTCCTGGGAGGGCATAACTACGAGCACCCCTTCCAGCATGCTCATGCAATCCAATCTCCCATCCATCTCGCTGCACCCTCGTGCTTGCTGCCCGATCGGTGAGGCGGTGGCATTGTTAGCGCTTCTCAAACGCTCACTCCTTAGGCGTTCCGCTGCCTAACTCCGCCTCAGCGACCTTTAATTTCGCCTGCAGTAGGGCCATCTCGTCAGCGAAAGACATGGCTGACCTAATTCTGACGCTCGCTGCCATCGTCAGCCCTCACAGTCAGCTCCATCTCACCATACCTAGCCAACCGCCCCCCATTATCTCAGGGCTACTCATGTAGCACCCCCTACATGTCATGGTGAACCACGCATCCAGATCAAGGGAGGCACTGACCTGCATAGTTCGGTGCTTGTGGTGAGGGGCTGGATCCGTCGAGGGTGGCGATACGTATCTATTTATGCGCGGCTCCCTTCCGCCGGGGCGTCACCAACAATCGCCCGCTGACTTTCTCGCCTGCCGACAGCTCGCTGCTCCTGCCGCTCCTCGTTCAGTGGTCTGCTGAGGCCTCCACTGACCGCTGGTCAAGCTGCTTCTCCCGCCGCTCAGCAGGCCGCAGACACTGCCTCGGTCTCCGATGAGAAGTTCGCAGAGCGCCGGTCGAGCCGCTTCTCCACCTGGGTGGCGAGCTCGCTGCTCCTGCCGATCTCGTTCAGCAGACGGTGATTTCTTCTCCGCGTGCCCCGTCCGTCGAGGGGGCCGTCTCGCCCGCCGGCCGGCTGAGTCCGTCGCTGTTGAAGATCCTGCCGACTGCGCCAGTTATCTTCGAGATGTTTCTTTTCCCCCGGGGCTTCTCCTCCAAGGCCGCAGTAGCGCTGAAGATCTGACCCCGGGTATCCTCAACCGACAAAACTCAGCCTCCGATACAAACTGTACATTTATTTACAAGCCCGGCGGGCGACTAAAAAAACGGACTCCGCGCGGAGCTCGAAGACAGGCGGGCCGAGCTCTCCTGCTGCCCCGGACGGCGTCTCTTCCCTTGTCTTCAATCCCCTCGTCTTGCCGCTGGGGCCGGGGAAGGGGGGAAGAGCGAGTCCTTCGTGGGGTCCAACCCCATGTGGTGGCGATTTGGCGCATCCGGTGCGGCAGGCGCGACCTTCCTCGGAATGCGCGACGTTTTCCAGGCGCCGCGCGACACGTGCGTTTCATTACCGCACCAGTTGGCGTGCCGAAAAGCCCGACAGTATCCGAGACCTTGGAGTGCTCTTTGACGGCGCCTTAACTTTCTCGCCCCATGTCGATCAACTTACTCGGCGGGCTCTTCGCTCTCTTGTTGATGTGTGCAGATTTTCACGGGACTTTCGGTCTCCTAATTTATTCCTGAAACTATTCAAAACACTTTGTATTCCTCAACTCGAATATGCCTCTGTCGTGTGGAATGGAACCTGTAATTCTAACAGCAAACGTATAGAGCGTGTTCAAACCAAATTTCTAATAATAATGAGGCATCTTTTTTCCTGTGGGCCTCCCGAGACTGCTTTAGCAGTACCCAGATCCCCATTATCTGTCTCTCTGAGTTGTCGGCGAACCCGCCTAGATCTTCTTTTTCTATATAAACTGCTTCATGGTGTTATCTCATGCAAGGAATTACTTGCACTGGTCGGCCTTCATGTTTCGCAAAAAACAACAATGTTCAACCCACTTTCTATAATGCTACAGCACCCAACACCCATTCCACCCTCCAAAGAGTGAAGCGTCTCTATAACTGTCACTTTGGGAAACTTGATGTATTTCAACGTCCCCTTCGGGAGTTTTTGACTGGGTTGATAACTGCGATACAATAATTACTCTTTTTTTTGGCACAGTTTTTTAAATGCAGAGCATTTCAGTAACTCACGATGTCACCCGCGTTGGCGTCCGTAGTCCGCGTCCGCATCGCTCCCCCTACACTATATAAATACTTACCGGCGCCAGTTTTCGATCCTACGACTCTGCGGGCGGAACGCAAGGTGCACGGTACTCTACCAACTGAGCCACAAAGCCGACACAGAACGGAAGGTTACGAACGTGCCTTATATCCTTGACTCATTCAACCGTCGGCCAGAGGTGCGCCCTCTCCCCCGCGTCCTCCTCGCCTTCTCTCCGCTCGCAACGCCCTCTCTGGCCGCCTTCGATTCGGGCGCACAACAGGTGGGGACGTGCGCAACACCTTCTCTCGCCGCGTTAGGTTCGCGCGCAAGAACAGGTGGGGCGCTCGCATCACGCTCTCTCGCCGCGGTCGGTTCGCGCTTAAACCACATATGTCGTTCGCGCGCGCTGCGGTCGCTAACATCTGTGGCGTGATCGTGACGTCAGCATCACGCGTTCGCGTGGTGGCGATTTCGGCGCTATAACACTCTCTCGCGAGGGGCATTGGATTGGATTCGATTGGATTGGCTTGGATTGGCTTGGATTGGCTTGGATTTGGATTGGATTGGATTAAAGTGGATTGTGTTGGATTGTGTTGCGTCATAGCCGCGCCACGTTGCGTCATAGCCGCTCCACGTTGCGTCATAGCCGCGGCAGGGGGTTCACGGCACGTTTCACCATCGACTTCATCGACAATGTCTACGCTGGAAGGCAATTACAACAACAACAACCAATACGTAATCCATACGACTTTCAGGCGCGCCCCCCCGCAGAAATGCTCTGCATTTGATCGTGCCCCTCGCGAGGGGGATGTTTATTTATGCCGTTTTTATGTGCGTCATCTCTTCATATTTCTTATTTCTTGTTTGTAATTCCTGTATATTCGTGACTTTGTGGCTGTAATTGCGTCATTCACTTGTCATATATTACGGTATGCTGCTTGTCTTCCATCGCACACTATTTATTGTGCCGCGAGGAGCCACAGTAATGTGTCTGGTACTTTTCATCTTCTGCTGCTGTAATTTCATAAATCAGTTCCTGTATTTTGTTTCACATATTCATGTTTAATTGTAGCTCCGTGTGTTCGCGTATATCTGCGAATATGTTTTTGTGTCTGCTTGCTTCACCGAACTGCTGTGACCATTTTTCCACATACTTTTGCCATTGATCCACCATTAGAGTTCTTAATCGTCTACGTTTTGGTGGAATACCTTTTTATTATGCTTTGGGTTTATTTTTATTACGTTTTTTCTTCGTTCGTCCTTCTCGTTGACTGTTTATATTGTGAGCTTCTGCTGTATATTAGTGCCGCTTTTTGTCTTCCTCAGCGCGCCAGAACCAAGACCTCGGCTGTTCCAGGGCACTCTAATAAACATTGATTGATTGATTGCATTTTATTATTATTATTATTCTTATTATTATTATCATTATTATATTATTATCGGGCGCCATCTTTTGTCCAACATGGCGCCCAGTACAGATGTCTGTTTGCTGTGCTCCGCTGTTTTTTACGGCAGACAGGAGTATTTCCGTTGCACGTCGTGCAAAAAACGTGCGCACTCCAAATGTATTCAGCTGCCCGACATGGAGCTGCAAGCTTTGAAGAATGGGGAACGGCCCGCAGCCTAGGACTATCTGCAGCCTCGGCGACGGAGGCTGCGGATAGTCCTAGCGATGAGTCCGTGCAAGGAAGCCAGCGCATTTCCGCGTCTTCGCAACAACTGGGTGGCCCTACCCGACCGGGCGACACTGGCGGAGACACAGCCGAACTCCGCCAAATGCTCTTAAATGCCATCGAGGGACTTTCTTTTTTGACTGACGAGGTCGCCAAGTTGAGGGAGCCCATCGACCGCCTGGGCAGGGAGAACGCACGTGCTGTCGCCAAGCAGGCAGGCATAATTGCTTCGCTGCGGGCAGAAGTTCGCAGCCTTCAAGGGGAGCGGCTACCACGGGCCGGTCCCATCCCTCCCGAAAGGACTTTCGTCCGCTGGCCACCTGCCGCCTGTCTCCCCTCCGACACCTGAGCTTGATGGGGTGCCGCCGACACCTTCCCCGCAGTCTTGGCTCCATTCATCGTTCACTGCTGCTGTGGCAAAAACAGGCGGAACACCCTCAACGCCGGAGCAGCTGACCCCAGCACCGACAACCTGTGCTGTGTCCCCCGAGGAACATTGCGACAACTCGGCCCTGACAAACAAAGGGAGCGGGCGTGCGGCGTGTGTGGGTGCGTCTTATTTTTGCCGCATCTCTGTGGTCCAGCCTTCGAAAGTTCCTAGCCATATCTTTGTTTCAAAACTGTCCCCTTGTACCACCTCAGCGCAACTGACGGAGCACCTGCCTACAGTGCACGTCGTACCCCTGGCTTGACAGCGGCTGAAAACTAAGTGAACCTCGTACTCCTCTTTCTGTGTGACTGTCGACGAGGTCTCCTTCCAGCGTCTGGGTGATCCTTTCTTGTGGCCCAAGGGCTGTCTTTACAAACCCTTCCGTGGCAGGCGGCATGCCGACATGTTATGTCCTACCGGTGTTCAAAATGACAACTAAAAGATATCATCTATTATCATCTATTTTCATCTATAAAAGAGGACATCTATTATCAGAATGCGCGCGGCCTTCGCATTAAATGGACTGAATTATTTTCAAATGCGATTTCTTCAAATTTTCCGAATATTGTTATTTATGGAACCTGGCTTTCTGATAACATTAGATTTTGCGATTACTTTCCAAAAAACTACCAAGTTTTCCGTAAAGATAGAAACTTTTGTGGGTTGCAACATAACATAGGGGGGGGGGTGTTAGTTGCGGTCGATAGCGCTATTCAATGTATGCTGCTTCATGAACTGGAGGGCGACAACGAGTCTGTCTGGCTTAACATTCGTCTGAATGGAGGTGAGAAGCTTTTACTAGGGGCGTTTGAGATTCCACCTGATGTTCCAATATCTCCGTTTGAAAAGCTCCTTACATCTGCACAATTTTGCTCATCACACCCGAATCGCCAGCATATCATTCTGGGCGACTTCAATACACAGGGTGTACATTTCATTCATTTATTCATTCATTCATGTTTTATTCCGTGTCCAATACACCATAGAGGCTCTTACATTGGTACACGAGTCAGATAGTCAAATTTGATAAAGAAAAATTAAAACACCACCAATTTAATATAGCTACAAGCACATGCCGATATCGCGAACACAGATTTATCAGTGAAATAACCGTGCATGGAAGGCAGAACCGCAAGTCATCGTATTAGAAACAGATAAGGTACGGTTAAAGACACTTTGAGGCATGAAGGAATCAGTATCTGTTGACATACAATTGCACAGAATTTGCAGGCGTTCAGCAGGTGATTTGCTATCGAGCAAACTGCAGGCAAATAATGTACAATGGCGCGTGAATGGCTGAGGGATATGTAAATTGACGGTTTGCAGTAAATTGAGAGCGCCAAAATGACCATTTAGTATCTTATAGAAAAACATGGTGGCACGATAATAGCGGCGACTTTGGGTAAGAATTGGAACATATTTCCCATCAACCGTACAAATATTCTGTACAGCTAAAATCCAGCATGATTTTAGTCTTCGTAGACTTCACATCCTTGTTGCAACTTAATAATATCAAAAACTGCTCTCAAAATATCTTAGATCTTTCCTTTTCAGACATTCAAAACCCGCGAGTATTGTTGTCAGACACCCCTTTTGTCAAACCGGACAAGCATCATCCTCCTTTTTCTAGTTTCTGCTCCCGTCCCGATTCAGAGTTGCAGTGCTACACTGAAGAACAATGAATTCGCTCCATACTGTTACGCCCGTGGTGATTACATTGGCTTGTATGACTTTTTTTCTTCGTTCGATTGGTTGAAAATTCAAGAACTCCCTGATTGCGATCGGCATGTCGAGCAGTTCACTGAAATAGTCAAAAGCGGCATGAATCAGTTTATACCCAAGTGCAAGCCATGCCGTTCAAAACACAAAACAAGCTCTGGTCAAAACACTTGTTTTGGTTCTCTAATAAACTTCGTACTACGCTTAAGGTTAAAGACTGCTGCCATGGAAAATATAAGAAAACCGGGCTTGATGAATGGAAAGAGCGCTTCTGGTTTTACTGTAAAACGTGTAAAAGTCTTTATGAGCGGGACCAGCGCTATTATCTCGATTCTGCCGAGAGTTGCGTAAAATCCCAGCCTGCAACATTCTGGGAATATATTCGGTCCTGTAACAATAACTCACATGAGCAAATCCGTCTTGTTGATTCCTCTGGGGAAGAAGTTAGTGATGTTAACAATGATTTTGCGCAGCAATTTAGTACTACATATGGCCAACTCGATGACAGTGAAATAAACGTAATGTTAAATATGTACAGAGTTCTAGCTTAGTACAATTGGACAAGCAGTTGGTGCTTCAGAGTCTAAGGCGCATCAAACCATCGGTGTCATGTGGCCCTGACGGAATCCCTCCCGCTATTTTAAAAACATTCAGCAGCATTTTTGTTCCTGTTTTAACTGCAATATTCAATAACTGTCTAAAAACAAACGCATTTCCTCGGAAGCGGAAACTTTCTCGAGTGCGCCTCATTTCCAAGTCAGGCACCAGATCTTATGCAAAAAAACTATAGAGCAGTTTCTATCCTTTGTGCTGCCTCCAAGCTTTTTGAGGCAGCGCTGCACAAGGTATTGTCAAGTTGTGAACAGCAGTTTCTTACAAGTAAACAGCAAGGTTTTATGCTTTTTTTTCAGGACCTCAAACTTCTTACCTTAGAGTAACATGTCTTTTACTGTCAGCTCTTGGTCGCATTACTCACATCACGGCTTACCTTCTTTCATAAGAAGGAAGTTATGTGTCAGGTGTGTATGTCCAATCCGGAGACCACATAAAATGACATCTTTGTAGCGTTCCTCATGTTTGCTTGATTCCCACTATGCTATAGTGGGTTTACCTATGTGAACTTTGTTGTTTGTTTCCTTATCCCATGAGGACTGCTATGTTTCTCTGAGTTTACTCCATATAAATTTCAGACAGTCGCTATGAGGAATATGTACTTGTGTTAGTGTTTTGCTACCAGCCTGTGCAGCACATGCATCGGCTCTCTCATTACCATTGATCCCAACATAGCTAGGAATCCAGCACAACTTAATTTCCTGTCCGTGTATTTTTGCGGTCACTAAATTGTGTATTATGTTTGCTATTATGGGTTGAGCTGCATGTTTGTAATTTAGGGCTGTGATCGCACTGAGCGAGTCTGTGTTGATAACACTTTTCGGAACGCTTTCCTTCCTTATTTTTTCTACAGCCACAGCAATTTCATAAGACTCCGCTGTGAAAACAGAGCCGCACTGAGGTAGTCTGATCACCTTCTCCCATTTACCTTATATTATTGCACTCCCAGCATAGCATGATGTTTTGGAACCACTCTGTAAAATGAGGTGTAGCCTTTGTATTTTTCGTTCAGTGCCAAAAACTCCTGTAATGTGCTCATGCGGTGTTTTCTTTTTTTGAAAGTGTGTCAGTGTAGAATCGCACACAGCAGGGAATTTATAGCAATGTTGTAGTTGTTTTGTTTTTTGGGCAGTCCCATTTAATGTGCCCAGCATACTAAGTTCTTGGCATTTCTCTTCAAAGCGAAGAATCAATGATCTAATAGCTTAAGGTTTGTTGTTAAAGAGTGTCCTAGACGGGCATTTCGTAACTATGGGATAGCACAGATGCTTCGGAAGTTAACAGATCTTTAGGATGTTTGAGCACGTGAGCATGGCTCTTCTGCATATAAGTGGTGGTTCATTGGTTTTCACATAAAGACTCTTATGGGTGATGTCCTATATGCACCAGCTGAGTGTCGTAAACCTAAATTATGTACGGGATCCAGTCATTTTAAGTAGGACTGCCTTGCTGAGCCATACACAACGCAACCATAGTCTAAGCAAGAGCGCACACTGGAGCGATAAACTTTTAGAAAGCATGACCTGACGAAACCCCGGTGTTTGCTTGACAGAACCTTAAGTATATTTAGAGCTCGGGACGCTTTCTTTTTCTAGATATTGATGTGAAACAGGAAAGTGAGTTTTTTGTCAAATGTTATGCAGGGGAATTTGTGTTCATTTTGTATGGGCAAATTTATTTCTTTTACGTGCAGGGTGGGGTCAGTCTCCAGGCCTCCTTTGAGTGAGAAAAGAATAGCAACTGTTTTATTTGGCGAAAACTGGAAACCATTGCTGTCTGCCCTTGTCAGTTTATTTATAGTCAACTGTACTTGTCTCTTGCATGTCGTTGCATTTGACAATGTGCAAGCTATTTGAAAGTCATCAACATAAACAGAATACATAATTGACCTTGGAATTATTTTGTATATGGAGTTCATTTTTACTACAAACAGTGTTGTGCTAAGAACACAGCCCTGAGTGATCCCGTTCTCCTGTACAAATTTCCGACCTCGCTCGAGCTTGCTCGCAACAAAGCCGCCGCTGCTACCGGCACAACGAACAAGTAGCTGCGGTCGCCTCCCTACCCTTCTTCACGTGCTCTTCGTTCACCGCTCGCTCCGAAGACGGGGCACACGCTCACGCGACGCACTGAACTGCCCTTGAACTGCTTCGGGCCGTCGTCACACAGCTTGAGATAGCAGCGGAGCGGACCAGCCAGGCCTGCGTTAGGCCTAGCCCGTCCCCGACCCCGCGCGCACGCCATGGCGGCTGCGCCCGTGGTACCTCACGACGAGATGAACACCCACGGAGAGGCCCCGGCGATTATGGACTACGAGGGCGACGACGTCACCACCGAATTCAAGACCAACGAACGGACTCTACCTCCACAACGCGAGCACGACCGGACGCACGAGACGGAGACGGAGGACGACGACGGCTGGATCACCGCCGGCAGAAGGCTTCGACCCCACGCCGCAGCACCCCTCGGTAAGCCGGCTCCTCCTTCTTCTCCTGCAGCCTCGCAGCCTCGAGGCAGCAAACTTCGCTAAGAAAGTGACTGCCAGACTTAGCAGAGCGGCGCGCATGCCCGTGGCGCTACCGAGACACGAGACCAAATTATCATACGTCCCCCGCGGGCGGGCTTAACGTAGCGAAAACGGAGGCCACGCGCCTCATGTCAGCCATTTTTCCCAGCAGCCGGGGTTACCATGCACGAATCCAGAATGGACACTATTTGTACGAATCCGACTCAGAACATCATAGTGATCAGCACCCCCCGACGAGGGTCGCGCTCGTAGCTACGTGCAAATTAGGCAGCTTCGCATAGGCAATGCCGAGTACGAGACTTTCGCGTACGTGTCCGCCCCGGACGGCACAGTAAAGGGAATCATTAAAGGCATAGACACTACGGAGACGCATCAGGATCTACAGAACAACATCGTAAACCAAACCAACCCCTTGGCACTAGAGGCCCACCGAATAGGAAACACCACCACGGTTATCGTGGCGTTCGAGGGATCTAAAGTACCTAATTCGTTTAAGTACGGGGCCATGATAGTACCGTGTAGCCTGTACAGGCAGCCCCACGAGTTCTGTCGGGGGGCTGCGGGAAACTAGGGCATCGCGCGGACGTTTGTCCGAACCCGGAGACTAAAGTGTGCCTTGCGTGTGGGAGACGCGAGCCGGAGCAAAACCACGAGGCCACGTGTAAGCCTCGTTGCAAGCTCTGCAAGGGGGCTCACGCAACGGGAGCCACGGGCTGCCTCAACCGATTCAAGGTGCCCCACGTGGTACTCCAAAGGCGAGGGGCAAAAGAGCAACAGCGGAAAGAGGCCAAGCTGCAGCCGCCTCAAAAGACAGTGGAAACCTTCCCACAGCTGCAATCGAGAGTACACGCCCCCGTTGCGGCGCCGCGGACGAAAGTAGGCGGGTCCGTTAAGGCGCCGGCGTCAGCGGCAGTGGGCGGAGCAAAGAACAACAGAAACGGCCAGGCGCAGCCGGCGACGGGCGTGACGTGGGCCGGGGGGTGACAGCTGGCGCGACGAGCCGTGGCAACCCCGCACTCGAGCGAGAGCTGCAAGACGTTCGCCACGAAAACATGCATCTGAGAGCGCAAATGGAGAGGCAAGAAGAGAAAATACTCGCGCTAAATCGCAAGCTGGACTTGCTACTCGCAGGCAAGATACCGCAAGAGCCCCCACCGCGAACCCCAACGGTTTCAAGAGACTCGCCACAATCGCCCCCCCCTCCACCGATTCGGATCCCACTCGAGCCCGAGGAGGTTGAAGAGACCTCCGAAAGCAACAACCCAACGCCTGAAAACGTCGCGGCGAATTGCAGCGAGCTCCACGGGAAGAAATGGACACGGACAGCGAACCGACCAAGAAGAGACGGGCACTGAAGTCAAAGATCCGCGAGCAACAATACGTGACCAAAAAAGAATTCCACAGTTTTCAAGACGCGTGCGCCAAGCAATTCGAGACGGTCAACACGCGCCTATCGGCCCTCGAGGCCACGCAGGCAGACATGTCGGCTCGACTGGCCAACCTAGAGACCCGCTTCACCAACATGGAGCAAATGATGACAACAATCTAAAAGAAGCTCACGGCGAAGCCGCAGCCAATACGCTTCATGAAGCACAGCCGTAATGACAATAAAGACAGCGGAGAAGACACACGAACTCATCATCTGGCAGTGGAACGCAAAACGGGTTCCGGGGAAGGAGAGCGACATTCTTGCAGCACATTGCACGCGCGGAGAAGAGACCGGACATCATCCTCGTCCAAGAAACGCACTGCGAGCACGCCCCGAAAATCCCGGGATACCGCTCCTACGCCTTTGCATTTTCCCAAGACTCCAGAGAAGGGGGCCCGCGTGCGCGGCGGCATCTGCACTTTCGTGAAGAAGGGCATGGTCAGCCTCGAACACAGCCTCCTGCACGCCACGAACGTGGAACACCTTACGATAGAAGTGGTGATCGGAGCCAAGACCCGAGCCAAAAAGGAGCACGTGTACATCATGAACGCGTACACGAAACCCAAATACGCGAAACAACGCTACGGCACGCTGATCAGCAAGATCAAGCGGCTGGCAGGGGACCAAACAAGCTGTTCTGCGGTGATTTCAACGCCCCGCACACGGCGTGGGGCTACCAATACGACACGGCGAAGGGTCGCAGCCTCCTGGCAGAGACTCAGGCGGCAGGGTACCACCTCGCCAACGACATCACGGTCCCCACCAGACAGGACATGTCGACGGTGCGCCGAGATAACAACCCGGACCTCACCTTCACAACAACGAGAAGGTGAGGTGGCGAAACACCCTGGAGACGCTCGGCAGCGATCACTGTATCCTAGAGGTCACCGTTCCCCCCCCAAAAGTCGAGCGAGCCCGCATCGCAAACAAAGAATCACGGACTGGGACAAGTTTCGTGCCAACCTCGGCACCGTGCCCGAGAACATCGAGGACATTGAGGCATGGACGGCGGCGGTGCTACAAAAATCGAAGCGGGCCACTACCGAGTTCGAGACGGAGGAGGACGCACCCGACGTCGACAGCAGGCTAGCACACCTCATCGAGGCGCGCAACTCCCTCAAACGCCGGTGGAACGGCCAGCGGCACAACCGCACGCTGCGCAAGAGGGTGGCGATGCTAAACAGAGAAATCGAGAAGCACTGCGAGACGCTGAATCGCCAGCGCTGGCACGCCGTCTGCCAGGAGGCCGACGGGCAAATCCACAAGAGCCGAACTTGGAAGTTGCTCCGACACCTGCTCGACGACACCAAGACCAAGAGCACGCAACAGCACGTCTTGGCGCGAACCCTCCTCAAGGCCCGCCGAGAGCTCGGCGACGACGAAGTCCGGCGCCGGCTCGACGCCAAGTACCTACCGGCCACGCCACCCTCACCCCTTCCGAGCTACGAGGGCGACGTCAACCCAGAACTCGACGCGGACATCGAGGAGTGGGAAGTTCGCGCGGTTCTGCAAAAGATCAACGGAAAGTCGGCGGCCGGCCCCGACGGCGTGTCGAACAAGGAGCTGCGCAACCTCAGCGACGGCGCAATCGCGTCTCTCACGCGGTACTAAAACCCTGCTGGCGCAGTGGCGTCCTGCCCCGCAAGTGGAAGGAGGCGCGCACGGTGCTCCCCCCGAAGCCCGGGAAACCGCCAGACATCGAAAACCGCGCCCGATATCGCTGACGTCTTGTGTGGGCAAGGTCCTAGAACACTTTCTTCTAAATGGGTGGCAACGGTATCTGGAGGAGAACGAGCTATACCCCAACACCATGCTCGGATTTCGGGGGGACTGAGCACCCAGGACGCGATGCTCCTCCTAAGGCACGAAATCATAGACCGGACGACCAAGAGATCCGGAGACACAGCGGCCATCCTCGGCCTCGACTTATTAGGAGCGTTCGACAACGTAAAAAGGAAACCTCGGCAAAATACTGCGGCAGATGTGGGCCCCTGAACATGGGCGAGCGATCCTTCCAATACGTCAAGGATTTCCTCACGGAGCGAACCGCGACCATCGTGGCGGGAGACCTGGAGTTACCGACGAAGACGCTCGGCAGCGGGGGCACGCCGCGGGGAGCGGTGATCTCGCCGACGCTGTTCAACCTCTTTTTAATCGGGGGGGCCGAACGCCTCGGCTCCCTCCCAAGGGTACGACACACCATATACGCCGATGACGTCACCATCTGGACCACGGGCGGCAGCGACGGCGAGATCGAAGAATCGCTCCAGCAGGCCGTCGAAGCGGTCGAAGAACAACTTCAAGGAACAGGCCTCCAATGCTCCCCGGCCAAATCGGAGCTGCTGCTGCTGCGGCCGCCTCGAAGTAACAAGACCGACAACGACGAGCCGAACATCAACGTGCGCACGAGCGACGGTATCACCATTCCCAAGGTCGACACCCTGCGCGTCTTGGGACTTCACATCGAGAGCACGCGCCGTAACGGTTACACGATAAAACAGCTCCAAACCAAGGTACACAGGGCGATGGGGCTCATCAAGAAGATATCCACCAAGTACGCCCGGCATGCGCGAGCGCAACACACTCAAACTGACAAAATCGTTCGCCGTCAGTCACCTGGCCTACGTCGCCGCCTTCCACACCTGGAACGCCGCCGAGCGTAACAAGCTGAACGCTCTCATACGCAAGGCACACAAGGTCGCGCTAGGTCTATACACGCACACTAACACGGAAAGGATGTTAGAGCTAGGAATACATAACACTATAAAAAGAGATCGCAGAAGCGCAGCAAACAGCGCAGACGGCTCGCCTCGAGCAAACGCGCACGGGCAGGGCGATCCTAGAACGATTAGGACACAGGCCGCGGCTGCAGGAGGGTAGGGACCGGCTGCCGCTTCCGCGGGCCCCGCTCGAGAAACTGCAGGTCCCACCGCTCCCGCAGCACATGCACCCACAAGAGAACAAGGAACGACGGCTGGCCAGAGCCCGAGCGCTCACCGGCACGTACTCCAACGACACCGGCGCCGTCTACGTGGACGTGGCCCGATACCCGGGCCGACGACACGCGTACGTGGCCGCAGCAGTCAGAGCAACGACGGGCGAGCTCGTCACGGCCGGCAGCGTGCGGGCCAGGTCGGCGGAGCAGGCGGAGGAGTTGGCCATCGCGCTGGCCCTCTCGATCCCGGAATGCACGACAGTACTGAGCGACTCCCGAGCGGCAGTCACCAACTTTGCAAGAAATCAAGTGTGCGCGAGTGCGGTGAGGGCGTGCGGGGCCCCAGACCCAATGCGCGCGCCGATAACGGTACGGTGGTTCCCGGCCCCCCATGGGCGCAGTGGGACCCGAGCCCAACCGGAACGAGGACGCGGACAGGGCGGCGAAAGCGCTGACAGGACGCCCAGCCGACCCGCGACCCGCTGTGCCTCGAACGACCGAAACCGGCAACGACGGAATCGACGACGACGACGGCGAGGACGTCGACGGCGACGAGACGGAGGCGGAGGAGCCCGCCCCGGTGACCACGTACGGAGGGGTCCTGGAGTGGTACCGGGAGCGTCGCAGACGCTACCCGGGGCCGCACCCCGACCTCACCAGGCAGGAGGCGGTGCTCCTCCGCCAACTGCAAGTGAGAGCAACGTGGACTCCCGTGTGGGCCGTACACGCGAGCCCGGAGCTCTACGAAACCGATGTGTGTGCGGTGTGCGGGGCCGCGAGGGCCACCCTAGCCCACATATGAGGGAACTGCGACGTGAACCCTGACTCATCCGAGGCGCTCCCGCCTCACCTCGCCCGTGCGGTGGGCGAAAGAGATCTGGACTCAACGGGCCGCCGCGCAGTTTGCGCTGAGGGCGGTCCAACGCCAGCAAGCGCGGGTAGTTGCCCCCTCCTAAGAGGGGGATAGCTCCTGCAGCCGAAAAGCAGGCAAATAAAGATGTTACACCCCCCCCCCTGTACAAATTTCCTCGACAGGGTTGACCCCAGGCGCATTTGAAATGAACGATTTTTCATGAAGTCATTCAGGTAGTTCAGCATTCTTCCACGGATGCCTAATTCTACTAAATCCCGCAATATTCCAAACCTCCATGTAGTTTCATAAGCCTTCTCAAGATAAAAAAAAGCAGCAAGACAGTGTTGTTTTTGTATAAATGCTTCTCATACGGCATTTTCGAGGCGGACAAGATGGTCAGTTGTTGAGCATGCTTTTTAAAAGCAGAGGGATTTCTTTAAATCACGATGTCACCCGTTCTAGTTGTCCATCGTAGTCCGCACCCCTCCGCCCACACTATATAAAAAATAATACTTACCGGGGGCCTGGTTTCGATCCCACGACCCTGTGGGCGGAACGCAAAGTACATGGTGCTCTACCCACTGCGCCACAAAGCCGACACAGAAAGGAGGGCTACGAACGCGCCTTATATCCTTGACTCATTCAAACTACGTAAAAAAGCTGCTGATACAACGCATTCACTACCTGTGGGCGGAACGCGAGGTACATGGTGCTCTTCCCACTGCGCCACAATAATCATACCCACCTGCTAATAAATGATGTCACACCGACCTGCTAATAAATGATGTCACGTGACCGCGTAATTACGTCTCCTCATTTAATTACAATACAACAACCAACAGCAACAAGTGCAACAACATTAACGTAACGCAAATTACTTAACGTCGTGCGCCCCCGGAAATGCTCTGCATTTGATCGTGCCCCTCGCGAGAGGATGTTTAGTTTCCTGCCGCAGCAAGAACCAGGTGGCCTCCTGCGCAGTTTGTGGCGCATACCCACTTGGGGGATTGGCCAGGATCGTTTCACTTACTACATTCCGGTTACGGCAGGGTTTGACTTTTTTGAAGCCGCACTGGTGAATGTCTATACGTTCATTTAACTGTAGGACAAAACTTACCCTGGTATTTACAACTAGTTGAAAAGTTTTCGCCAGACAGCCCGTAAGGGCTGTTGGCCTATAACTATTACGGGAAGTTGGCCGATTTCCGGGTTTTAAGAATGCTACCCTAAAAGCTTTTTCCAAGCTCTTGGCATTTTTCCCGATACCCATATTTTTTTTTAAAAAACTTCAGAAGTTCCTCTAGAGCAGGAGCAGATAGATAAGCGAGCATTTCATAATGTATATCATCTGGCCCGGGGGCGGTCTGCTTACCAGACAAAAGAGCTCTTTTTATTTTTAGAGTGTAATTAAAGTGTTGTATGTTTCGTTTGTGCCACCGCATGTTGGCAGTCGTTGTTTCTCAGCTGTGTTTTTATACTTTAGGAAAGCTTGTTTGTAGTGTGCGGAACTTGATACTTTGGCGAAGTGTTCACCCAGTATATCTGCCTGTTCTTCTATACTTGTTTGCACATCCAGTGCTGTTAAAAGGGGAAGAGTGTAGCAGGAGTATGTCCCGTTTAGCACATGAATTTTCCTTCATACCTTCTTTGATGTTACGTAGCTGTTTATGGACGAGACATAATTTTGCCAAAAGGCTTTCTTAGCTTTGCGGCGAATCTACCTTGCTTTAGCTCTTACCTTTTTAAATTTAATAAATTTTACTTTGTTGGGTACCTTCTAAAGACCCCCCATACTTTATTTTCCTGCTTTTTTGCCTCCTACACTTCGTGGTTTTACCTCACTACTCCCGTAGACTGTGGGATAGCAATGCGTGCAGCATTAACAATGTGGGTTGTAAACGAATAATTAAATTCCTCAATACTGAGATTGCCTGAAAAAAACTTGGTGTCAATTGGCTTCCGAAGTAAAAAGTCCCCAGTCGGCAACCTGAAGTTTCCACTTGCGTGGTTTCGTCGGGATAATGGTTCGTGATGATGTTACGCTAATGATTACAGGTAGATGATCGATCCCATATGAGTTGTCTATGATATTGCATTTAAAATTGCTAAAAACGGATGGTGAAATAAAGGATAAATCTAAGCAGCTCATCTTTCCTGAGCCTGGAGAGCAGTATGTAGCCTTGCCAGTATTCAGTAAGCAGACATTATTTGTCAAAATCAAATCTTCTACAATCTGGCCTCTTACATAAGTTTTTTCACTTCCCAAAAACGTCAGTGGGCATTAAAATCACTTACTGGTAATTTCTGGAACGGTTCTGGTAACTGATTTACTAAGCCTTCTAGATCAGGCAGTGTTACCGTGAGTTGTGGTTCCAACTACACACCGCAGACTGTGAATGTTTTGAATACAAGCATGGTGGCAGCCAGTGCTTCTAGCCTAATTTTCAGTTTTTGTTCTTGAGCTGCAATACCATTTTGCACAATTATAGCGACATCACCAGAGAGCCTATTCGCCTCCTCTCGGTCACAACGAAAGACCTGGTATCCTTTCAGTATGTTCTTAGGTTTAGGACCCAAGTTCGTTTCCTGAACGCACAAGACTAAAGATGAATGAGTTGTGAATATTTTTTACGTCATTTAATTTATTTAGAAGTCCTCTACAATTCTACTTAACTATGAATGCCAAGTTACATATGTATCAGGTGAAAAGTGGGCTTTCGGTCCCGTGATAGCGTTTTTGCCTTTCTTTCCTGTTTCTAGGGAGTTCCGCCGCACCACCGAAGTATACGGCCGATAACCTACCTCTGTTGTGTCCATTGTCTCTTCAGAGACGCTGGAGGATTGTACAGGATGCACGGGTGTTGAAGAGTTGGAACTAGCCGTGTGGGGTGAGGCCTTCGGGACTGCCAAACCAGGGGTCCGTGCAGCCCGCTTTGGGGTTGGTGGAGCAGCGCTAGCTGCTTCCCACGGGGGCGCGGGGGTCCTTGCTTCGGCCTCACTCTGCGTGGCTTCAGCAGGCTCCGAAGACAGCTGTGATGCCGCGCCCTGTTGCACCACAACGGAGTAAGATCGGGTATGCGCTGGTGTCAGTCGCTTCCGTGCTTCGCGAAATGTAAGGTTTTCGGTCACTTTCAGCGTGATGATCTCTTTTGATTTTTTCCACCCTGGGCGAACACGAGAGTATGCCGCGTGGTTGCCCTTGCAGTTCACACAAAGTTGTTGTTCGGATTCACAGTTCTCAGCAAGGTGTTCATTGGAGTCACATTTGGCGCAGTTGTCTTGGCCCCGGCAGCTTAGGGAGCCGTGAGTGCATCGTTGGCACTTGTAGCATCGGCGAGGATTTGGAATATACGGTCTCAGTTTCATTTTTGTGTATCCTATTTTGACAGTTTGCATCGACCGCTACAGAACGTACTGAAGCGTAATCTAAGCTGTGCCTTATTTTTCCTAGGTAATAATTTTTCGTCGTCGGGGCTCTCCATCCTTTCGCAATCTCTTTCTCGTGAGAGCCTAGCGCACATACAGTCAAACATGATGTTTTTAGTTGTGGTGTCTTGGACAGCCTAAAGGTGACTAAAGTATAACTCGCTCCTTGGAGAACAAATCCACGTTTACACGCGCATAATCGTAAAAAACAACTCCAGGAACACTATACCACATAGTGTGGGAATGCCCGAACATCCCAGACCTCCCTCCCAATCCCAACCCTACCCCTTCACAGTGGGCGGCGGCGCTGACCAGCTCCGACCCCTGCTCCCAGCTTCGGCTGGTGAACAGGCCCGGGAAGGGGGCTACAGCCAGGGAGTCCTGGACTGAGGACACCCCTCACTGGTCCGGAGTGACTGCACTCAACGGATGGGACAAATAAAGTTTTTTCCTGCTCCTCCTCCTCCAGAAAAACTCTTTATTCTGCACCTTATTTAACTGGCCACCCTGACACGAAGTTCAATATTCATGATTCGCTATATATCACTAAATCAATTTGCCATAAATTAAGCTAACCTTTCTAGCTGTATGAAGGTTATGGATAACTGTATTCGATGCAAGACCTTGATGTCGTCATCTCCAGAGTGCTGGCTTGGATCTTGTTGGTAAGACATGGCAAAGAACAGGGGAGCAAAAACAAAAAGTCCTTGACGTGTTCCCGCTTTTATTCCTTGTCATATTAACAGCTTCAAGAATAAAAGTAAAAGGATTGCTACACTTCTGTGGAAAAAGAACATTCCACACACAAAACACTTGACAAAATGTCCAGCCAATTGATTCGTTGTTTCCTTTAAACTGACAAGTAGCCCAGCAGGTATCGGCCAACCGACCACTGGTAATTATGTCGTGACAGCAAACAACGTCTTGATTTCTCAAACTCATTACTATTGATAGGAGCAGCTGAGCCTGCTCGTACGTTGAAACGTTTCTTTCGGGTGGGCGTCTTTGCTTCCTGTGGCGATCCTGCCCGGCATGGAGTAGCAGGGACACGTTCATCATAATGACACGGAAGGAGTGGTCGGTGCCGTTGTGATATTTCTGGTGGGCATCAAGGGCGGTGTTGCGTCCGGTGGCGTCCTCTTTTTTGGCTGCCTGGACGCGCATTCGGCCGCTGGGGTACCGGAAGGAGATGCGGCATATGGCGGTCAAGACTGCGGTTTTGAGCTTAGCCATCTTGTTGCAATTCAGGATGTGGTCGGCGTGGTCGCTAGGCCAGAACGCGTGCAGGGTCGCGATTGCGCCTGCAGCAAAACACACAAAAAAACATCCCCCTCGCGAGGGGCACGATCAAATGCAGAGCATTTCTGCGGGGGGACGCGCATGCAAGTCGTATGATTTACGTATTGGTTGTTGTTGTTGTAATTGTTGTCTTCCAGCGTAAACATTGTCGATGAAGTCGATGGTGAAACTTGCCGTGAACCCCCTGTCGCGGCTATGACGCAACGTGGAGCGGCTATGACGCAACACAATCCAACACAATCCACTTTAATCCAATCCAATCCAAATCCAGCAAATCGAAGCCAATCCAATCGAATGCAATCCAATGTCCCTCGCGAGAGAGTGTTATAGCGCCGAAATCGCCACCACGCGAACGCGTTGATGCTGACGTCACGATCACGCCACAGATGTTAGCGACCGCAGCGCGCGCGAACGACATATGTGGTTTAAGCGCGAACCTAGCGCGGCGAGAGAGGGTTTGCGCACGTCCCACCTGTTGTGCGCCCGAACCGAACGCGGCGAGAGAGGGCGTTGCGAGCGGAGAGAAGGCGAGGAGGACGCGCGGGAGGGCGCACCTCTGGCCGACGGTTGAATGAGTCAAGGATGTAAGGGCGGTGTTCGTAACCTTCCGTTCGTGTCGGCTTTGTGGCTCTTGGTAGAGTACCGTGCACCTTGCGTTCCGCCCGCAGAGTCGTAGGCTCGAAACCTGGCGCGGGCAAGTATTATTTTTTTATATAGTGTAGGGGGAGCGATGCGGACGTGGACTGCGGACGCCAACACGGGTGACATCGTGAGTTACTGAAATGCTCTGCATTTAAAACGTCACATGCCGCATATACGGAGATTGTGTTTGAGATCTCTCGTGTCGTAGGATTACCGGCAGACCAGGGAGTTCCGGCTTACACGGTACGGTAGTTCGGACTTCATAGTAGAAAGTTAAGGCAAACGTAGCAGCTTTTTTAACGGTTTACACAAACTAATTTAGGTACTTGCTTTGGGTATTATGAGGTTTTCCAGTGCACGCTTGAAGCTGCTCAGAAACGTCGCCGGGATAGTCTTCTTTTCCCAGAAGCAGGTAGCAGACACATTGCGCTACACTAACAACGGCACTAGGCTCCGACGGTATACAAATCAGTGAAACGAAGCCGCAAAAAAGGCCTTGGCAACTTTTTTTCTTGAATTAGATACACGTGCAAGATAGCCAAAAAGAATACTTTGCAGACGGAAATAATTAGAATGAAAGTAAGCTTTCCTGATATACAAGACTTTTGAACGTATGGTGACACATCTCCACGCAACTATGTATTCTTCAGGCTAGTGCAAGTTATATAAAATACAAGTATGTACAAAAACTAGTTTTCTATTTTCGAGGTGCGTACTCGCTGCCATCCAATTTTAAAGGGACACTGAAGTGATTTGTAAACATTGCGGGATGGGTTGCGCAAACTGTACTATTCCGGAGTTTATAGGCCCTGTTTCGACCATTCTGAGCGCGTTTACGCGAAATTATTTATTAGAAAAATCAAGTAGGAAATGCTGTTTTCCCGTCTGCACCCTCGCATGTTTTCGTATGGCGTTTTCATGGGTCGTCAGGAGGAGATGAGCTGGCTGTTGGCTGCGCTACTGCACGGCTTGCCGACCTTCCAGCAGAATCAATCGGCGCAGCGTTTAGTCCGCCGGCCCCGGACAGGTGGTTGCAATTCGCTCGCTACATTGAAAGTAGGCCACAACACCTTTGTGAATGGAAGAATGAGCCTTTCTTTATTTTGTTAGTTTGTACACTGTACCAATCTCCGAGTCCAGGTCCCTCCACACAAGCGCTGCACAAGTGCACATGCGACGATTCGCTGACTGGTACGCTAGTAGAACAATCTAAGGCCACTTGAAGGCGGGAGAAGGGTTAGCAAAGTCGATATAGGTAATAAGGAAATAAAATAAACTGAAAAGTTTACCGTACAGCGCAAAGCTAAGGATCAGGAAGCACTTTTTTGCGCTTGGTGAACAAGCACAGCGGTCAGGAACACGACCACACATCTGCGAACGCTTTTCCGTCTCGCAAATGCGATGGCTGGACGTGAGATATTGTGGAAGTTTGGGGAACGCTTACTGCACGAGCGCTATAAAACAAACAGTCACCTGAGTTACTTGAAATGCTAAAGCTACATAAATGTGTAAACTAGTTATTCATTATTGACCTTATATATCCACCCTCGGCAGCGCCGGTTCGTGGCTGAGTGGTATGAGACGCTAGGATCATTGTTTTGCAAGTCACAAGTTCCAATCCCGAGGGTACATGCTTTTTTGAAAGTCGAATTTTTTGTTTGCTGTCGATGTTTTCTAAACTGCGTTCACCATTTTTGAGCCGTAACATTCACTGCTCTACGACCGAGTTCGCAGAACGCGCGCAGGCTGACACTGACGCGCTAGCGAGTTCTCGTTGGCGGGCTGTTCCCACAAGCACCGGCTACTTGCGGGCAGTGGGCACAGGCCAGAATCAGCAGATTCTTGGACTGGTGGGAACAGGCTTTTTACGATACAGGCTTGAGTGATGCAAGCTCCGAATATGCGGGAAAAGCCCTTGGCATTTCAGCGTCTGCGGTGACACGGACAGCGTTCATCCACTGAGTAGTCCTCGGCTAGTGATTGCTGCGATTCTAAGCCGTCCTTGGAGGCTTACCTTGGGCATTTTACAGCCGACACCATGGCAGAAGCGGGGTAAGACGATTACTGAGGTATCGAGAACACCCAACCAACGATGTCATCAGATGTCAAGCATGTTGTATTACAGAACCGAAACCAAAACTTATTTGAATGCTTACCTTGGACATCGTCCAATCAACGTGCATCTCCTCCAGTCGTCACAGCCTTTAAATGGTGCGTCCGCCACAGACCACGCATGGTAGTCTCTCTGCTTTCCCGCTTTATAAAATAATTACCGAATTATCAGCCGGATAAACGATGAAAAGTGTGGTAATTTGAGCCAGTCTACGCAGTGCAAGCAAATCGAAGAGCTTGACAAATTCACTTCAGTGTCCCTTTAGGGCAAACGCTCGTTTTGTGAAAATCTTTCCCCTTCTTCTATGTGTTTCTTTGTGAGTATCTTCGTGTCGTCAAGGGACAATTCGGTCGGCGAAGAATGCGCCCAATATCTTATAAAAGGAGAAGTACACGTTTAATTAAACCGAGTTGTTGGCGTTGGGGGCACCAGCTGGTAAGATGAGTCCCCCATCCAGGACCTCTTAGAGTCTGCGGGCCTCCTTCCCATTCGTTATGAACTTTTGCTGGTCGGAGAAGGCACGGCTACACAGCAGCTCCACCCATAGCTAAAAGAATGGATTGGGGTTTGGTGGGAGTTGCCGCGTGTGGGGACACTCCCAAACGGTGTGGTATGGGGTGCCAGTCTGCATCAGTTTTTGCAGTTCACAGTGTATTGTGTAGTTTACATTGCATGCAGTATGTGGTTGCGACTGTATGTGTCGGTTTGACGTCTGTATTGTGTGTTCACGAGATTTTTTGCTAGTATCTAATACGGGACTGGGTATTAGGAACACGCCTGTATGTAGTGACATTATTTCTCCGAATTTGTCAACCCGTACGGACAATTGAATGTTGGTTTTGTCCCACTTATGAAAGGTTCTCGTTTGAATGTTCAGGGGGTGCGGCCTGGGTGGCGTTGTTTCTTTCGAGTGCGGGGCTGTTTATATGAAAATAGAAAAATCCTGAAAATAGACCCGGAAAATCTAACATCGTCAAAGATGTGGGCAGCACAGCATAGGGCTAATACTGAGGGTTGCTGTGGAGATGCGACATTGTATCAACGTAACGAAAAGAAAGTGTAAATGGGAGCTTTATTTTGCGTGTTACTTCCCCTGCTATTGGTGGCAACGCGGTGTGTTTAAAGAACAGGAGGACTACAATACTTCCAATGCGGTTGTGCAACCTCTGACCTCTTCTGTGGAGAACATAGGCAGAGGCTTAGTGCGAACACAATCTCAACAGTGCTGTGGTCAAGAATCGACGCCGAACCATGCACGGGGCATTGTCTTGGAGGTACCACCAATCGCTGCCCTCCGAATTGCGGAAACCGCTGTTTCTACCAGTAACATGCAGAGAAGCAACCTAAGTGTTTTTGCATAAAAAATCTGGGGCTGTCCCCGCCTCTCCAGGACATTCATAAAAATGTTAGGCTTGGCAACTGCTTAATGGCACCTAGACTTTTGACTGAAAAACTAATATATTTATTAGGTGTGCGCACACACGCGCGGGGCATACGGCTGTGCTCGTCGTCGCGCACGCGTACAACCGTTAAGACGTATTCATGCACGCTTCTAATAGGCGGCCAAAAGAGCTTTATTTATTTTTTTATTCACTTCTGTATTTGTTTATTTATTTGGAATACCGTAAGGGCTCCGATGGGCATTACATAGGGAGAGGCAATTAGAACAATGTATAACTCAACACAAAGAAAAACAAACTACAAACACCTGCCAGACACGTATCTGTCTAAGAAGTTCAATTACGAAAAAAATGGTGAGATATATAGAGAACGGAAGAGGGCAATTGACATTGCAGTGCATGACACCACTGAACAAAGCTCTCGTGGGGGTCAGGTTTAGAAACAATTCACTGCTTAAAAAAAACACGAAAAGAAATCAAATGGCTGACAAAAGTGGCCTTTGTATCTCTTGTACAGTTGAAAACAGCACATACATTTCAAAGCGTTTCCAACGCATACTGAAAAGCAGAACTGTCAGTGACAGACAAAATATCTTGACGAAGCACGTTCCACTCCTGTATAGGCAATACCAGGGGGAAATTTCGATATGTTTTTGCCCTGGCATATATGCGAGAAACGTTGCATTTATGGCATGCCGTGTGGAACCGTAATGGGTTGGAAAATGTGAGTAGTTGAAAAAGAATTATTGCAATAGTAGAGGGAATGAAAAATGAAGAAGCGGTAAAAATTTCGGGCCGTCTTAAGATCCGGAAGATTAAGAGACTGTTTTAATGTCAAAACGCTTTGATAAGGAGAGTAAGGGCGGAAAATAAAATGGGAAGCCTTATTTTAGATCGATTTGATGCAATCTGTGAGGGAAGCGGTGTAAAGGTGGCAAATAATTGAGGCGTAGTCTGCTGTAGCTGGAATAATCGAAACGTACGCACGAAGTCTTGTGTCATTATTCTCCAGATGCCAATGCTGGTTACGAAAACCAAGTTTTTTGTGTGCCTTATTAGTGATATGTGCATATTCTTGCTTGAATAAGATAAAAACAACCCGAGATATTTGAAAAAAGTGTCTTCATTTGATTGTGCCACTGCGCAATGTATAATGTTAGGCGGCGGGTTTAAAAGGGAAGAAAAGGTCATGAGTTTGGTTTTTTCGGCATTGGTTTTCATTTTCTATATGTGACGCCATTCCCCGATGGTATTCAAATGTTTTTGCAGAATCGCCGCATCATCGTGCGTAAATATTTGTCTATAAATCACACAATTATCGGTGAAAAGCCGTATTGTTGAACTGATAATGTTCGATACACCATTATTATTGGAAATATTACGGGACCCAACACTGATCCTTGTGGCTCCGCTGATATATAGCTTGACAGGAATTAGTTAGGTTAATATTTATATGCACTGGCTGAGCACGGCCGCATAGACACTCATAATTTCGGCAGCTAGCTTTTTATTGTAACTTAGTCTCAATTTTCCTAATTAGTCGTTTATGAGGTTACGTTCGAATGCTATGGACAGGTCAATAAACATTGCGTCGGTGTAAGGCGATTTGTGCAAAGAATCATGTAAATCTGTTGAGTTCGAACAACTGCGTTTGCCAGGAGCACTTGTACCTGTAACCATGCTGAATTTCGAAGAACCGATTATTTGCACTAAGGTGGCACATAATGTTAGAATAAATTATATGCTCTAGAAACGTACAACAAACCTATGTGAGTTACATCGGGTGGTAGTTGCTTGGACAGGATGGCTCACCAGATTTAAATATGCGTACAACATGACTAGACTTCTAATCATCAGAAACATGGTCGGTATTCAGTGATTCTTGAATGGTGAAGACAACAGCATAATGACGCAGGGGAAGGTAGTTCCAGCACTCTTGTACTGATACCATTCGGTCCAGGACTCGAGGTTAGAGGGAGCCTGTGAATACCGCGGCGTACACCTGCAGTAGTGACGGTAATAGTCTCTCTTGGGTGCCTTATCGGGCAACTAGAAACTTTACAGGGCTCCTCAAGCGGTGGTTTGTCGACAAAAACGTCAGTAGATATTTTGTTCAGAGTATCAGGACATAACTCATTGGGCACAATGAGACCATTTCAGTACTTCAGAGTAACTACTGCGTCCACATCTTTGGGGTAATCATAGCCAAAACTTTTCTGGGGTCCGACTTTAGCAAGTTAGGCGGCGTTTCACTGAAATGATAATTTTTGGTTGTTGGATTGTTCTTTCTGATTAACGAGTTAAACGTTTATATCTTTTCCAAGCATGATCAGTGTTACTTTGAAAGACCTTTTTATATGATTCTTCCTTTTTGTTTAAGCAATGCTTCAGCTTCTTTGTTAACCCGGGACAAATCGCTCTGGATTTTAAGGAAATCTTTGGTATGGACGTATTTTGAATCTTCTTAAAGAAGTCACAGAGTATTACCCAATTCTCATTAGTTGTGCGACAGTCAAACTCATTTGTAAGGGAGGTGGAAAGATCAGTTAACATGCAGTTCGTTTTTTCGCTATCAGCCTTGTTGCAACTGAGTTTACGTTTAAGCTTTTTTTCTCATTTGGAAGAGGAAGTGGGTAGTAACAATGTATACCTCTACCGTCGCTAATTTATCAATAACACCGACGACAACACTATTTGGATCGTTCGTAAAAAGTAAGTCGAGAATGCGTTCGCCTCGCGTCGGTTGCTTTACCAGCTGGGTAAGTGAAACAATTTTAGCGCGCGAGATAGATGACGGGCAGGTGTTGATAGCGAAGGTGGCGTGGTCCCCTTTTTGTTGGGGTAGCTGAAATCGCCACCTAGCAACAGCATACACTGAGAAAATGTATCGTAAACCATTTCGAGCACATCGGTCAGGTGATTTACAAAGTCTGGAGTACTGTCAGGGGGATGATAACACACCGCAGTAATACACGCGCGGCCTTCGTACTGGCTTCTAACGCACAGTAATAAATTGGGGAATAACTTAGTACAAGGGAAGGTTGATAAACAGCTCTTATTGCTCTCTCGGTGAGTTCCATCTTTACGGAAAACTGCAAAGTCAACTTGGATAAATATTTCACTAATACTTATATCATTTCTGTGCGAACGTTCGGTTCCTAGTATCATATGCTTGGAACACGTGTGAGTAATTGACAGCAAAGAATCAACTTTATTTGTAGCGAAAGAATCAACTATTTTTATGTAGAACGCAATATTGCCCAAGGCCTGTGAGTGCCGCCTAGCGTGAGAGTTGGACTTTGAAGTGGTCCCACGTGACTCACCGCTGCGGCGACTGCCGCCACCCCTCGAGTGCCGCCCCTCCTCCCGGCTTCACACCGCAGTGGCGGGAAGTAGTGGGAGTGAGGAAGATGGAGGGGAAGAGTGAGAGAGGTGGAGGATGAGGGTTGCCACGGCATAAAGACCAGAGCGAAGACGCTGGTCTATCTGTGCCGAAGTTTTAAATGCAGAGCATTTCAGTAACTCACGATGTCACCCGCGTTGACCTCCGTCGTAGTCCGCACTGTCGTTGTCCGCACCCCTCCCCCTACACTATATAAAAAAATACTATCCGGCGCCTGGTTTCGATCCCTCGACCCTGCGGGCGGAACGCAATGGACATGGTGCTCTACCCACTGCGCCACAAAGCCGACACAGAATGAGAGGCTACGAACGCGCCTTATATCCTTGACTCATTCAAACTACGTCAAGAAGCTGCTGATACAACGCATTCACTACCACCAACTCCCCAAACACTAAACGTTAACGCAATACACCCACCACCTATGCGACGCATTTGCTCGAGTCCCCCTCGCGGGGCGATGGGCCCAATTTTTTCTTGTCCACACTGTCTCAAGGGCATAAATGAAATGCTGGATGTGACCATCCTGCAGACGGTGCTCGGCGTGCTAAGGAGTTAAAGCGGAAACGTCGGTACAACTTTGCAAACTTGAGGGCTGAAACGAGCGAAGAAGGGTAACTTGCCCGACATAAGCGTCTGGATAAGGGTGGAGAAAGACGACACTGGCAAGCCGCAGAAGCGGCAACGGTCGGCCCGCCTACGAATTTGACGTCGGCTTCGGATACCGGCGAAGCGATGTTAATTAGCGTTTGTTGTACGGTGTGGTCACTACAATATCCTTTAGTTGGCAAAGTGCACCTCGGCTGCTTTTTCTAGCATATGCGGACCGGGCGGAGCTAAGTTGCAGTCACAATCATTGCAATGATCGCACTCAGACTTTTTTCCTTAAAACGTACCTGTACAATGATACATGTTAAATAACCCATTGGATAGGCATACGGAACACACAAACATCGCTTCCAGGTAGTATTTGAGTTGCCAGCGAACGCAATATTTTTCGTAGAAATACTTATATTGCATGAGTGCTCGGACATATAATGTTCAGTTTTTCTAATTTGGCACAGCTGAAACCCGTAACAATGCGCGCACAACCTATACCTTAAAATAAACCGGCAACCAAAATGTTCAGTGATGCGTAATTCTTGCCTTGCCAGTGAAGTTTCTCTTAGAGGCATTGCGTTCCAGGTTTTCTAGACTGCTTGGGACTCAAAACTACCCAATACCCCAGCTTTCTGTGATATATCCTCTTTGGCCAGGCGTACCTGTTATAACCAAGATGTAGAAGCCGATGAATATTTCCATGGTGACGCCCAGGTCGCTCCGGAAGAGCGGTGGGCCTGCGGAACACTTGTGTAGGGCAAAATGAAGCGGCTGGCTTCTTTCTTCCACGGACGGTGCGCGGTAGGCGGAGCCTCAGACAAAAGTGCGCCCATATATTCTGATGCTGATGATGATTGTGATGGTGATGAATATGATGAATATGATGAATATGATGATGAATATGATGTTATTTGCTGAAAGGAACATGCCCAAACAGGGTACCTCCCAACGATCAGCACGACTACTGAGGTTATTTAATATAGGCTTATGCACAGAGAAAATTTACAGCTATTTAAAGCATTTTAAACGTAAAATAAAAAAAGAGAACAAACATTTTGGAAAGGATGAATTCCACGGCACGACTTGAGTGGGGAAGGTGTAGGTAAGCATTGTCGGACACACAGTGCTGTAGTGCTTGACAACCGCGCTGGAGTTTCTCTTTTTTCTTGTGGACTTCACTTTTCACTTGCATCCTTTTCACCGGTTCATTTTCATTTGAGCAGTGAAAATGAACTGGTCGTCGTACTCCATCCACGAGAAGTGGCCGGTTGGCGGAACATAAGGCAAAATTGTGGGCGTAGATGGTTATGATGACTCTGTTGTTGAAGAAGAGGAAGAAAGTGATGATGGTTCTTTGTGAATGGAACATACCCGAATTCCATAAGTTGCCACCATAAATGAAGCTAGTTTTCGAGGAAATAGATTCAAACTTCCACAAAATCACCACCTCGTTCCTCTTCCTCTTTGTCAACAAGTTCCGATGTTTCCTGAAAACCTCTAATCCTCTTGTGTCAGGTTAGAAATTTGAAATTAATGCGTTATTTTTTTACAGAAATAGCACTTAACATATTAATTGCAATTAAAGTATTTTTGACCGCAATGGGCTACAAGACAAAGGCGTCAGCTTACATCCAGATTGGGTTCTTAAGATGTACGACGTGATATCGTAACATCAACTCTCATAGATAGTTGATCAAGACAACGGCTGCCTTTGCGATGTTTTAGAAGCACTGAAGGTAAGCGAAGAGAGAAAGACTAGCAGCATATGTGTTTCACTGTGGCTGAGGAGCAAAAAAGAAAAGGCTGTTTGCTTCATGGCTTAATATGTGACCGTGAAAGGTTCCGGCTGCAGAGTTTGGTCGGAATCAGTGAGAACAGGGTTGGGGCTGGGCCTGTTGGTACGTACTTTGAAAGAACGCCGGATCCCAGCCCTAGAGACACGTAGAGAGGACAGAACAGGGGCAACATACCTAGTCCCAGCGTTGTTTTGTCTTGCTCTCTTGTTTCGTCGTTCTTGGACGACAACTTGGTAGTGTGAGTGTTTCAAAGTGTTTATTTTTCTAATGTCCTGTCCTGGACAAAATGTTTTGGTGTTTTTGCTGGAGAGAGAGAGGAGAGTGAATGGGTATAGGAACGGGGGTAAACAAATTTTGAGAGTACAGGGAAGCAGTATGAAGGTTATGAATAACTGCATTCCCTGCAATACTTTGACGTCCCCATCTATAGACTACTGGCGTTGGGCCTGATGGTAAAATATGCCAAAGGATAGAAGCGCGAACACAACGAGCCTTTGTTTTCCTGCGCTTTTATTTCTGGTTGTCTTCAGAGCTTCAAAAAATACAAGTAGAGAGGCTTGCCCCACAACTCCTGTGGACGAAGAACATTCCACGCACAAAACACGACAGAAAATGTCCAGCCACATTATCTTTATTTACCTCTAAACCGGCGAGTAGTCCAGCGACTCTCGGCCATCCGTACCAGCAAAGAACCTCTGGATGTCCCTACACAGCACTATTGATAAGATCAGCTGAGCGTGCTTGTAGGGTTACTTTCTTTGTCGGGCGGGCGTCTGATCGCGCTAGTTCCCGCACAAAGGGACCGGTTAATTACGCCAATGGCAATGAACCAAAATTTTCGAAAAAATATCCATGCTCCCTGTGTCGACCCTCTCCGGGATGTAATACCGGTAACAGGTTCATCATAAAGACACGGGTGGAGGGGTCGGTTCCGTTGCCATACCCGTGGCCGGCATCAAGGAAGCATAGCGTCCGGTGTCTTCTTCGTTTGCTATCCGGAACCGCTTCTGCCGCTGGGGTGCAGGAAGGAGACGCGGGCTGATTGCTGTGAGGACTGCGTTTTTTGAGCGCAGACATCTTCCTGCATTTCGGGTTGCGGACGATGCGGTCACTAGGCTGAACAAGTCCAGGCTGGCGATGGCGCCTGCAGCAAAAGACGCGAAACGTCTGATACCCGTAGATACAGATATTGTGTTTGTGATCCTTCCTCAAGCTTGTATTAAGGACAGACGAGGACATTACGAATTAGTGTAGGATGATTTGGGACGTCATAGTTCAAAGTTAACGCCAACGTAGCAGCTTTGTAGCGGTATACGCCCACAATTTGAAGGTACTCTCCTTTCGGTCTGAAGCTTTTGGTACCGTATACGTTTGAAGATACTCGGCAGCTTCGAAAGGATTCCCTTCTTTCAAAGAAAGCAGTAGAAGAACGCATTACACTAAACTAACCACAGCACTGCCGCTCTGACTGTTTAACAGTTTGCTGAGGCCGCAAGACAGGGCTCCGCAAGGTTGTTTTTTCTATTAGATACACCTGCAAGATAGCACAAGAAAATGCATTTCAGGTGCAAATTATTAGAAGTAAAATATGGTTTTCTGATAAAGCTTTTTCTGCTCTATTTGCTACATTCTCCGACGTATAGCAACAGATAACACCGCATCTATATATAGTTCCTGCTACACCAGGCTGTATGATATTCAGTCAGGTACAATTTTGTTCTCAGTGTTTTCTGTGTCAACTGCCACCAGACCAATTTTAAGGCAAACGGTTGTTTCGTAAAAACCTTACTCTTTCTGCACTGTTTCGCTGTCAGCATCTCTGTTGCGTCGAAGGAACAACTCTTTTGGCGAAAAATGCTACCGGTGTTTTTTTATGAAGGATGAGGAGGAATAAATGTTTATAAACAGCAAGGTTCTGGCGTTGGGGGCACCGAGCCGGTGAGAGGAGTCCTCAGGGCAGAACCCTTGGTGTCTACGGGCTTATTCCCCCTTTTTACCAACGTTTCCTGCTCGGGACGGATAAGGATGGACCGTGGCTCCACCCACTCCTAAAGAACGGATTTGGTATTTGGTGTGAGTTCAGGTGTCTTGTTGGCCCTCCTAAATGATTTTGAAATGGAGCCAGTCTGCTGGCAATATTTCCGGTTGGCACTGTATTGTGTAGTGTACATGGCGCGCGTATGCTGTTGCGAGAATATTTGTTGGTTTCGATGTCGTTATAGCGTGGTGGCGTCTTCTTTTGCTAGTCGCTGGTCTAGGGGTTCGCTATTGCAACAAGCTTGTCTTTAGTGTGACAATATTCCTGTGTATGTGTGAAGCCGTACGGGTTTGGAATGTTGGTTTTGTTCCACTTAAAAAGCGGTCCGGTGTGAATGTTGTCAGGGTGCGGCATGGGCGGCCATGTTTCCTTCGAGCGCAGAGGTGCTTCGATGAAACATCGAACATACTGAAAGTGGAGCCCGAAACATTTAACAATATCATCAAGGATACGGGCAGCGCAGCCTAGGGCTAATATTGCAGCTTGCCGTGACGATGCGACATTGTGCAACGAAAAAGTGTAACAGGGCGCTTAGTTTTGAGAATGTTACTTCCTTGACCATTGCTGTCAACCGGCGCGCGTTAAAAGAACAGGAGAGCTCGAATACTCCCAATACAGTTAGGCATCATCTGCACTGTTTTCGTATGGAACATAAGCAGATAATTTTTGCAAACACAACCCAAACAAAGCTTCTGTTAAGCTTCAATGCGTGTCATAAAGAGGATATTGGCTCGCAGGCACCAAAAATACTTCCCTTCCAAAGTGTGAAAACCTCTGTTTCTGCAAGTAGCACTCTTGGAACCAACTGTTTTAGCGCAAAAAATACTGGGCCGCACCCCCCTTCCCGGTCATTCATAAAAAATATCTGCCGTTTGCAGCTGTTCAATGGCACCGTGAATGTGGACTATAAAACTAGGTATATTTCAGATGTGTGCGTACATACGCGTGGGGTATGCGGGTATGTAGTTGTAAACGCTTGCAACTTCTAATACGTGACGGTTACTGATAAGCCCGCATTTCTGCGCACTTCTGATAGCGGCCAGAAGAGCCGTTCTATAGGGAAAGCATTATTGACCTAGTCCAGAAGAATTCGCCGTGCTATAGAATTTGACTCTCAAGTGCTAACACGTCTCACCGCAACATCCAGTGACTCCGCCTTCGAGAGCCGCCCCTTCTCCATCCTTCACGCAGCGGTGGCGTGAAGGAGGAAGAGAAGGGAGGGAGGAAAGGAGGGAGGAGGAGGGTGACGGTGGCTGCGGCGTGAAGAGCGGGGCGAGGACACTGATCTATCTGTTCCGAAGTATTGTTGTCACCGCTGACCCGAGGGCGTAAGCCACAAGCTCATTTGGACCATCCTACAGACTTCGCTCCACTTCTATTGAATGATAGCAGAAACGTGAGTACCAGCCCGCAAGCTGGCGGGCTGAAACGAGTGAAGAATTGTAGCTTCGCCGAACTAAGCGCCGCGAGAAGGATGCAGTGAGACGACAGCGACAAGCTTTGAAGGCAGTAATGGGCGGCTCGCCTCAGGGTTGGATTAAAAGTGCTGATGCCCCAGTTCAAAAAACTACAAAACGCCTAGCCGTCTCACGTCTTACCCTATCCGCATTCTTCGGACAACATTTTTTTATAATTCAATACACAGAAAACATGCCGTATTTACTTGGAGTCTTCTGAGTGTTCATGAGCATCGCGTGGACGTGTACGTTACCGCAGAGCACGTGTAGAGGTTATCATTGGAATTGAATTATACGTGGAGACAAAGAGAGATATACAGCTATAAGATTTGTCAGTATAGTTTGTTCATATTGGATGGTAGGTATACAGTGCGAGGAGTGAGCACGAAAGGAAGAAACACACACGACACCTATATGCACTCATGTGTGTCGTATGTGCTCCCTCCATTCAAATTAACGTTTAGCGCAGTTTACCCTTCTTTCAAAGACAACACAGCCCCTAAGAAATCCGCAAGCACATTTTTGAAAAATGGCTTCGTTCCTCTATCTGCTTTCCTAATTTCTTGGCAGCCCTGACTTTCATTGCCTGCATGTGAACGCTGCGTCTGAGAAACTGTTCGCACATCGATCAGGAAATACGCAGCAATCGTCTGCCTATATTGTGATTGCATCAATTAACAGAAATGTACGCTCCTTAAATACAGTGTTTTCATACAAACTGGGATGTTATTATAGTGCATATGCCGCGTGACCAAAACAACTAACTCAAATGGTTTACTATTGAAATGTTTTCATCATGCCGGGAGTCAGATCTTTAGAAAAAGGTGGCACCTGTAGAAAACCCGATCGATAACAAACTTTCGAAAAAAGTTTTTATAACACACTCGAATAAACAATGATACATATTTTAACTTATGCAGACATCGTTCACTTTTAAACAAGTCATTCATTTACATTCAACAGGCAATATCCACTTTTTTAATAGCAGTAAACACATTGATATTGCAAACGCATTTTCTGCTAATAAATTGCCAAATAAGTGTAAAATTTTACAAGAAAGTCGTACTTCAACACGGTGTAGAAATAGGCCGTGTTCTTTGGAGACATTCAAGCTTGAAATGGGGAATGGATACCAATTACCATGATTTCTCTTTTTATTCAACTTTTAGGAAAAGACAGGTATATGCGTTTCTACAATCGTTTTCTTGGCTTTTTCTCAGAGTTTTTGATGATATCTTAAACATTGACCGTTTCAACAAATTTCAGTCCGGCTGTTCTCTGTGTCATCTGAATGAGCTGAATCAGCACCGTCGCTCTAACGCATTGCATGGTTTAACCGAGTGCAGCGTTCAACAGAGAGCTGTTTAAGATTCACCTTGGTCCGGTGGCAAAAGCAACAAAACACCAAGAAGGAAGGCTCACGCGGCCCTACTGTGGAGGACGGAGAGAGCGAAAGCAGCGCCCGCCAGCAAAGAGCGGAGAGCACGCGCTGGCCTCGATGCCTAGCCTCCCAGCAGGGCTCAACTTTAGTCGGGTCAATCGTCCAGCAGCGTCAAGAGCTAGCCTCGCAACAGGGCTGCTCTAGTCGGAGAAGGCGCGGTTTTATAAAAGAAGGTCCACTGGCGCAAGAACTCAGATGGCGGGGCTCAGCAGGGGCGGTAAGCCGTACGGCAGAAAGAGACCCCTTGCTTCTTATTTTCGCCTCCATCAAAGAAGCAGACACTGCGACCGGGAGCGAACCCGCGCGCACTTGTACTTACGAGCACAATATCATACTTAAGTAGTACGAGCTGACTTCATGATTTTACACAATATGCCACGACCCGCTATTTCGCAGCATTCGTTTTTGAAATAGATAGTACAGGTTTCAATCAGGGGAAATCAGCAGAAGTCTTAATCTTTTTCGAACCAAACGAAGAAGTCTGAAATCTTTTACAGCCCTCGGGGTGGACGCCCTAATCCTGGGCCCGGTTCGTTTACCCATTTGAACTATGCGTCACCTTCGAGTTCGACGACGGCTTTAGAGACAGATGAAGAGCTTGCAGTCCGGAACGTTCGAATAGCTAATCTTTGGTTGCCGAGCTGTGCCTATGCTACTTTTGCTTGCACATCTGAACTAGCGGAGCTAAGCTGCAGTCACAATTAGTTACAATCAACAAGCACAGAATCTTATCTCCACAACACACCAAAAATTTTACGTGTAATTTTGGCCAATCGTACAGATACCGAACACACAAACATCGCTTCCAGGAATAATTTCAGGTGCCACCAATCCCGATATTTCTGCTGCAACACTCATTTTCTCTGCGTGCTCGTAAATTATGAATGCCTTTTATTTTGACTGACTTTATACGCACGACGTCGTGTGGTCTGGCGGAAGCCATTATACGCACGACGCGACTGATGCGCCAACGTGGCATTTGCTGAAAACTGAAAGCGCTCTCATCATACGGGTTGGCGGGTCCCACAAGCCCCTTGGCGGCTTCGAATGAGGCGGCATGGGATTCGAAGTTGGGGCACGATTTAGTTGCTTTAGCGATTTCGATTGCGTCTTTAGAGAATTTCAGCTCCGGAACAACGCCTTTTTCGTACTGAAAGCTACAAAAACAGTGGACTTTGTCAATTCGTGGCTAAGTTTACGACTTCAACGACTGCAAAAGAAACTGAAGTACACAAACGCGACAACACAATCGGACACTAGACTCGAACATCACCGTGAGTGTTAAATAAAGCGCCCTATTGTTTTCGGAACTATCGGTGCAGTTCGTTGTCGAGTGTGCGGGCGGTTGCTCTCATGACTGTTAATATGTTACCCGCTGATACTTCTACGCATGCCGTTTTGCTTTATTGTGCGGAATAAACTGGTTCATTTGTTTCCTGCGTTTCGGCGTCATTTCATCGAGGGGGGTCAGGCTCGCGTACCCTTCGCACATGAAGTAAGTTCCTTCACGACGTATACATACACCAAGCAGTTGTTGGAACGTTCAGCGAACATTTGGTTTCTAACTTTTAGTGAACATAAATGGCTCATGCCCAAAGCAAACATGAAAGCTGTTATGATAGCTCAACACATGTGGATGTACTTGAAATTAAATGTCGTGGGTATTCATTTCGAAATGGTGAAAATTGGCTTGCACGTGGCCACCGAAATCCGTTTAGAATAAAATAAAATGGGGGGCATATCACTTTGTTTTTGTTATAATTTGTTGCAACTTAACTTGTACCTGTAACTTTGTTAAAGCGCATGAGTAGAACAATTTGAGTAGAACAATGAATAGAACAATCGTTTAGGCTAGCGGTAAACGTAAACCTCCATATACGTGTTAATTATAAGAATAGGACAGGTGAGCTTCCATCGCAAAGTTTTAATTCGGAGGATGGATAAGAGCACCGCCATCCCTTGTGGGTTCGATGCGATCGCAACCCGATCGCTTCTGAACTGCATTGAATGCAGATTGTAAGCCGAGATAAGAGACGTGAAAATTATAACCTAGGTTATTTTTAGGGAGCTGAACGTTCCCGAAATTTTCCGTCGGTAATTGGGAATATGGTCGGTCTGTCAAGAACGTAATGTGGCACAGAGCCTGTTGAATAAGTCGCATATAGCCGCAATCGTAGGTGAAATAAATGCATTATCCGGTTCTATGTCTTGCTTTGCATCCATAACATCAGCTGTAATTTTTTTTATTGCGATACGGGGCACGAAAGCTAAACGAAAACGCATTTTGAGGAACGTTGTACGGCTGTCATTTGAACCATCGGCTTCGCAACCCGGGGTATGGTACCCGTGGTGGGACGGAAAAGGGCGATAGAGCCGCTTGGAAATTCGGCAAAACGCTCTATCAGGGCGATTGGGACGGGCGGAGCAACAGCGCGGCGCCGGTTGCTTTGGCTGCCGCGTAGGCGCGTCATTCACCTAGTGCGTATCGTGGATTCCGCCAGACTTCACGACGTCGTGCGTATATAAAGTCAGTCTTTTCCTTTACTCGGCGCAGCTCAAAACAGTAACATTGCGCTTAGTTTTTGGAGCCTCAAGTAACCCGCCAGCCGCGACATTCAGTGATGCGTAATTCTTGCCATGGCTGTGTTGTTTCTCTTTGAGGCATGTTGTTCGAGGTTTCGTAAAATGTTTTCGACTCAGACTACGGGATACCGCACATCTGGGGCCTACTTCCTCATTAGCAAGGCGTACCTGTGACAACCAAGAAGGAGGATCCGATGAGTATGCCCATGGTGACGCCGAGGATCTTCAGGAAGAGCGGTAGGCCTGGAGAACGTTTGCGTATAGCAAAATGAAGCGGTTGGCTTCCTTCCTCCACGGACGGTGCTGGGTTGGCGAAGCCTCACGCAGAATCGGGCCCATAAAGGATGATATTGATGATGACGATGATGATGATGATACTTGGGGAATGGAACATATGGGATCAGGGGTCCGCCCAAAGATCAGTGATACGAATAACGAGCGACAGGCTCCTGCACAGAGAACATTTATAGCTGTTTCAAAACTTTAAATGTAAAATCTAAAATAGAAGAAAACAGACAAGTAGAAAAAAATTGAAACAAAGATTCAGGGAAGCTTGCACACCTGCGCAAGGCCTTTTTTAATGCAATAGATTGCCCTATGGCATAACAGGGAGGTTTATAGGTACAACATTGCACCAGTTGCACTCAGAAAGGCAAGAACAGACAGGTACTGGGGTCTCCAAATCCAACGCTTAAGACCGGGGGGTCTTGCGAAGCAGTTGTAGGTGTCAAGTTCCGGACACATAGCTAAGTATCGGTAGCATTGTTCGTTTAGATAGTTGCGGCGCTAGTAGTCATCGCCGTATGCATAGATATAGTCCTGTTTCGTCTGCGGAGCTTTTACATGTGCGGTAGCGCTTGACGACAGCGCGGGAGTTTGTATTTTTTTTCCAAGGTCACTACGCGTGCCAGGAACACTAAGCAGTTGATGATGATGGTTGGTGTTTAATGGCGCAAGGCCGACGAGGGCAAAGAGCGCCAGAGAAGTTATTTAATGTAAACAAGTGATTACCACAAAAGGTAGGTATAAAATGTGTAAACTGTACATAGTAAGATCAATAAAGATAATGGTGATGGCTGGTGTATAGGGCCAGATGTGATTACGCATGATAGGAAATGAGGTTTAAAAACTTAACATCTGACAAATATTTAAAAACGCGTTTCACAGAAACCATGGCATCGTCACCTAGAAACAGCGATGGGTGTAGGGGAATATGTTGTCTGTAGAGTTCTCTGAAGTGTTTGTGTCGTGTTGTGTCAAGTGCCTTGCATTGTATGAGTATGTGGACTACGGATAGGCCCTCCCACACCTGCTACACAGGGGTCTTGGAGATCCGTGAGCAGGTGCGAGTGCGTTACATGCGTATGGCCTATCCGTAACCTAGCTAAGGTAACTTCAATGTGCCTGTTGTGTGAGTCAGTAGTGTATTGTCCCAAGTGTGGTTTTATTACGTGTAGTTTGTTGTCTGTCTGTTCGCTCCAGTCTGCTTGCCAAGTTTTACGGAGTTGTTGTCTAATGTGTGGCTTGAGGTCTGTGTAAGGTAGTGTTGCCATGTCGACTGTGTTTCGGAGTGCAGCATTGGCGGCCATTTCATCCGCCACGTCATTACCGCCAATGCCAGAGTGGTCTGGCACCCAACACACAGTCACCCCAAGGTTTGACGAATAAGCTTCCATAATCGTTTTGAAGACAAGATTAATGACATGGTTTTTTTATGACTTTCCGGATGATAATGCACGGACGACGCTCAACGAATCTGTATAAATAACGGATGTAGGAATATGATGTTCAACTATGTGACTTACAACCAGAAAAAAATGCCATATGCCTCTGCCGTAAAAATACTTGTATTAACATTCATTGTTCTACATTCTTCAAAATTGGGCCCATGCGCAGCACAATACACCGCAGTGGACGTTTTAGATGAATCGCTGAAAAACTCTGCAGCCCTGTATTTATTCTGCAGATGCATGAAATGCTGCAAAATCCCACTTCTTGGTGTCCTGTTCTTATTGTATTCTACGAAAGACAAGTCACATGCCACAGGACGAAGATGCCATGGTGCTACAAGATCAGTGTGAGATGATTTGAATGTGTCTAAGAGGGAGACGTCATGAATAGTCACCTCGTCCCTCACTCTCTGCGAGAAAGGAACAGCAATGGATGGGCGGTTTAAAAAGAGTTTAGTTGTGGACGTATCATTAAAAACCGGTTTAAAGGGATGGTTATTCATTGATGAGATTTTGGAGGCATATGGGAGGTCAACATAAGTTCGCTGGTACGCTAAGCACCATTTGTCGCACTCTGCATAAAGACTGTGGACAGGACTGGTACGGAACGCCCCACAAGACAGGCGAAGCCCTAAGTGAAGCACTGGGTCGAGCATTTTAAGTGCTGTTTTTGTGGCTGAACCATACACAACGCTTCCGTAGTCCAACCGTGACCCTACCAACGCGGCATAAAGTCGAAGCAGGAGTTGTTTGTCTGCACCGTACGATTGGTGAGACAAGGTTTTTAGAATATTCATTGTTTATAGGCATTTTTGTTTAAGTCGTTTTATGTGGGGTATGAATGAGAGTTTCTCGTCAAACACCACACCCAAAAACTAGTGTTCTCTTTTTACTGGAATCGAGTCACCAAAGAGTGTGACGTCGGGATCGGGCAGGATGCCCCGCCTTTTTGAGACTACAACGCAGGTACTTTTAGAAGGATTAAGTTTAAATCCATTTTCATCTGCCCAGCGAGAAAGTTTATTTACCCCAAGCTGGACCTGACGTTCACAAATGGATATGTTACATGATTTGAAAGATATTTGAACGTCATCTACATACATCAAGCAGGATATGGTTGGCGGCAGTGCCTTTCGGAGAGAGTTCATCTTAGCTATAAACAAGGTGCAGCTCAATACGCCACCTTGAGGCACGCCATTCTCCTGCACGTGAACATTTGAAAGTGCCGAACCGACCCTGACATGAAATGTTCGTGAAGACATGTAACTACAAAGAGTGTTCAGCATGTTACCCGAGGTACCAAAAGCTTTTAGGTCTCTAAGAATGCCGTAGCGCCATGCTGTATGTTATGCCTTTTCAATGTCAAAAAATACTGTCATACAGTATTGCTTATGAATGAATGCATCCTTTATGTAGGCCTCTAGAGAAACCAGTTGATCATTTGTGCATCGCCCCGCCCGGAAGCCTGCCTGGCAGCTCTCGAGAAGACCATTGTACTCAAGAAAGTACACGAGCCTACGGTTTATCATCTTCTCGAGGAGCTTGCACAGGCAGCTTGTCAAAGCAATGGGCCGGTAACTGGAAGGACAGGAAGAGTCCTTCCCTTCTTTTAGGAAAGCCACTACTACGGCCTCCCTCCACCAGCGAGGAATGTGCCCCGAAAGCCAAATCTTGTTATATAGGTGGAGGAGTGTTAGAAGAGTGTCTGAGTGTAGGTGCTGTATCATTGTATATGTGATGTTGTCTGGGCCTGGAGCTGAGGGTTTACAAGTGCTCAAAGCGGTCCTCAGCTCATGAAGTGAAAACTCCGAGTTATAAGAGGAGGTTGACTTATCATTATCAAGTAAAGACTTCTTTTCAGCCAATTGTTTGTGTTTAATGAAAGTGCTAGTGTAGTGTGCTGAACTGGACACGTGTTGGAAGTGTTGTGCGAGTGTGTTAGCCTGGTCTTCCAGTTTGTCCCCTGTTGTACTACCCAGGGGCAGGCTGTGTGTCTGTTGTCCTTTTAGTTTGCGTATTCGTGTCCAGACTTTGCGAGAGTCAGTGTAAGAGTTTATGGATGTTACGAATGAGCGCCAACTCTCTCGTTTTGCCTCACGGCGCACACGTTTTCCCATCGCCTTAGCCCTTTTGAACAATAAAAGGTTTCCCGACGTGGGGTACCGGCGCAGGATACCCCACGCCTTGTGCTGGGCCTCTCGCGCCCGCCTACAGTCCTCATTCCACCACAGCCTCCTCTGGTTGCGCGGGGCACCAGAGGCGTGGGTAATAGACTTTTCGGCGGCGTTGAGGATATGCGCCGTGAGGAGTTGGGTAGCTTCTTCGACGTGTAGGTGTCCTATGGATGTGTGGTGTAGTTTGGATGTCTCTGTAAATGTATTCCAGTTAGCTCGTGCTTCATTGAACCTATTATGGGAAGATGGACTGCATGGGCCTTTACCTATGTATGTGAGTGAGGTGGGGAAGTGGTCACTACCGTATGGGTCAGTGCCCACAGCCCACTCGAGGAGAGGAAAGAGAACTGCGGAGCCAATCGCCAAGTCAAGACATGAGTATGTGTTGTGTCCTATGCTATGGTATGTAGGCTGTTTATTGTTGAAAAGGCATGCTCCTGAAGATGTAAGGAATTTCTCTATAAGGCGACCTCGGGCATCCGTGCGAGAAGAAACCCCAAAGAGTGTTGTGAGCATTAAGGTCGCCTGTCAGGATGTATGGTTCGGGCAGCTGGTCAACCAGCGCCTCGAAGTCAGAACTTAGAAGTGAAACATCAGGAGGAATGTATATGGAGCATACCGTCATCAACCTATTAAATATTATCAAGCGTATTGCTACAGCATCAAGGATAGTGTTCAGAGTGACAGGGTGGCAGGCTAAGGATTTCCGGGCAATTATGGCCACACCGCCAGAAGAGTGTGTGCAGCCATCCCTGTCCTTTCTGAAGACCATGTAACTATTCAAGAAATTTGTGTGCTTGGAATTCAAATGTGTTTCCTGAACACACATTACACTTAGCTGATTAGCATGCAGTAGTTCGTATACATCGTCAAGAATTTTAAGAAGGCCGCTACAGTTCCATTGAATTATGTTTTCTCTTCCCATTATTTAGTGTGAGAGCTACTGGAGTGTGTGTGTTTAAGTGTCGTCTTTCGGGGCTGTGACTCTCGCCTTTTTGGCTTGTCGGGAGGCTTTGGCGTCGGGACGCGTTCCTTGCGCTGCGTTGCAAGCAGGAACGGCCCGACATCCATGTCGTCGTCGGATGTCCGAGGGGTGCCCGACGGACCGGGGCCCCCGGACTTGGCCCCCCCTCGGGAGCCCTCGTTTGAGCCGCCACCGCCGAGGGCGTCCGGGGTGCCAGAGGTGGCACGGGCGGTGCGGTGGCGGTGGGAACCGGTGCGGGGCCTGTGGTGTCCATCACCTCGGTACCCTCCAACGCACTGGAGGACGGGAAGACAGAGGCGGGAGCGGCACCGGTCCCGACGGAAGACGTTTGCACCACAACCGCTGCTGCCTCAGCAGCGGCGTGGTCGCGGGTTGGGCTGCCAGAGGTAACCCAGGGGGGGGGGCGGGGCAGGGACCACGTCAGACTCGCTGAACTGGGTCCCTGTGGACACCAGACACCGCTCCGCCCCCCGGCGAGCCGCGTCGGCGTACCTCCCCAGAGGGAAAGAGGCGAACCTCTTTCGCGCCTCTGGGAAGGTGATGTTCTCCGTGACCTTGATGTTAATTATCTTTTTTTCCATTTGAAATTTTCGCACTTGCGGGAGTACGCTGCATGCGGACCGCCGCAGTTCACACAAGTGAGGGTTTCGGATGGACAGTTGTCAGTCGGATGATCGTGCGCCGCGCATTTCGCACACGTCGTTCGGCCACGGCAAGAGGTTGTACCGTGCCCGAACCACTGGCACTTAAAACAGCGCCGCGGATTCGGGATGTACGGACGGATGGAGCAACGGATAAAACCTGCATTGATGTGTTGTGGAAGAACTGCGCGGTCGAAAGTCAAGATAATGTGCTTGGTGGGAATCTCCTTGTCGTCTCTGCGGATAGTGATGTGTCTCACGGCAGTGACGCCCTGATCCTTCAAGCCGGCAAGGAGATCCGCGTCCGTTTCGTTCAAAAGATCTGTCTCGGATATCACACCCTGGGAGCTGTTGAGGCTCCGATGGGGTGTGACCCTGATGTCTAGATCAGCCAGTCTAGTCTGAGCTAGAAGCTTCGTGGACTGCTGCTTGTCATTTATTTCGATGAGGAGTTCACCAGACCTTTGTTTTTTGCACTTATATGATTTTCCTACTATGGCTTCAAGATACTTGGCGATCAAGAAGACTGACTGAGATGCTAGAGGGTGGGTTGGACTGAGCGACTCCATCACAAGAAATCGAGAGTAATGATCCGGTTCAGGAAATGTCAAAGATGGCAATGAAGGAAAAGATACTCCGGTGCGGCCCCTTTTCAGGGACCGATCACGTTTGGGGGGGGGGGTTGAAAATGCCATATAGCATAGTATAAAAGCAGGGAGACGGGGGTACTTTCTTCTTTGACCTTACCCTGGTAGCCAAAGAGGTCCCGGAGCTCCCTGCCTGGTGAACAGACAGGGAGCCCATCCGCCGGAGCTTGACCTGGGCTCCGACGGCCACCGTTCGTGGTTTCTAACCCTCCACCTATAAACACATCGCCACAGTTGGATCCAGCTTATGTTTGGGGGCTCGGGGTCCGCGGTATTGCCAGTACCGTCACCAAGATTGTTCAAGGTGCCCCGTGCGGGGAACACACTAAGCAGTCACCAAAAGGCACGCGCTCAAGAGCGCTGCGTATTTTCTTTTCCTGAAAAGGCGCACTTGCGGATTGTCCCACACCTTCACTGTTAAAAAACGAATTCCATAAGTTATCACCGTAAGTAAAGCCCATTACAGCGGAAATAGATTCGAACTTTTACGAAGTCACTAACACATCCTTCTTCCTCCTTGCCAACAAATTTCCAATTTCCCTAAAACCTGCGACCCTGTGGTGTCAGGTGTATTTAATCTTGAATGAATGCTTTAGTGCCTTGGAGTAACAGAAATTAACCTATTCAGTTTTCTCCCGCGTAGGGCTTAAACAAATATAATTGTATCAGGATTTCAAGATTAGAACGAGATGAGGATGTGTTTAAGCTAATCAAATAGTGGAACATTTCTCGGCACATTCCCTAAATAGTGGCCGTGCCCGCCTTGTTATCTTCCCAGGTGCTTAACGCAGTAGTTCGCTGCGGGCCTGCACTACTGAGGGAGGGATACACGTAGCCCCACTCTGTCCCCTTGCTTCTATCTCTTCTCCGAGCAGTTTGTTTTCGTCAGGCATGCCTGTCGGGTCTCACCAAATGAGTTTTCTGCTGATACAGAAACCTAGATTTTCTTCCACCCAGATATTTGTAGTTTTGACTTCAAATTCCTGACAAAACATTCTTTTAGACTAGTATATTTATTTTGATGAGACAACTTAAAATGTTTTGTAATAAACAATTGGAGAAGGGAACGGTATGTGCAGAACGATTGCCAATGTACGGCGTGGGTATGCGCTGCGAGCCTGCAACAGCCATCATCAGTGCCTGTCTGTGCGTCTAACAAAGAGATCTCAATATTTTTTGAACAGACTGCTCCTACCTGCCGCTCGCTTGAGTCAGCCGATTCAATCAACATCCATTGGACCTATTTAACCAAAAGATATTTTTCTTTTCTTTTCTCCAGACGCACGGACAGCTAAGGAGCTGGTGCGTGGGCCATGCCACGCTCGTTGAAACACTGCTTGCCCAGACACTCGCGTAATGTTTCTTGTGATATTTATTGTAAAAGAGGGTACGGCTGCTTTGACGACTGGGTCCACCATGTGACCGGGGCGTTTCCTTTTTATGTGCCCAAATCACTGGTCTCTTTCTTATCCACTCTGCGCAAAGCAAAGCATCCTTTACTCCTACTTCAATACCGGTGACTGGTTGCCGGATGACTAAGCTTTTTACGTCGGCCACTGTAAGGTGCACTCATGGGGTCAGCGGCCAGCCGCCGCGCCCACGCATGTGAAAGGAAAGATCCCCACCGCTCGGTCTAGCGACACAGCACTGGCGACGCGAGGCTGTGGCCGCCGCCAATTCGATGCGGCACGCTCGGGAGACGGCCCGACTGGACGGAGGAATGCCGCTGGAATAATACATTTTAAGAATGCAGATGGCCCCACCAGGTTGCGAGAATCGTTGACGTGGCGCACAATGGAGGGGTATTTGTCGTCGTCTGACCACGCGGTGGGTTTTCCGCGAAATCCCATTGTTTTTGCGCGCCACCGTCTGAATGGCTAGCTTTCGGCAGCCGTCGCTTTTCACCTCCACCCCTCGGACGGCCGCCGCGTGTTTTCTCGCCCGCAGGCCGGATTTTGACCCGAAGGTGGTGGCGCCTTATTGAATATTCCTCAGACGGCTGAGTGACAACTGTTTACTAGAATTTGGGCCCTCCCTTACGCGTGTACCCAAGCTAGAGGGGCGTTCCCGAGAGGGAGTAATACCGAGGTGTTATAAGGCCGAACTTGGCCGTTAGAAAGCGTTCTTGTCTGAGCTCTCAGCTAGGCAGGTTCCCGGCGAGACAAGGACTCTCGACGCTAAAGTTAGGTTGGGAATAGCGAGCCCCCTAAGCGAGAGATAGACTGGAGGATCGCGTTGGAAGTTTAGGGTACCGCTGTGTACCGGGCAACTAAACGGGTTCTGCGGAGCGAAAAGAGTCCCGGCCGTCGTTTCTCGAGCGTTTTGTGTATGCTCCGAGGATAGGAAGGAGAGTTAGACGGAGTTGGAAAGCTCGAGTGGCTTGTATGCACTTGGAGCTAGCGTCTAGCTGAAGTTTGAAGTTTCTCCCTTTTTAATACTCATGTACCCAGTTATCTTAATGTAAATAGTTGTATAAAAACACTTCGTTTCCCTTCATCAACTAAAGACGCCTTCACTTGATCAATTCGGTCACCAACTCCGAAAACTTGAACACCATCGCCCAGCGAGCCTCCTGCCAAATCAACCGGAGCCCGGGGCTATTGGGTTCCTCATCGACAACGGGCTTCGGGGAAACGAACCACTTCAATCTTCACTGCCACCGGATGCCAAATAGTCAGCGTTACAGTGCAGCCTTCATCAGGGACGTCTTACAGGATGGGCCACCTGTGAAATGGCCTCAACAAACGATGCTTATTCAAGTAGTTTCCAAAGAAAGGTGCATTCCTGGATCACTATCTTCCTTCGCTCTGATGCAACCGGGTATATTAAAGAAGATAGTACAGTCCATTGTCTTCCTTGGGTTAATAAAACCCAAAAAATTGATTTTGGTCTTACGGTCTGTCGATCGCGTTCTGTATTTTTCAGTGGGAAACGCATCATATGTTAGCGGCCGACCAAGCCCTTTCTTTTTACTCCTGCCACTCCTTCCAATTGCTGGCCCCCCATGGCTTAGTCACTCGACCGGATAATCACGGGGGGATGCTTGGGTGAACGCAGCAACGCTGGCAAAACGCACCCCGCCAGAGCGCTGTTTTATATCGCTAACCTGAGAGCCTAGTTGGCACATTAAAAGTAAACCAATCAAATAAGGTTTCAGTAAATGGCGTCAGAGCAGTGACACGCGGGAAAATTGTATGTCTTGAGCAAACCTCGACGCTGTTAAAGGGACCTTGCAACACTTTTTTCAACTCTTTTTGAAATCAAAAATGTTTGAAGAAAGCAGTCACCCCCGACACACAGTACTTAGATTTGGGGGTCGCAAAGTACCTCAGCCGAAAATTACTGGTCTTCACCCATCAAATAATTTGGAAACTCGTTCAAACGATTTCTTTCTTTCCCGGTTTTGACGTTCTTCGATGGCCCCAATTACGTCACTAAGGCCATGTAGCCATGTAGTTGCAGCAATGAACTCTTTTGGATAGGAACTTTGAAAAATCCACACAAAAAAGAAGAAATGAAAGGCGTATCTAGTGCGAAGAGCGAATCCCGCAGTGCGGCTCCGTGCGGGCGATAACTATAGCTTTCGCAGTGGTTCCAGACGCGAAGGAAAGAGTGAAAGCGGTTATCGAAAGCGTTGTAGGGTTCCTTTAAATGTGGTAGGCACTGGGAAGGAAAATAGGGGTATGAGGGCGGGCTGCGGGAAAAAGGAGAGGCATTTACGTGTCAGTGGTAACAGAACATCATCGCCTTTGGAGGACACTTGGGGCAAAATGAGCAGATACGCGGTCACATTTTTGCTTCTCGCCAAAGCGAAGCCACATTGCAAGCCACAGCCCTTTGGTGCAGCACACTGCTGCTACTTTAGACCGCAGCATGCCGTTTTAATAATGTGGACGCTACGTTATAAAAAGTGCCTGGACGGGTTTCGTTGCAGAAGTAAAGAATTAGCAGTGGCTTAGCTCGGCTATAACAGGATATACATAGCGTGAGCAAAGGTTCAGCTGGTTATTCCTAGTTTTCCTGGTTTTCTAGGATTAGCTGATTATTCCGCTTACTGCTGCTAACACAATTTTCAATCCAATCCAATTCAATCCAATCCAAAACAATACAATCCAGTTCAGTCCAGTCCAGTCCAGACCAGTCCAGTTCAGTCCAGTCCAGTCCAGTCCGGTCCGTGCTAGTCCAGTACAGTCCAGTCAAACCCAGTCTAGTCACTGCTCCTCGCGCATGCGCAGCACGGCTCTCCAGGGGCCACGCGAAACGGCTATCAAGCAGCTCCGGGGCAGCGTCAGACTTAGCTACTGCGCAATCGAGGCGCACAGCTGGGCACGCGCCGCTGCCAGTGCGTCTGCCGCGGCTATGATGTCACTTCTCTGGAATGCGCAGACCGGAGAGTTTGCAGACCCAATTCTCTACACACCCATACTTCAATTGCATTGGATTTCCAATACAATCCAATCCAAATCCAATCCAATCCAATCCAATCCAAGCCAATCCAATGCAATGCAATACAATCAAATCTCATCCAGTCCAATACTCCTCGCGCTTCCGCAGCACAGCCCCTCAAGGTCCACGCGAACCTGCACGACCTCGGCCAGTGTAGCTTGCGCTACAAAAACGACCAAAATGACTCCTAGACCTAGCGGCCAAATTGCCGGCGCCCTGTTTCGAACAGACGTGATTTTTTTTCACCTAAAAACTGCAGGGTATTAATGAAGCCAGTCCGGTCGTGCGAACATTCGACACTTCACGGCGCGTTTGTGTACATAAAACTGCTTGTTTCCCTACCAATTGATGCTTATACAAAGAGCGCCCAACTTCACCGATGAAACTCAGCATCGCGTGCAGCCACAGCCACGCGGCTAGAGGCAACGCAGCCCCCTAAGTACGAATTGCGCTAGCGGTTATATGTAGGAGAGGTCTTGGCTTTCCTTGGGTTCAAAAAGCAAGTTATCGTATGAACTAAAACGTTTTTTATGAACGCTTTCTAAAAGGTAGTCACCAGTAATGCCGTAGTAGCTACTTAAATCTACGCGTTTGCTCAAAATGCAGCGCTTGAATGGCCCAGTCGTTATTCATCGAAGCTTCGCCCTAATTACAGAAAGCAGTGACAGATGATTTATTATACGCAGTGTCTAGGGTGCCGTCCGACGTCATTCTAGCTGAGCGCCACAGGCATGGCTAGTGTTCTCCATACAGGCCACAGCGTCTGCCATCTCGGTGTGGAGGTTCCGTCTTAGGTTGCTCTTTCTGACTTCGCTGGTTGCTTCCAGTACGGCTGATGGTACCTTGTAGTTGTTTTATATATTCTTAAGTTTTCTTTGTAATTTTTACAGCTTCGATTAGTTTTTGATGTTTTAAATAATATTTTGTGCCTTCGTTTGGTTAGTTTTGGTTACGTTATGTTAATGGAGGCGAAGTAGTGCCAAACTCGGCATTTTGCATCTAAATGCCGATGGATGTCGCTTTAGTGGAGTGATTACAGTACCGTCGGACGGCACTGTTGTCATAGCCTTGAATGTTAGAGCAAACTTTCATTGTCCTCACTGATGCAGTTGTACGACGAAACGCCCTGCAGGAAAGCGAAATGTCTCGGACGATGATGTTGATTGATTGTGGGTGATGTGAAAGACAAAATCAACTGCTGTTGATCTAATGACAACGATGACTAGAAGGAAGCTTTACTCGTTTAGTTTGTCATGTGATCGTTTTGTTTAATCAGGAGAATGGTCGAACACGACACTTTTTCGTGATATATTCTTTGGTTGACCAATCCCAACCAAGGTGGGGGTGCCACCAGAGTAGCACAAACTCACATTGTGAGATTGGTTACCGTAATGGGTAGGCCATCTGTGGTTCGTTCAGAGGAGGACCTAGCTTCCTTTAAGCATCGTCAGCGCGAGGGGGACGGTATCGCGCCCATACTTGTTAGGAAGATCCGCAATTTTGTTTCCTCGAAACGATAGAGTCCAAGCGACGTCGAGAATATTCTGATGTTCACAAACGGTATAATTAGCGTCGCAGCTCCGCCATAAGAGACGCATTGCTGAACCATCATATGATGCGACGCTAAGTACCAGCACCCCTTTTTCTGACGACAGCAATAAAACAACGTGAAGCTTTAGTAGTTGAGCATGTCGTTTGATGGTTGTGTTTGATAGTTTCTTCGCTCGGATTTAGCACTGCTTCGGCGGGTTCAACGCTGGTAGAGGGAGCAAAGCCTTGCATTTTCCCATGGTCGTCCTTAAACCGAAGGGTATTCGTTTTTTTCTTGTTTGGACTTTTATTTGCAAATGTAAGCGAAACATTTTTATCGAGAAAGAAAGCATTTTTCATCACAAAAGCAAGCATCACGAAAACATCACTTGCAGCCACAGACCAGCGACTGGAGGCAACGCAGCCGCTTTAGTAGTAGCTGTGCCGGCGGCTATATCTAGAGCAAAGCCTCGGCTTTCTTCGCGTTCAAACAAGTCGTCAGTTAAACGCTAAAACTTTCCTTACTGACAATTTTGAAAAGGCAGTCATCAGTCATGCCGTAGTAGCTACACAAACCTACACGTGCGCCCGAACTACAGCAGTTGGATTAATTTGCGTTTGTGATGTCAACGGTTCGCTTTATTTTCCGAAAACAACGCTGGACGGTCAATTTGCATTGTTAGATTTTTTTCTAGTGTTCACTTTTATTTTGAATGAACAATATATCTTTCGACAGGAAAGTAGGCATTCTTGCAAGTGTGCTTTGAGGCTGGTGTTTTGTTTGATTTATTGTTGGGTCCCTTTACATGCATGCACGGTTTGAAGCCTCTGTTTTCTTTAATATAACCGTGTTGAGGCCCATCTGTTTGGTATTGCAAGCGAAACGTGGTCGTCTCATGTTATTTCCTGTGGCCGAGATGATATAAAACAAGAGGCGCCTGTGTTTCGCAATTATGCATCTCAATTAAGAGTTGCAAGATGCTGCCTAAAAACTCAACTAAAAGTGTAAGACACGGACATGTGGTCTTGTTTTGTATGCAACGTCTCAACATAAATAGGAACAATAAATTTTAATGGTACGGCCCCCTACACACTTGTGCTGAATTAAAATAGTAAAAACACGAATAAAAAAAACGAAAAATTGCAGTAGAGTGAAATAAAACAGTTGGGTGAGTTTTCCGTGAAGCAACTTCAGCAACGCGAACATTTCGGAGATTTCTTGCCGCATGTTGTACCACAGCATAAAAGGTTTCGACAAACTGCAAATAAAGTGGGTGAATACAGCCCTCAATTCCAACTGATCTTCATTTTATCTGTAAATGCATTATAACAATGAATTGTAACAAAAAGAACACAAATAATACATGAAATACATAACAAAACCAAAGAACTACGAGTTATCCACGTGTGTCCTTCGGAGATATTCCCGCTCTTTCTGCTTGTAATTGAAACCACACTGACAGCAGATGCTCTTCAATAACGAGGCAGCCTATTTTTAACTACGTGTATGCCTGCTTGTGGTTCGCGAACTGTGGGCCTCTCAGCCAGTTGTTGTCTTTGGAAAAAGTAATTAACGGCTCATTGCTTTCACCTCACAATTGGCGCTGTAATGATCTGAGCGTGCTGGCACGTTTAGTGTTCTGGCTATAGCCGCAGGGCCTCGACTGGCCCTAGCCCCCGTGCAAGCAGTCATGTCACTGCTTCCACTGGCAACGGACAGCACGTTCTCGGCGTGGTATCATTACTCTCCGACGTGGAACACCAGGGACAAGTTCGTGATGACGACACGGAAGGGGTGATTGGTATCGTCGGAATACTCGTGGTTGGCCTAAAGCACCGCAGAATGTCCGGTAGCCCCCTCTGTATTGGCTATCTGGACAGGCATTTGTCCGCACTGGTGACGGGAGGAGAGGCGGCTGATGACAATTGGAACTGCGGTTGTGAGATCAGCCATTGGTGAAGTTCAGGTTGTGGTCCCTGCTGTCAGTTTGCGTGGATACGTCCAGGCTGGCGACAGCCCCTGCACTCAAAGGCAAAGAACGCCAGAGCACGGCGTGCAAAGATTCCTCTTGTGATGTTGTCTCTCATCTGTGTTTTATAATACAATAGACGTTGCTGCTTACGGTGTGGTCGGTATTTTTGTATTTTAGCTGTTTAGGCAAACGCGTGTTGATAATCTTTTTGTTTTTAAGCGCTTGAGGTACAGGTTTGACAATGCACTGCCATCCTCAAGGACTCCTTCCACTGGCAGAACAAAGCAGATATGTTTTAGCAGACGCACCGCGACACTCTGGCACAATAGGCGGTAGAGTAATACGTTAAATCATGTCAGCCCAAGGATTTGGCAACATGATTTTTATAATGAGTACACAGGCATGAAATCCCGAACACACGTACTAGGGCAGCGGTACTAATGCAAAGCATAATTCTGTGATGCAGATATTTTATGTATTAGATACATCAATACATTGCGCCAGATTTTTTCACCACTTTTTAGTTTGAGCTGCTGTAGATGTTATAAATTCGTCACGTATCAGCAGGTATTTTGGATGCTCTGAGTGCACACGCATCATCAGCCCCGCTTTAAGGCAAATCATCTATATGCGCCACAGGTTTCTGCCACATATTTCGCTGTGAGCTTCTTGGTTGTGTTCAAGGAAAAAAACTTTTTAATGAAAAAAATATGCGTGATTTTTTGTGGTTGTTTGCATTTATTCGGGAAAATTGCTACACAAGTACTCTATCGGACAACAAGGATAAAGGCAAACAACTGCTTGACGAGGCTATGTCAGCCTTAACAACAACAATATAAACAATGCTGTGGCGAAGAGGCACGCGTTTTAATAGTTTACTTTGCATCATCAAAGGTGCAGGCCGTGGCGCGTTGTGGTAGTAATGGGGTTAACCGCAAACGCGGACATCTTAATGCCAGAACAGCAAAACATAAAAGCGCAATGAATTTTCAGAAAATTACTTCCGTATCCTCGCCACCAGTGCGCATGGTTTCAAAAACGAAATAAACTTATTGCTTGAAATTCCACTATTTTATTTCTGATCTTCTTTTTGCGAAATATAGGTATTTATTTATTTTGTAGTGTGGAAGAGGTGACAAAGTTCAACAGCTCTATGCTAACTATCTCCTACCCTTGCAAGGAGATTGGCCATCGTGCAATAACGGCAAGGAAGATGAAGCACCGGTGAATTGGACATGCATCATCTTCAGCGTGGACCGCGAGAAGAGTGCGTGAGAGACAGCCGTGTGCCCCGCTTGCTTTTGACTGCCTTCTCTGAGCATCCGTTGCATTTCCTTCCGCAATAAATCCATCTTACAATTTATTTATTCCTACTGCGATCATTTACATGATCAAAGCAGGGGTGGTGCAAAACATGAACATCAGTGGTAAGTGGCAAACAAACAATCAAAAACAAAGGAAGTTCAAACTTTATAACTGATAGCTGGAGTCATTCTTCAAAACCAAAGAATCAACAAAAAGCAAAGTAGAAACATAGATAACAATCACAACTGCAGTGTATCTTCAAAAGTAGACAATGTACCTAGCGTGACAACATCGTTATGTAGATTATTCCAATCCGTGATTATCCTAGGCAAAAAAGAATATTTAAAACAATTTGTTTGTTCCATCAATGGCGATATAGTAAGATTGTGTCTCTGTCTTTTCGCGTAACCAGATGAAAAGTGAACGATATGTGATATGTCAACTGCATAGTGACCTTTAATGAACTGGAAGAAAAATTGTAAAAGCAATATTCGATTTTGGATTGGAATTTTTCGCAATTTAATTTTCAACAGAAGGTTTGTAATCGAAGTAGGACCGTACGAGTTATAAGGAAACTAACAACCTTTTTGTGCACCCTTTCAAGTTTCGAGATAACCGTATGAGTGAACGGGTCACATATGACCACAGCATACTCCAGTATAGGACGGATATAGTCATTGTAAGCGAGAAGACGAATAGTTGGTGTGGTTGATCCTAAAGAACGTCTTAGGAAGAAACGTTTGCGGAGGGATTTAGCTACTAAAAATCTGTGTTTTGACCACAGTAGATTTTTTGTAATCGAGGGACCAAGGTACTTGTATTGCGTTACGTCTGACAGCGTTGTATTGTTGGTAGAGTACTAGAACAAAAGAGGGTCTTTTTAAGGGTAATTCTCATAAAGACTGTTTTAGCAAAATTACAAGGCACCTGCCATTTGTCACACCAAGAAATTACTGTTAGAAAGTTCCGACTTAATCTAATTTGATCGCCAAGTGAGGTGATCTTCTGATATGACACAGTAGTCGGCATACAACGTAATGTTAACCGAAAGTTCAGTGACAATATCTTTTATATATAACAGAAAAAAGAGGCCCAAGGACGGATCCCTGAGGAACGCCTGAGTTTACAAGAGCGGGTTCAGAAGAAGTATTGTTTACCGTAACGAATTCACACCTAATTGTTAGGTATGCTGATATCCAGGCAAGGATCCTTTTATTTTGTAGAATACAAGTTAATTTGTGAAGCAATTTATTATTCGAAACCTTATCGAAGGCTTTTTGAAAATCCATAAATATGGCATCTGTCCGCTTCCCTTCGTTAATTGCTTGAGCAAAGACATGCGTAATTTCCACTTGAGTATTCGATGAGAAGCCCCGCCTCAACCCATGTTGAACATTTATTAATACTTTATGAGAAATAAGGAAGCTAATTATATGTTTCTGAATAATGAGTTCTAGGATTTCACATGTTGTTGATATAAGGGAAATCGGTCGGTAATACGGAATAGATGACTTTTCTCCCGCTGTGTGCAAAGGTTTGATTTTGGGCATCCTCCAGTCATCTGGCAGCCGGCCCTCATTCAACAAACTGGTATACAAAATAAACAAATAGCGAGAACACCATTCTGCATTGCGCTTGAAAAAGGCATTTGGAATGCCATCTGTCCCGGTGGATTTTTTAATACCCAGATCCAGCAGTAAGGTAATAATGCCATTGTCGGAAATGAGCAAGTCAAGAACAGGTGGGAGCGGTATTGATAAGTCTGGAAGGATGCCGCTATCACTAGTAAAAACAGTCTTGAAGTGGTTGTTGAAGGCAGAACAAAGTTTCTTCATTGCATGTTATTTGGCCGCCTATCGTCGAATGCGTCAATCTAGCGAATGTTGGCGTGATAAGCCTTCAAAATTTCGCGGGTGGGTGATGTTTGACAAAGTTGGAAGCGATGTTTTGTAGTATCTTTCCTTGTCGCGGATAATTTTGCAGTTTTAGTTCATCCGACAGATTAGCTATCAGCGGTGTATAAGCAGCTTTATCATGAGATTTCGCTCTTTTGCTTTTTATTCGCTTAAGTTTATCGCTGTAATGTAAGCGTTTCTCTTTGTTATCCAAGGGTTCCGACACTCAGTTTTTTTAGCGATCTTCGGTAGGAAACGTTCTACGCATTCAAGACAATATCTTTTAAAAATAAGCCACAGATAATTCAGACCGCTACCCGAGTGTTTAAAGTCATCGTAATGAGAGTCAAAATATCCAGAATGTATTCATCGTCAGTTCGGGAAAAATTCAGAAAGGAAATTTTTGTACTGCAGCGGTCAACACACATGTCTAAAAAAGTTAGCAAAACATGCCGTGTAATCACACATGTTTTTGGATTGAGCCACTCAAAAAGAATACGTCCAGGGTACATTTTGAACCATTTGTTCTTTAGTATGCTCTTTAATAACCTGCCGTAAATTGAACGAGAAAACAATATCAACCATTTTCGAGTTCAGCATTGTAAGTAGAATGGGAAGAAAAAATTTTCCAGTCGATATTAGGCAGGTTAAAATCTAATGAAATGATGCAGTTTGTCATGTGGCTTTATATTGCTGCCGCAAGTAGGTTCTAAGCTTATCTAGAACACTGTCAGAAGAGTTCGGGGGACGATAAACCGCACCTATAACTCACATGATCTTACCGATATAGACTTTTCAAAATATGCCTTCACTTTTAATATATCCAGGCAATTGTTGGCACTGTAATAAATGTTTTGAAAAGTATCGCAACTCCTCATCCTCTTCGCTGGCGATCTTTGCGGAACACGTTATAGCCTTTTGCGACGAATTCGCTATCAAATATTGCACTGCTTAACCGCGTTTCAGTAAGTACGGCTACATCAGCATCGTGCGACAGTATGAGGCCCTCAATCTGGGCTGATTTGTTCACAATGCTGCGGGAACTTGTGTTTAAGATAATGAACCGCGATTTCGTTTTGTTATAAGTCATTCGGAATTTCCGGCAATCCTTGTAACGCTTGCATTTTTTTTTCATTCCATTTGTATATTTTCTTTTGAATGCATAGCTTGTGAAAAATCATTTTGTCCCTTACTACCAGCTGCTCTTTCTTCCTCAGAACTCTGCCAGAGCTTTTTCTGAGTTTTCCCGCATTTTCTTAAAAAAATCTTCTGAGACCGAAAACGGGGTTTCCTCTTATTTTGGAAACAACATAAAAATCGCTGCCTTGTCGCGATTATCTAAGATCCTAATGATAAGCGGGCAAGCTTTCTCGTTCTTTTTGCCAAGTCTGCTGGCATCTTTCGATACTGCTCACCGAAACTTTAACCTTCTCTTCGAAAATATTCGTTTTTATCTTCTCGGCAAGTTCTTCGGATGTTTCAGACGGGTTTTCAGTCGATACCGTACAGAATCAAGTTATTCCTTCTACTATTTCTAAATCGTACAACCTTTCCCTAAAACATTCACAAGTTTTTTGCTAGTCTCACTATAGTTTACTTTAAGGCGCACATTTCTGTTTCAAGCACTTTATTGCAGGCAGCGTGAACTTCAACCCCATTTAAGCGCTCTAATAACTGACGCACCATCTGCCTCATGTTTCGTTGCTCACTCAGAATTACATTGATAGATGCGGTTTATAGCAATATGAGCAGACAGACGTTTAACCAAGCATTATCCTAGCTCGTGGGGGCAAGGGATTTTATAAACGTCCCCGCAAATACAACAAGTTCTTTTTAAAGGTGCCCACATTCGAATTGTAAGTTGAGAACACACAGGGGCACCGGCAGCAGAACAAAAAGCGGACATCGCTACGGTAACATTTCCCGATAAGAATAGGGAGTATTCTGCAGCATACAAAGCAGAAACGGAATATCAGCAATTCTCATGCTACGCTTCATTGCCGTGCCGTAAAGTGGAGATGCCTTGGAGGCTTAACCACTTGTCACCTTAAAATTGAGAAACCAGTCTCCAGAGTGGCTACGCATCCGGTAGCCACTCTGGAGACTGGTGTAGTTACGAAAAAAATTAGGGCCTGCCCCTTCCCTTCTGGGATTTCATAAAAAGTACGTTGAGGCTCGTGTTTCCATGCAGAATAACATAAGACAGCTTATACACTTAACATATATCCTAATTGTGCATGTGCGTGTGGGTGTGTTTGTGTATGTGTGTTCGTGTGCGTCTGTGTGTATGAGCGTATGTGTGTGTGTTTCGCTTCATATGCTAACGGCACGTTATGAGCAGAGACCGGAACGTTCGGGAAAAAAATCCAAGGTCATTGGCTCCTATATCAGGCACAGAAAAGTGAAATTTCACTATATATAATCGCCACATGATATCGTTTAGGCATTTATACAGTAATTAATGGTCACTTCATCAGACTATTCCACTACAAACAAAAACAGCGTACGAAGATTGAGCTTCGAATCACTAATTTTCGTTTATTTGTAAGTGTAAGCAAACAAGTATTGAGGGTTGAAGAGAATACCGTAAAATGTATGGTTATGCGACAATTGGAGGAAGGCTATAAAAGCCGTCGGAAACCAGCACCACTGAAGGATTTATTGCTTGAAGCTTTACTTCCCTTCAGATAATATATTTGTATGAAGCTAAAACGCTTTATGGAAACTAAACTTGGCCGAGCCAGCTTGAACTTTGGAACACTCGGTGATATAATTCCATATAGGCTGTCATAATGTTTGTCACTCGGTACATTTGGGAGCTTTTTTAGTAGATTGAATTGTCGATTGTTTCTCCAAGACCGATTTAAGCTTCGGAAAGGCTCTGCCAGGAACCGGTTGTTCGGGAAGGGTAGTGGACATCTCCTGAACTCCCGAAATGCGCTCAGACTCTGAGTCAGAGTGGCGCCCAAGATTGCAGTTTAGTGCTTGCTGCTAGAATGTGAAATAGGCACACGAATTTTTACAAGCCACGTTAAAATGTGTGGTGGTGTAGGTAATTCAGGCTGCTGCGTTTATGTAGTTTTCCCGCCTTAGCCGAGTATCTCAAGGGGTGAAAAGGAGCTTTTCTTCAGAAAGTCAAATCGGCTACTGCTCCTTGAAGACATTACGCTCCTCAAAGAGTGCTTTTTTGGTTAGAGCGATTTTCTTGTTGACACACCAGAAGGACTTTTTCAGTTCTACACAACACCAATAAATCCCAAAACGTTTGTCAGGAAAGGTGAAATAAGTTTTAAATTATTGATCGATTATTGGGATTTAACGCGCCGACGCTACAGAGGCGATAAGGCACGCCGTAGTGGATGGCTCCAGATTAATTTTGACCACCTGGGGATCGTTATTATACGCGAAATCTGGAGCACACGGGCGTTTTCGCTTTTCGCCTCCATCTTAAAAGCGGCCGCCGCGGCCTGGAATCAAACCCGCCTCCTTGCGCTCGGCACCCCGACGCCATAGGCATTCAGCCTCCGCTGCGGGTGGCTCAATAAAACAGAGGAATCATCTCCTGCAGAAATAAAATGACCAGCGGAGCTGCCGAGAACAAGATCAATGAGTAACTATGCACTGTTGACGGATTCACAACCAAAGACAGCACAAAACATCTTTTGCACCAATCTCTGAGAGCTTGGGTAAAGACTCGCCCCAGTTTTACCGAGCGTGGCGGAAGGTATTACTGGACAGACTATTTGAATAATACCAAGTTGTTTTGTCAATTATCTCAGTCTTCCCTTCTGCCTTCGTGCTACACCTGCTCCGCCTTGCCTGCCAGCTGTGTCCTCATGTTCGATGGCTGTGTATGTACATGTTCGTAAATTCGCCTGAAAACAATCCGGGGTCGGATGTTCACGTGGTTCCCTCATGGGAGTCCCTATATACCCTGAGCCGCGGGTACGCCGCTGTGTCATGTTCGTTACCTTCTTTGCTTGATTTTGTGTCTGTACACATGAAGACGGCATGTCAGCAAAAGTTTTCGCATGAATTCTAGGGCACCGCACGACAAAAAAACATACAACGAAGAACTTCGCGCCGACTAGGGTGATGTCGCCGTGCCGGCGTCATCGCTGCGTTTAGGTGTTTGGCAACTTAGTTGCTCGGGGTAACGTCAGCTCAAGGTCACTGTGTCTAAGGGGCGGATTTTTGTGGTTTGGCATGTTCTTCATGGCGATCACATTCTTCTCGCACACGGCGTGTTACAAACACCGAGTTTCGGGCTTCAGAAGTCAGAAAAGTATGACCAGAAAATGGACTTGAAAAATTCTGAAAAGGGGTATATAAACCAAACCGGCATCTTAACGCTTGAAAAAGCCTGTTTAGGCATGACCCTCAACATATCGCAAGGTAAGGTAGGATTGGCCCTATAAATGAATGCCAGGACTGCTGAAAATGTGTCGATAATATTATTTTCAGCTTGTCTAATTAATCTGCTTAATACGGACTAAAAAATATAGGAAATTGGCCTCAAGTTCCCGTTTGTCGTTAGGATGTATTCGAAGCAATCGTAGTAGGAGGTCAGAATGACATGAATTATGTTATTGGGTGTGTAGCCAAAAAGTGCTGAACATTACAAACAACGTCCTCGATACCAATGCAAAGATAATCTTACAAGGGGCATTCAGTACCGAGAGAACAATAAAAACGTTTTTTGATGTACTATTTAAAATTCAGGTATTAATTTTTAAGGTTAGAACCTATACTTTTAGGCGTTGCAGATTTCAAATGCAATCTGACCTAATTTCTCTTGTGGTAATTTTAACACGCCCGCCAGACCCAGACGTAATAAAGCACTGTGCACAACTCGGTGAGGGTTGAATAGGTAACATTACGCGCACGTTTTCAGTCTAGAATTACTCAGACAATGAAAACATTCTGTCAAGCAATATTGTTTCCGAAAGTGGGTTTTCATTGGAGGCTGCTCCACATTACAGGTTTCGCAGAAAACTTAGTCAGCCCACATTAGCCTTCTTTTCTACTTTGTTGTGCGAGGCGAACTTCTCATAACCAAGACGAAAGAGTCACGGAATATGGACATGATGGCACCCAGGACCTTCTGCCAGATCGGCGAACGTAGAGGATGACCGCGCACAGCGAAATAAAGCGGTTGACTTTCTCGCTCTATCAATGGAGCCCGGTTGGCAGACTCTGAACTTGTAGGTTGGTTTTTTGATAACGTTGAATCATGACGCATACCCAAAAGGGGATTGGCCATGAAGCTGCATGGAATGAGTAGGCTGTGACCCGCTTTAAATAGATATGAAGGGAGGGAAAAAATAAGAGAAAAAGAAGACCTGGACTGTAACAGAATAAACGGTATTCGTTGAAACGTTTAACGCTCAATTTCTTTGCTTGGAAACACTGGCAACGCCCACAGACATGGCCGATGCTCCACGGACACGGCGCAGCCTGGGCCACTTCGGCCGCACGCCGAAGAAAGAACGAAAGCCTTGCATGCACTGCAACAGACACAGTGTGTGCAGTGCGCCCGGAACGTATAGCCACTCGGAAAAAAAAACGACACCGGCGTGCGTCATCTGCTCCGTTTCATTCCGATTCTAAACCTTGACGCTAGCAGAGATGTTATTATTCGCACTCACAGGGAACTCGACACAATACTTTGTGTTCGGCGAAGATTTCGTAACGTGAAACACCGTGATGCTTCACAGTCGTGTTTCACAGTCGTGCTTAGCCCAGGGACAAGTGCCGCCATCTGTGGGAGACCCGACGTAAGGAGTGACGGACGCACTCACACGGTTGCATGAAGAAGAAGAGGGGTACCTGATCTGCGGGCCGTGCGACACATCACCTTAAAACAGACGCTTGGCCACAGATATGGCGGCGCACACTTGGTTGCCTGCATGCATTCCACGCCATTGAATACCGAGCATAACCAGAAAAAGAAATATGAATGCAGAAAAAAATTCAGGGAAGCTTGCACTCACTGGGCGACTTGAATGGCGAAGCTGTTGCAGGTGAGCAATTGCCGGACACATAGTAAAGTTTCAGTATCATTGTCAATTTGCACCGTTGCCAATGAGTTATTGTCGACATATTCATCGACGATGTCGTCGACGGCTTCAGTGGGGAGTGGTGGAATGCAAAAGTGATCCTCAGCGTTCTAGACTTCCACTAGCTCAACTTGCGAAGCTTCCACTAAGTCGCGCAAGGCTTGAACCATAACAAAACTGTTCTTTATACGTGAGCACTGAAGGACACATCGCCACGCATTTCTACAAGTTAGAAATGGTTTATTTATATGTTCAGCCGTTGCTCACTTTGGTAGTAGGAGTCATCGTTATATGCATCGATATCGTCGTCTTCCTTATGCCAAGCATTACATACGTAGCCGAGTTTGAAAACTTCGACCCAGCTGGCAAATTACTGAACGCTACATCAGTAGTTACCCACAAACCCGCAATCGTAGAACAAGTGGCGATTGTCCTGTCGAGACCCGCCGAGACCGAACATTTACTCAGACTTAAGGGCCGCAGTCCATGCGTTCCTCAAAAGAACTATAGCCAAGGCAACAGCGCGAATACTTAATAACTGAAGCGAGGACGACTATCCCTACATTACGTGGTTCTCTGCCCACATTGGACACGAAATACATGAGCACATTCTCATGTCCCACGACCGCGAACGTGAAATCAACCGCCGCAGCAGCGTAGGATGCTCGACGACAAGTGACTGGAAAGAGTATGAAGATCCACTATAACATTTCAACGAGATCATGGCGCACTACAAGCTAGAGAGCAAGAAATACCGAGCACTGCACGCTAAGCTTCAGGGATCACAATCCACTGCCTTAGAGAGCTCCAAATGCGAGCGTATTAAGCCACTACAAACACGACTTTGAACCATACGGACAAAATGTAGTACCACCACATGCTCCTTAAACCACATGCTCTGGCAATGCACTGCATTACCGAGCGGTGACTTTATTGCAGAAATTGAGTGGGAAGGAGCCTTAAAAGAGAAGAGTACGTGACTCAACTCGGGCTATCCACATTGCTTGCGAGAGAGCGGAGGAACGAGGACTTCCACCTCGTGTGGAAGTGCGGCCCACGTCTGTAGGACGCCGTAGCTAAGACTTCCAACAAATTTTGACTAAGGCTAAGTCACGAAGACTAAGTCACTAAGACTAAGACTAAGTCACTAAGACTTCCAACAAACACTAAAACTTCCAACCACAATGAAGTTCTCTGTCTGTCTGTCTGTCTGTCTGTCTTGTCTGTCTGTTGACTACCGCTATTTTGTTGTTGAAAAAGTTTCCCAGTGTTTTCCTTTTTTTTGCTAAGCGTGTTCTGTGTGCCGAGGATGCTCGCCGGTTGCCGCGAGGCACGCGCTCGCGAGCGCTCGGCATTTTCGTGAATTTTGTTTCTGTAACGGTGAACATACGGCTTGTACAACAGCTCCGCTTCTAAAATGGCAGTCTAGCAGGGCTGCCGGCCCGTAACCGCAACAATGGAAATGAAGACGAGGACAACATCTCTGCGGAAACACCCAGGACCAAAGCACCCAGTGAAGGAACAAAGGAAGAATATAACAGGAGATAAAGCCGATCAAACGTGTATTCAAGGTGCGTGCGTCGTATCGAGAGAAATCTGCGGCAATTTAAACGAAAGTGTTCTATACTTTCCGCAGTCCTTTCTGAAAGGACATTGAGGAGATAAAGTGGGATATTAGTTGTTGTAATAAGAGGATTGAATCATGAATAATCCACCAATCTCTCCGTGGGCACATGTCCTGAACAATCAGCAGGCCCAACAGCGGCGAACCAACCCTGGCTGCCCCATTCTTCTGACATGGGGACTTCCTGCTCCGCACTATCACTCATGATACCCGTGTTCAACTGGGCGTGGTCTATTGGTTAGAGCACTTCACCATTGCCAGCTTTACACTTCTGAATGACATTACTAGCCCAACACACCGGTGTACCCACGTACGGATGCCGCCCTATTCACCTGACTTGTCGTGGTGGCTGGGTACTGAAAGGGCCTCTTGGAAACGTGAGACGGACTCTTGGGGCATCGATCACCACCCAATTCACATGGTCTCATTCCCAAGTAAACGGTCAACCTTCGTCACCGGTGCAAAGTGGTGAACTGGGGTACCTTCCGATCTACCCTTAAGGCTTTTCGCTCAGCGACTATCCCAGACCCCACAGATCAGCTTCGCCGTGTCCTTGCGGACGCCTCTCAGCATACGTGAGTGGAGTAGACCCGCCCGACGCCCGATCTCTGGCTGCTGCAGCTATGGACCAAACGTAAGCATGCTGAAATAATTGCCACCCGGGACCATTGCACGATACCTTCCAGGCTGCAGTAGCAGCGCCACACCGCTGATGTTAGACTACCGGAGAAAAGGCTGTCCACGCAGTGCTGACTGGACTGGTGTATTTCTGTTGGTCCGTCGTCTTCTATGGCGTCTGTCTGTCGCACCTTTCGCGCCACAGAATCCGGCAGTAGCCTTCCGGAAGCAGCAGCTAGTGCTTGTATTCAATCAGACAAGGATCCTGCACAATTCACCCCAGACATTGCACGGGCGTTCTGTCCTGCCTCTGATCCTGTGCCAGCCGCAATGCCGATTCCGTTTCCCCTTCCGAGCAGTGTGGGCTTAATGCCAACTCATGATGCCATTTCTGGAATTCAGTTACCGTTTACAATGGCTGAATTCTTGGCCGCCAACAATCGAGCTACGTTGCAGACAGCTCCGGGTCCCGATGGCATTACTTATGAGATATACAAAAATATTGGCTACTCAGCTCTAAAGATGCTTCTGGACTCGCATAAATCAGGTGTGGCTTAACTGATCAACTCCCTGAATCCTGACTTCGGGCGGCTGTTGTTCCGATCTAACAGGCCGGGAAACCACCGCACGAACTTAGAAACTTGCGACCAATCGCTTTGACATCTACGCAGTGCAAACTGCTAGAGCAGGCGCTTGCCATACGTGTTCAGTCGTGGCTCGACACTTTTCAATGGTATCAGCCGGCGCAAATCGGATACAGCCCTCATCTTGGTACTGAAGGTGGTTTGGAATACATGTCATCTATGGTTTTGGTGGGAGACCGTTCTGGCCGTGTGAGGACTGTACTAGCTATGGACATATGCAAGGCGTATGACAATGTTAGTCACACTGCGATATTACAGGTCCTAAGTTGTCTTCGCTTCCAAGACAAAGTCTGTGACTTCATCTGACACTTTCTTCAACACCGGTCTTTTTATAACGCATCAATGACAGAAGCTTTGGCTTGCTTTCACCAGTACGCGGCGTACTACAAGGCTCTGTACTGTTTCCGCTACTTTTTAAGATTGTCTTGTTGCCGCTACCTTTGCTCCTTTCCACTATCCAAAACATGTATTTCCTCATGTACGCGAATGACATTACTGTATGTACAGTTCATCCGGGCTGGTCACGACATGCAGAGTTCCTCCAGCAAGCCTTACAGACTGCTGCAGATGGTGTGAGTATGCGGGCTACACCCTCTTTCAAGAGAAGACTGTTGTGCTTCCTGTCGCGAAAGCTCGGGGACGTCACTGTCTTGCATTATCTTCGATCGCTCTGCAGCTAAATGGGTCCGATATTCTCATTGTTGGACACCTTTGGGTTCTGGGATTGGGGATATCGGCTTCAAGGTACGCAGCTCAGTGGCTCTGATCTGCAGGACAAAAAGCCGGACAAATCTTCCACCTTGGTCGCCGCATCCCTCAGACGCCTGGCGGGACCTGCTGGACAATTCGCCGTCTCCTAATGCGCTGCGTACTACAGCTAAGGATCGTGTACCAGGCACAGTTCCCCCACATGGCGCAAGCCTAGTGGGACCCGCTGGAGGCTTTTCTCTAAGCCGCTGTGTTCGCCACTACTGGCCTTCCCTCCTAACACCAATCCCCCAGCTCCAAGCAGAATCTTAGCTAAACACGCTAGATAAACTAATTCATAAGCATTGTTCCCCACGCCTGCTCAAAACGTGGACTGGTTTCAGGGCAGCAGCTCTCTCTTCGTACGTAGGCCAGCCGCCGGATACGATGCCAGCCATTTCCGCCGTGAGGCCGCCCCGCTTGTAGCATCAGTTGACGGACAATAAGTCTCGGACAAGACTACACGTCCGTACCTCGGCCCTTTGCCCAGCCTCTACATGCTGTCCTTAACGAACCTGACTGCGTACCTCAGACGCAACCGCTGGCTGTCCAGGCTTTTGTGGAGGCCGGGTCGTACGCTGCTTCGTCACCACAGCCTCGACAAGCCTCCCTTTCCCTGCTGTAACTGAAAGCTGCACGTACGAGACAGTCCGTGCACCCCAAGCCTGCCTGCAGAACTTACTGCAATTTTGGATGGTCTGGAGGCGCTTGCACCGACATTGACTAGTGGGGACAGCTGGAACTTTGTGCTGACTCAGCGTCAGCGATTTGGGATTGCCGTCGCGTTTCGCTTTGTACAAGCCTGACCGCACGAATTGAAGAGATTATGGACGCTTATCCATGCTCTGTCCGCGTTTTGTGGATTCGCCGGTACATGACTCCTGGCCACACCGCTGCGGATCACGCCTACCAGAGAGACCTTCCAAGGCCACTACCATTTCTTCCACTATCTACCACAGAAAAAACGCTAGTACGAAAAACCTTCCGTCGCGCCACGCGTGCTTTACTTCCACCGCGTAGGAACTGACCTGCCTAGTCGGCTCGCCCGTTGGGAGGCGGTTCGTGCTGCGGAAGCTTCGGGTTGGGGTGGCGTTATCCCCTAGCAGTTACCCACGCTTGGCCGGCCCGTTATCACGTGCCGCTTTGAGGATAATTGATCCCTTCTGTGTGCTTCTTTTGTCAGAAGGTGATGTTGAACAAGTGTCTGGACTTGTCCTGATCTTAGAGACGCCCGAACGACACACCTACGGGGCACATGGCTTCATCCTTGGAGACCCCCAGATTTCAAGCGCTTGATATTGGGGCCCGAGCACCGGTCGCTTCTCAGATTTTTGCATGTTACTGGAGCAGTGCTGTACATATATTTTTTTTATTATGCCGTAGTGTAATTCCTCACGAAAAAGAGAACACCATGTAAAGAACCACCACCAGTCCAGGCGTAGGTATGCGCTGCGGACCGGCAAGAGGCATCATCAGTGCGTGTCTGTGGGTCCACGCAGGACATCCCATGCCTGATCGTTTTTCAAACAGACTGCTCCTACCCGCCTCTCTGCGTGGACAACCAATTTAAATAAACATAATTGGAATATAAATTTATCGGGAGAATTCTGCACCGATATGTTTTGATTCCCATCTGGCATGTACGACATTCGTATGACTTAGGCTTCCATAAGTGAGAGAAGGGAATATAGTCCCCACGGGAACGAAGGCATCTTGTTGATTAAGCTGTAAAAGTTGATGCCTGAGCCTTGCCCCTACAGAAAGCGGCCACTTTGCCAGCTCACGACGGCAGGACCTCCAAGAGGCAAACCGACTAATTGGTATGCCCGTCCATTGAAGACGATCCTTTCGTGGCCAGGGACACGCACTATGAAATCTCGTGAAGCTGCGTGGGATGAATGAACGGAATGACTGTAGAATAAAAGAATTTGTTTTTTTAAAGCGGTGTACTCAGAGAAAAACTATAAAAGGGTAAAAAAGTCCACAAATGTATGCTGTATTTCTTGAAGGGCCAAATTTTTTATCGCCAATAATTCCTACGGAAAAGTTGGGGTACATCCAGACAACTTATGTGATAAGAACCAGTCGAAGGACCGAGGATATATTCCTATCCCAGTGCCCTTATAACTTTGCGATGCATGTGTGACAATGACTACATAAGTCTGTAGAGTATCTCGAAATAATAATCTCGAAATAAATAATTTTGCAGTAAATTGTTGTGTAATCGGGCCACTACTAATTTTGCAATCAGTGGAAAATTGTTGTAGAGGTGTATTTCGACAGGAGACAACTTATTTGGATAAGGGTGGAGTAGGAAGAGATCTGCACAAAGGCTGCAGCCATGCCTGTGCGCAATGGGATTTGGGAAGCTCGAACCAAGGTGGCATAATTCCTTCAATAAAGTCATGCATGACGAGGAAAATAGGGTGAGCCTCGTACAGTGAAGATTCAAACGGTTTTCAGAAATCGTTATACACTCAACAGTTTACATCAATGCAAAAGCGAAGAAAATCGCGCCTCAAGGTACCCTGCAGAGTTAGCTACATACTAGGACAATCCTAAACATGAACGCAAAGCCTACATTTCCATCACAAATAAGGGATGTAGTTTGTACATTTCGACGCAGTAAATAAAAAGCAACACAATTTTAAAATAGGGCGAACATAGCAGCATTAAATCATTAGCAGAGTGTCTGCGCACAATTAATTTGATCACATAGCCTTTGGGGTACCCCAGAATATTTTTAACCAGTAGCAGCAATAGGCAGATTATGAGGACGCCACGTGAGGTCATCGATATGTATTGTACCATGATGTTTCATTTCCGTGACCTCAGCGATGGATTGTAACATGTACTTTAGATATAATGATGTCGGGTCATTGATGAGAAATATTATAACGGCACCATTTCTCACATTAGAAAGGATGTAACGTGCTGAGGCAATTATCCACGGCAACCAAATTACCATGCATTCGCTGACACTCTTTGTGGATGTAGCTATACGATGAGAAAAACCAATGGCATTGGCATAAATGCAAGTAGATATAGAATTTCAATGTTGATAGCCACTACGACGGTCGTCGTCTTCATGAACTATTTTACAGATGGGGACAAAAACATCCAACCTCCCACGCCGAAGGCGGAGGTCTGAAATCAGCCATTTTATGCCGTGCAGAACGAAACGTCAACTTAAGAAACATTCGTCCACCTTGTGCTACACGAAGTAATCTTATAGCGTGCATTTTTCGGGCGAATAGGAATAGGTGGCAAGCTAATACACTAGTGACCACAACTGCAAAATATGTCAAGGAAGTGAGTATTTGTGGTGAATTAACAAAAAATTATTTGTAGAAAAATGATGCACAAAAGAATGCTAACTGTGTCACCCAATAGAAAACAATACACAACAATAGAAAATACACAAAACAATAGACAAAACAATAGAAAAACTCCCAAATTGCTTCACAAATTAGACATATTTTTTTGTGATCCAGCCCAGATGCATCAAGGACCACATTGGTGTTCTAACCCGAAATAAACAAATGTGTGTCAAGGTTACAATATTTATATGGACTGCGAACAAATCAAACACAAGTGACAATGAATACTGCGCCCGAAACACCTGAAAGGCCTAAAAAGTAAAAATGACAGAAGCTGAAGCGTTGTTCAAAATTCCAATTAAACCAGCGATTTGAGGCAGCTGTCGGCATGCTACTGTAGTTAAATCACATCTCCATCATCCTAATGAATGAATAAATTGGCCCATAAATAAATGACTTGCAGCTGAAGCACAAGCGTGGTCGAACACAGAAAATATGTCCTGTACTTTCAATACTGTATACGCATGGATGCTTGGCCTAGGGAACCACTTCTACTTAATGGCTCGATAAATGTTCTACAACTACTACAGGTACTAGTGCCCAGTTAAATGAGAGACATACAGACAGTACCCCATGGCCGCAATGTGGCATTGAACATCCCTTCTCAGGTAGAAATGTGAGCCACGTTCATATAGCCTTCCTCGTTTAATTCAGCCAAACACCCTGTGTAGTTTAATCTTTAAGCCTTTGAAATCTACTTCCGCCCAAAATCTGTCGGTCACTGCTGCTGCAACACACAACAGAATGCATTGGCAATGCACATGGGAGTAATTAAGGTTATATAATAAAATTGTTGGGGCCTTCATGTGTTGATGCAAAATGGGTTTTATTACTCCTGGACAACCCTTTACCATGTAATGTACAGTCATGGCGACAGGAAACCAGATCACGGAAATAAAAGCCGTAACACACAAAGAGCGCGATTTCTCCCCAGCAAGCCCAATGGACACGTGACGTAATTAGAGTAACAAAATCAGGAAATGTGCCTTTCCAATTATAGCAATAGCGCGCTATTATTGACCTCCACAAACATTAGTTTTAAATTTTTCCTGTTCTGATTGAAATTTTCGCGTTCGCCTTGCATTTGTTGATTACTTTACTTGTGCTCATTATCAAAACTTACCTTAAAGGGGTCTGGTGCATAGCATCCAAACTTTATATTGGTATCACCCACAGACGTCACCTTGGGCGCTATTTGTATGCTTCGCTTGCCCCAGTAGAAAGGCCTTAAAATTATCAGGAGCTCTTATTTGAAGCATGGCTCAACCTAATGCCGTTGAGTACAAATGGCTGTGGAGACGTGATGCGCCAGGTGTGTGTGCAGCAATGTGTTATTTGCAAGCTGTCTTTCCCACATTGAGTTTGAATATTTTGGTGAAATCTAGGGACAGGAAATGCGACCGTGTGTAAATCCTAGGAGGAACGTATAAGTTCTAAGACGGATGCGATCAGGATGCCTCCAATCGGCCACAACATCTCAAAACAAGGCAGACCCTTTCGATACGCCACACATAGGTGCGTAGAGAACGGCAGGAAAAACTTCATATGCACCACAGGACACTTCGGGGAAGTTTATGAAAACTTGTTTGGGTGTGCAGGAGTGATGCTGCCTTTGAGACCTAACAGTACCCGGCGATCTGCTTTGAATTTACTGACGCAAAATTTGCCAAATTAAGACTGGGATAACAGAAGCAGTCATTTTATTTGTGAATTTCTGAACACAGTATCTCCTTCATGTGACAAAATAAAAGTACGGTAGTGTCCGTTCACGTCGTACTTGATTGGTCGAGCGGAGAGGAGCCGTTTGCGTTCAAATCGATGGTAGTATTTTCTGAAATAAAAACAAAAATACTATGGTGTTACAGGGGTTTTTGTGGACATCAATATATTTTACTGTCACCAACCACGAATACCTGCTACACGCTCTCTCAGGCCCTGTTTTTGTGTTTCAGCCGTCTGGAATAAACTTTTTCCTGAAATAGTACTTGCATTACAATATTTGCCTGCAACTGTTCCACAAAGCCTGTTTACGTAATAGCTTCAATGATTAAAGCAAGGTGTTTCAGACGTTCAGACTTGTAATGTAGGATATAGAAAAGCAGAACCACTTGGATTTCTGAACACGCGTATAAATCTGCAGGCTGAAATGTAGGTTAAAGACGTGCGCTTGTTTTCTCAATAAATTTTTAAAGATAATTTAGGAAAGAAATATAATGGACATTTTGCTTTTTCAAACATCACTTTACATGTTACAAACTAATATATAGACACCACTGTTGAAATTTAGACGAGTTGGTGGTACATCATAAAGAAGCACTGAATAGACACCGACGGAGAATAAAGATAGAAGGAGCACGCCTTCCGGTGTGTCATTATACTGCGTCATCGTTTATTCCGCGCATTTTCTTAGGAATTATAGATACATTTCTGAATTATAGAGCTGCAGTTGTGTTTGCCTCTCGAGGTGCTATGGGCTGGTTCGCAAAAATTGAAACCCCCTCCGCAACCGCGTACGTTCTTCCCGAGCCCGAGAATCGAGGCTATAAGCATTGCGTGTCGCCTCCGTCGCACTGCGGAGACTACAAAAAGTTCATGCTGGTGGCATTCAGTCAAGCGTCGTGAATAGAGAAACACACAGACTGCCCGCTAGTGGGACGATTGTCGTCCGGAGGGAGGGTTGAGGGCAGGCCTTCTCTTTCCGCATTGTGCCGGTTGAGTCGCTGTGGCACCTACAACGCGGTGGGGGGAATCGAGATGGAATTACGGTATATAAAGCATGGCCTTTGAAGCCTGCGTTTAAATGTCTCGAAGGAGAGCAGTAGGGGCCTTATATCGTATATGTGTTCATTGGCATCGCTATCGCAGGACATCTCGGCTTGTAGAAGGGAGTAAGTTGCATAAAAAGTCCTATTTGCGTAATTTGGGCCTATTTCGCGAAAGTAAAATAGAACGCTGCCTCTAAAGTATCCTGCAGTCTTCTCTTTCAAATCAGAGAGCCCAAAGATTACCCATGTGCACGTGATCCTACGAATTCTGAATAAACACCACAATGCTGCATTTGTCCATACCATAACTGATTCCTCGTCTTTTGTACACGTTACACCAACCTTGGCCTTGTGCTCAATACTAAAGTCTGCAAAATGATTAGTATTTTCTCTCTCCTTCACCAAAATAAGTGAACTGACCACTGCGCACTATAGATTCCTTCCTTACTTCTTCGTACTAGAACGAAAACAAAATGCATACGTTTTTGAGGAGACAATGGTTCCGACGTAAAACGCTGAAATTATTGCGCATGAAAACGAGTATAGCAGCTTCATCTCACAGCTTTATTTATCAAATATCACAGGTTTATTTCGCCATTATAGTTACTTAATGTTTCCATTCACCGCAAAAACATAACAGTTAGAAAATGTGTCCAATGTTTGTGACATCATCGGCCCCTTTTTCTCCACAGAAAACTGGATGCAAAGTGATGCTCGGGTCGTAATTAAGTGGCCTGCACAGCACATTGTTTTAACGGGAAAGGCCTTCCCCCCACCGGCGTAGTCGCATTTGATGATGTTAACGGCTAAGAATTAGGCGTGCATGTCTGTATGGGGCATTTTAATAAAATTACTTGTACAGAATTAGTACCAAGACCAGTGTACTCCGCTTGATGTATTCGTCAATATTGCCTCAGGCATAACTTGTTAACTCATGTGGAGTTTGTACACTCGCAGTGAACTAAAATGGATTGTAGTGCCGGCATAGCAGTGAACTCTAGTGTAAAGGGTATAGTTTTTAATAAAGCCTTACATGGCCTTAGAGCCGTCTTCAAGATGTGGTGCCATGAACTTTGTTTACGATATCAAAGCAAAATAGACTGTAGATAGGCCGACGAGAGCACTATGGTAGACTAAATGGTCTGGGAAAACGGCTAGTGTCCCTTTCAATAAATTTTCTCGCCTTAATTTGGTGTTTTGTAATGATATTTTCTATCAGTGTGAGTATGGTCTAATATGTATGCGGTGCAGCATAACGGCAGCCCCTTTTGTTAGAACATTACGTCATACTTGTTCTTAATTTATACTTGTTCATATTTGTCAGTTTCCCTTGGTACTCAGACAAAACTCAGGCGAGTTCAATCATCAATGTTAACATATGAGGGAAGATGCAGCGGGGTGTGACACACGCGAGGCTCCATTTTGTGCACGATCCGAACCGAGTACGCCAGCATAGAATACAGCCCCCTTGGCCACATTGGCACGCGTTATGCTCCGCAATAAATCCAGGTTAGAACAGGCTGCTCCCTGCGTTTTAGAAATATCTACCGGGGCGCACGAGGTCCTAAGAGGGTGTGGAGGTTTTATGCTGTCCTCTTAAAAGTGACGCTGTGCTTTTTTGTGTTTCAACGCATTGCCATAGTTAAAACATTTGAAGCGCTAATGATAATGACGCAACCTTGTGGCCTCGTACACAGGTTCATTGGTTGATTTCCGTATTTCCAGTGATGTAACTGCTCAGCAGGTGGTCAACAGTTAACAAATAAAAACGTATGTTACGTTCCCCCGTGTCTCGTTTTGTAATCTACTAAATCGGTCTTTTTCGCCTATGTACTCGTTATCACCTTATAAAGGAACTTGCTGCCAACACATTCAGGGCTACAACAAATTTGTTTTGATCCTTATGGCTCAACTAGAGATGAACCCTTCTTAGGGTGTTTTAGTGGGATGGCATAATCGCATCATAATGGCAAATTTGTCCAATGTGCAAATTTGAAAAGTCATATGAGAGAAATATAATCATTGCATGGGTAAGAACGCCTGTTATTTCACCTTGCGTGCGCTTAACAAAGTAAAGCACAGGGAACTTTTTATGCCGGCAATGTATATTTTTATGACGTAGGATCCGGCAATCGCCTGAGCTGGTTCAAGCTAAAATTGTAATGGTTGCTGTTGGCGCGGTATGCTCAGCGGATGATTCGCATTCCTCGACGTATCCAGTGGATTAGCACAAAAATGTGTGCTTTTATGCGAGCCCTACCAGCCCTATGCTAGAGAAACTCGGAAGTGCATCTGCCAAATTTCTGATTGTGTTTTCTTTGTATAGACGGGCTGAAATAAAGACACTTTCGACCGTTTATCAACTCGATAAAGCCGTATTTAGTTTATAAATCAGGAGACCTATAAAACACTTCCGTGGACGGTTGCGGCGACCGCAGTAACAACAGCAATGATACCAAGTGGCCCAAGCTTCTCTTGGACGTCATCGGACGAAGACCACGATTTTAAAATGTCGTGCAGTGAAGTTGTTGTCAATGTTATTTCTTCATTAGGAACAACTTTAGTTCAATTGGCAGCAACCATATGTGTCGGAGTATAGTTATATTAGCTTATTTTTGGGACGTTGTTCAAACCTGTTTTGGTTTCTATTCGGTGCAGCGCGTTCAGATTTTGCGATGTCATCTGTGATCCAGCAATAGCAACACGCGAGGAGCAGACATGACCCGCTCTCCGGAAGTTGTACTTAAGGAATGGGCTGTAAAAATTGCCTACCAAAGATTGCAGCGAGCAAAAGTCGTTCCATTCTGTGACGAATGATGGGCCGAAGCGTACGCTTCCCTGAATGCCCTCCCTGCAACTGGAGTTTCCCAATTCGAAAACTTTCTCTTGAACCTTCTGCATTGCCTATCCCCTTTCTGCAATACCCGCCAGTTCACAAAATACGTGTTGACACACAACCGGCAGTTAACCAAAAAAAAAAAATAAAAGCCGTTACTCTCAATGTGAAAGCTGTCGGAAGTGTAGAGCAGTGCTTGGCCATAATTGGCTGCAGCGCCGTTATCCGCCCACGGATGCCACGCAATGCATTTCAAATTTTCGGCTAGAAACTGCACCAGCGGGAGTCCTGTTCTTTTTATGCTTGCTTGAATTTCGTATGCAGGAGCTATTTTGCGCCATTTAGAATGAATTTTTTTAGTGCGGCTTGAGCCTTTCTCCGTCATTTTGAACACGCCATTTTTTTGCGCGGCTCGATTCTTTGTGAGGCATTTCGAACGGCTATTTTTTTCTTGCGGGGCTACTTTTTCTGCTTACTATCGTAAAAACTAACCGAACGAGCGTTCCTAACTAAATGAACGCGGGGGCCGCCGGTTATGTGCACACATCTTGCCTCAAATGTACCTGCAGTTTTCTTTGCGCTAAACAACGCGTAGATGTATGACAAGCGCCAGCGGTTCACGAGGTTCGAACAGTTATCACTATTTAAGCCGCGTAATTTTCCAAGCCTCAGCATGATAACCTGACGACGACACATCAGGCTCTACTTCGGTCCGCTATCTCGCTGTATTCCGGCAGTCACGTCGACCGTTAGCGGGTTACGAATTCAAGGCGAGCCGACAAACGGCTCTGCACTTAAAAAAAGAACCCCGCCCAGGATTTGTACCCGCACAGTGTGGTCGTCACTTGCGTTGAGCTCCGTAGAACTCATCTACAAGAACTTGTGCGGCCAGGCGAAAATAACAAATTCTACTTTTGGATAGCCTATTCTGACCTGTACGTAACTGTTTTTTTTTGAGGATCGAAGCACTGCGAGCAGCTCAGCTCAGCATTTCTTGAATAACACTGCATCAGTGAGCTTTCTCCTAGCCGCCACAAATATTTCATCACCAGTGACTGCGTTCCTTACGCAGCAATAACGATAACCGCTGCTGCACTGTGGGAAAAACGTGTTTCCAGTACGTTGGCTGTAGCGAGTAGGAGAAAAGTGTCAGGTTGGTTTAGTATTTTATCCCCTAGATTACCTGACCTGGTTCTTCTCCTCCATTTTTTGGCCTTAGATTTCCTGCAAGTAGCGGCCGCCGAGGCAAATCCGGTCTACCAGCTCCAGGCTACCAGCGAAGAGCAGTGATGCGGCGTAACGCCAATATACGGCTTCCCATAAGCGCTAATGTGCAGTTGTTTTGATTTCATCGAGTTTCATAAGGTCGATGCCAACTACAAAGTGCCAAGCTACAAAATGCAGCCAATCTGCAAACTACAAATTGCAGCCGTTTTATTCAGGGCTCAAAACTTGCCGCTGCTCAGTATTCACTTGGCAATCAACGTTTTGTTACTTGCCGAAGGATCGGCGAGCCGCGCAGAAGGCGGAAATAATTTTATTCGCTAGAGTAAGCGTCACAGAAACGGTCACAGGAAATCAAAATCAGCAAGAAAAATTAAGAAAAAGGACAGCAACTTTGAACTGACTTTTATAGTAACCAACGCACCAACAGTGGTCGAAACATGGCCTTTGAAACCCGAGACTTTACTCTGAAGAAGTGAAATCTCCGTGTTTAACACATCACCTTTTTGTGCCTTTAGAGGCATAGGAAAAGAAGAGTTTATTTACGAAAAATGGAAGTGTCTTCGTCTGCTGTGTAAATTTTTAGTGAAGATTATTATGAAGCCTTGTGGATTTGTATTATCTAACTTTCAATTGATGCTTAACTTCAGAAATCTAGGCGGCTATCCAGTACTTACGTAAAGTGGAGTCTGTTCGGGACCCGGTCGTGTCATTGTTCGTTGTCACTATAAAAGAAAGATGAATAACGTTTTGTTTCAACGCGTGCTATTCGCAACAAGTTTCGCGACGCAGTTTCTCGGCGCTTATGAAAAATCGAAGTGCCTTTGTCTGCTGTGCACATTTTTAGTGAACATTATTATGACGCCTTCTGCATATGTATTATCTAACTTTCAATTGATGCTCAACTTCGGAAATCAAGGTGGCTGCCCAGTACTTACGTAAAGTGGAGTCTGTTCGGGACCCGGTCGTGTCACTATCCGTTGTCACTATAAAACAAAATGAATAACGTTTTGTTGCAACGCGTGCTATTCGCAACTACAAGTTTCGCGACGCAGTGTGACAACATTAGTGAAAACAATCGAAATGGTGCCGCAAAACAGGTCTCCCGCAAAACTTTCGCTTGCTGCCGTACTCAGAATCCCAGATTTTAGAGGTGGTACGCATTATTTAGACAAAGGAAAGGGCATGATTTCCGCCAATTTTTCTTATGTTGATCGGGGTTCAACATCGTAGCTATGAAAACGGCGAGATCGTCGCTCTGCGCACGCGATCGTCGGAGGTGACCGGGGAACCGCATCACATTCCGCTCCACATGAGCTGCCTTTCTAGAGAGCCAAAATTGTGGAAGGCAGTGTTTGTGCGTAGCAAGGCTGTCATAGAAGTGCAAGCATTTTGCTGCGACTCCGATCTGCTGCTACAGGTAAGTCATAATTTCTTATTTACCCCTTTTCATGCCATTATAGAGCTCCGCCGTAGCCAGACGGATGACGATCTGGTGATAACACAAACCACAGAAAAAAATAGAATCGGAACAGACAGGGAAAAAAATATAGCTTTGAATTTAAAAAAGCAAAGCTTTGACTACTTTCGTATAACGACTTTAATGGAGGATGCGCAAATGACCTTTTGACCGGAGACACACCCCCGGCGACACACCCCTCGAAGCGCATCGCCTGATTTGCCGGGCCCGCTCTTGGCGCCTGCGAGCGCCGACAGCGGACGCCACCGCCGCTGCAGCCGACGCAGCCAACCACCCACGCAGCGTCTCCTGCATGCGGCGCTGGGTGTTTCGGGCAACGTGACTCGTCTGGCGCCGGACGAAGAGTAACGGTGCGTTCGACGTGAATGAACGCCGCCTTCGCCCGGCCTGATGTGAGCGTTGCACGGAACCGAACGGCTTTGAGACGTCGTCGGCAATACAGCTAAATTAAAGGGTAACCAAGCGAAACGAAGACTCAACCAGACTAAGCAAAGCTTAAGTTTCACTTTGCATATCCAAGGTTAGCAGAGCTAAGGAGCAGCAATTTTTTTGTTTCTTGACTTTTCGTTCGTGTTCAGTTGCGCGAGGTGCGTTTAGAAGCGAAGCACCTACATCTGGCTTGACTCTAGACGAAAGCGCGTGTGAAAAAATACGCGACGCCTGTTTTCTTATATGGTGGCAGATAGCTAAGATTGTGCACTAGATTGTGTCCTGTACAACTGCTTGAATTATGCACTGCGCTTTGGTCGTCCTCACGGTGGCTGTAATTTCGGATGGAGGGGAAAAACGGAAATGCCGCTGTTATATATTCAAGGTACGAATGTTCAGCTCGCCAATGTCTTGCAGTAACTACAGGAACGAGTGTTGGTGCTACGTCACGAGTGGCGAAATGGATTAGAATTTGTGCCACTTTAAATGGCCTTGTGTGGTGCGTAGCATTATTAATAACTTCGGAAAGTCTGGTACATGGTGCGTCACTGAGTATATTTAAAAAAAATGCCTCAATTGTTTTTTTTTCTTGCTCACTGTTGCGATACCTGCCTTTAACTCGTTCGGAATGACCATTGGAATTTATTCCTTTCACTTTGAGTGATTTGAAATGAATACATTGTGAATTTATGACCGGTGTTGCATTGTTATGTGAAAGAATGGTTGTTTCATTCTCTGGTTGTTTCTGAATATAGTGTACTCATTAATTGTACGTCTTCTACAGTGCAGCCACGCTGAAGGGTACCGAGACGCAGTCACATATTGCTATAGAAATAAAACCTGTTTTGATGCATAACCATAACCTGTCGGATAATCTTTACGTTACCTTGCAGATAAGGGATATTATGACCTGTGGCCGAATTCACGTGAAAACGAACTTGCAAGGAGACTCGGCGACTCGGCGACTAGCTGTGGGTACGATGCTCTGGGAGTGCAACCTCATTCACCCCGTACCGCGCGAAAAAAAAAAAAAAGCATTGCAAAGCTGTCGCGGTTGGCACATGGTGTCCGCTGGCTGGAGTGTTCTCCTACATTCGGGCTTTGAACACGGCATGGTGCAACGGCTTTCACCAAAATTTGTATCAAAACAAGAACTACACGAAAATGGGAAACAGTCGAAAAGAATCTTTGCGCTCTACCATGAAACACAAAAGTTTAAAAAAAATGTATATTTAGCCTCGACGCTAATTTCCACTCTATTTGACGCCCTCTATCTCCGTATTTCCAACAGTGATCAACATGTAGGTGTTAATGTCGGTCAGATATTTTTAACGTACCTATAAAAACGCGCTTCTCGGGAAACATTATAGGTAGACGCAAGAACTGATTCACCGGTATGCTTTTTCAAACAATGCGCAACTCCAAACACAGACTAAAATACCCCTGTTCCAATTTACTCAAAATTGGGGAAACGATACTAAGTAAAAAGGCCAAAAACACCTGCGAAAAATATTTTGCAATATTTTGTTTTTACCACAGTATTTCAGCGGCTCTGCTCAGGCGTTCAAGGTGCGACTACTTGCCATGTGCTCCGCTACTACCGATGCGTTTCAAGCTTGACGCTTTATTAATGTTGTGTCTGTTCACATTCTGTGGAGCCACCAGGAAATTTTCAACCTTTTACGTCATTATAAAAAAATATTCGTGTTTTAATCTTCTCTAGTTGGGATGTTTCCCTCGAAGAGAGCTAGCACCGCTAGGCCTGCGGCAAAGATCTAACAAGAACCCGCCTTTGCGGACGTCACTTTCCTTTGAGCAAAACGAAAATGCAGGGTAACAAAACAAAGAGCTTTCTTGCTGTGTAAAATCGAAACTAAAAATAATAGGTGTTAAAAAATACAAAGTAGTAGCAATGAGCGTGCGTGCATAGCGGCTAGTAGCCAGAGAAGCCCCACGAAATTGTGAAGGCGGTGAAAACCGGCGTACTAGGAAGAAAAATTTCCTCGAATCATCTATGACGGCGTTGAGATGCAAGAGGAGTCTGATATAAAAACATATTTTGTAAAACACCGCCAGAACCTGTAAGCCAAGAAATCCCGCGGCAGGGAGCCCGGCAATGTAGGTTTGGCCTTCAATAAAAAATTTTAATCTGTTTTGGCACCGGTCTCACACAATGTTTTGAGGGAATCGTTTAAAATACAGGTCCTCCACCCAACTTCGTCGAACGTGCAAACAGCCCTCATACTTAATTTTAACGACACAGAACTGCTCGCTTGAGTTACGGCTTCGAGCCAATTACATTTACTAACAAAGACAACCAGGTATTTATGAAGGTGATTGCTGAGAGGTTGCAATGTGTCGTGAAGATTCTCGTTGGTCCGCTTCAAACATGCGGTATCAGGAGACGGATTATCTATACTAGCATCCCTGTGGCGCGTGTACTCTTGCACACATGATTTGAATTTCCGATAGGTCGCGATATTGTTGGTAGATGTCGAGAATTAGTTTGACAAAGTGTGCAATTACGTCATGTCAAAATACTGAAGGACCGTCGTAGTGGAGACACAATTCTAGACGGTTTGAAAATGGCCCACCACAAATGTATGACTAAAGTTATTATTACGGGCAGCTGAACTTTTCGATGGGTATAGATGCATGATTGCGCCAGGCCTGTGTCCTGTCGCCCGCCAGTTCACGCTTTGTCTTGGATACAGGCGTACCAAAATCACCCAGAGTCCTCTTGTGCAGAGGCGTAGTGTCTTGCGTAGTGTCACTTCTTGCGTAGTGAACGTTATTGCCCACACCGATCACCTTGCCTCTTTTTGTACTACCCAATACAGCGTCGTTCATTTATGAACATTACACAAAACTAGTGCGATATTAAATGTAGCCCAGTGAACCTGTTTTGTATTGTGACAAGGCGAGTGGTGGGAAACCGACAAGTATTAAACAGCATTTAATGGTCAACTGAGCAGACGACGTATCTCTTCGTAACTTAGGTAATTACAAAGAAATTCAAAGTTTTGGGGCGAACGAGGCCAGACGAGGCGTACATAGACGGCAAAGTTGAAGGGTCGTATCCTGTCTATCTTTGCCATCGCAGAAGCTCGTAACGTCTTACTTGCACTCGCGGCCGGCGCGGCGGGCGCCTTCCGTCAAGTCACCAGCTCCGAAAATGCGATTCGAGTGCCGCTACATGCGTTCGGGAAGTTGCATTTGCGTCCTCGATCTACGCAGGTTTAGCGCATCGGATGCGACGCGTACTCCAAGCGAATTTTCATGCGCATATACGATGCGATCAGGTATGGTAAAGTGACAAATCAAATGCGATGCGCTACTGTCGCATTAATGTAAACGCGCTTATTTATTCTAAACAACATTTGGTATACATACACAACGGGGCGGAACGTGCACTTCAGGGTAACAACTTAACGGCAACATGCCGGCTCTCATCTCCAAACGCCCCGCAGACCGGCTTGATCGACGTCCGCCTCTACACTCTCCTGCGGTATCACGAAAAGCCCACAGCTTCCCCTCTCCGCCAAAAAAAAAATCACGCATCTCCACGAAGTGAATCATCTTGAGTGGGCGAAGCACTGGGGATTGTTCGCACCGGAAATCACACGTGGCATTACCCACTCACGCATGTAAATGAGTGACCACGCGTGTGCACAGTACATACAATTCCAATCCAATCCAATTCGAGACAATTCAAGTTACTCCAATACAATACAATCCAAATATATTCCACTCCAATCCAATGCAATGCTCCTGGCACATGCGCAACGCCGTATACATGGAGGACAAGGGACAAGCCACGGACAAAGCGAGGTCCTAAGCAGTGTGGTTCACGTTCCTCTAAAACAGGAACGAAATCTCGTTCCTCGTTCCTTCGCAATTTCTGAAAGAGGTTCCTGTAACAAGTTCTTTATTGTGAAAGTCACGCATTCCAGTTCCACTTCGAACAATGGGACGTGTCGTCACATTTACGTTACATTTCATTTTTTTTTCAATTTAAAATATGGTGTCGGATTCTTGAGGCACGATTAAATGAGAAATTTTAAACTCACTTCGAAGTACGTATTTTATAGGAACTACGTATTTTATAGGAGCACGAACACCGCCGGCAGCAGTTTATCTGGAGATAATAATATTTCAAAGAAACGCCCCCAAACAATATTTTTTTCAGGGAGCACCGAACAAACTCTAGGCATGACAAACTGCGATTTCGGTGCACGTCTATTATAGGTGTAACTTATGTAGGGGTGGGCGATTGATCGAATAACTTTTCGATTGATCTATTATTGCTTTATTAGTGATTATTTTTTTAATCCGTTGATCGCTTCAAGTGGCGTAAGCGAAATAAAACAAGGGTGTCATGCTTCAATTATGCGCAAGCATATTGATGATCATATTCGTGTTCAAGAACCCGCCTTACTTCACAACGAAAAACGATGCAAAGTATGCTAGGGGATGGTATACTGAATAAAACCGCAAGCTGGTATCCAAAGCAGACGAGAAAATGGTACTCTAAATACATAATACAAATGCATACAATAAAAAAAAGGGGAACAGGCACTTCCACCGTTTTATAATTATATGAACTAACAATGGCGTAAGTAAACCACAGTTAATCGACACTTCCTGCAATTACGGAGCATTCCAATGTTCCTGATTCTATGAACTGAGAGTGACGAACGCAGTGATAACCGTCCCGCCCACATTAGCGCCATGGTGAGGATCTGCTCATCTTATCTACGATGCCTGTGATGCGCTCGCCTGATTTGGTCCTTTTTTATTCTTCTCTCTTTTCGCTCTATCATTTCATCCCACTCTACTCCCCTTTGCCCGCAATAAGTTGTATGTATGTCAGCTACCTGCCGAGCTCAACAATATCGCCAGTACACTCCCTTTCCTTTTCCGTCCCCTCAAACCACTACAAAAAGCTGTGAACAGGCCTAAGAGCATACTGATAATATTATTATATTTTGATATATCTTTAAAATATTATTTTATAATTTTTGTCTTGAAATAATCCGACCGATTAATCGAATAATTAACCGGCTAACACCTTCTGATTAATCGGATTAAAACATTTCACCGACGGCCAGAACTACATGTGGACACTTCCCACTTCGGTCTTACAAATGCGCAGTAAGGTTACTGCACTTCAGATGTGCAAATGGAAAGTTACCTGCAGGAACGTTATTAAATGTCTTGCATAAGAAACCGCGTAAAAAGAAATGATACATAGGCATTTATTGAATGCTTATTTATATCTGGAACAATATTGGAGTTTATTTAAAATACCCTATAGGCCCCTTTGCAGGGAATTTAGTAAGGGGGTTACAAAGGTGAAGCTTTGCGAATCATACAGCCCAGATGTGCGAGTAATAAAACACAGCAGAACGAGTAATCACTACTAGGTTAGCAATCCAAATTTAGGGCGGATGGAGATAGCAAGAAAAAAATCATAAAAGCCAACAGCGTAGTCACACACGAAATCTACGCACAAGAATAACAAAGTATGCCGAACACAATCAGGGTCGTAGATAAAGGACACAACCAAAGATAGCCAAGTATGTGGACGCGACGCACCAATCAGTTGCGGTAGTTAAAAATACGCATAAGGAAAAAGCTCAGGAAATAACACGGAGCCTAATCGCCTGCCTCATTCTGTGCCTCGGATGAAAGGAAAAAGAAATCCTCGGGAGCGGGCGAGGTGGAAAAATCTGCGCTGGATGACTCGGTTACCGCAGCCAGCTCTGTGTTTATGCCGTTGGTATCCTTGCCTCGCATATAACTGTCTTGGATGCATGATAGCTTTAACCTTTGGATGAAGCAACTGGCGACAACGAGCTCGCGCTTTCCTTTGAGGGTTCAACCTGGAATTCCGAACAATTCCCGGTGGCCCGGTGAGCCTGCAATCCCGGTGACCCTGCGAATGACCTCACAGTGAGAGCAAATCCCTCGACAACAACGCCCCCCGCATCTCGCGCGCACTAATGCGGTAATTACCTCGTACAATATACGGTGGTCACAAGGTCCCTGCAGCGCCGCTCGGACGTAGAAACCTTTCCCCGACAGGGAACAATTCTATCGGCCAGACACGCTCCTTGCCTCACCAGACAAACGATGAAAAATGAAAGGAATTCTCGCGGCTGCGCTATTCAGCCGTCGAACGCCGCGTAAGTTCAACCGGCATGAAAGCCCGCACACGCTGTGGCTCGATGCGTTGTTATTCTTCTGCCTTTGACATACGAGGAAGCACGTTCAGCTAACGGGCGGGGAAACTGGCCTTCTTATAGACAGAGAAACACAGTAGCAACATGTGTATTCTTGTACTCGAAACTTGGCATCAAAAACAGCCAATTCCTAGCGATATAACGCTTGCAGAAGGAACACCGTTCCGGCCGTTCCTTCGAAAACCTAACGCGTTATCGTTACAGTTCCACCGACCCTCAATAGAACGGTGGCGTTCCTTGGCTCCTCCACAAAGGAACTAGTTCTAAGAACGCCGTTCCTTTGAACGCCGTTTCATACAACACTGGTCCTAAGGTGCTTCACCCCTAAAAGAACAATCAAAACACACCTCGACGGGATGACGACTGTGAGTAGCACGCACGGCGCCCGGAACTATTTCCTAAGTAGTTGGGTGCTTGGACCTCCCCGCCTTCGCGAGCCACCGTAGGCACGTGAAATTGTGCCATTGTCCATTATGCGAAAGCGCCACAATTAATTTGCGGCCCGTCTCCAGTCACCACTACTGCTTGCCCGTCCACCTGCCGGCTGCGGCGTCCTGGCATGCAGAACACAAATTAAGTAATTTGTGCCGAAAGACGGAGAAATGAAAGCGAAGAAACAAAACTAAGTAAATACGGTGTAGCAGTAAATTAAATCGCGGCTTTTGCTTTCAAAACACATACCTAGATTTACGTACCCCGAGAAAGTTTTGTTTTTTGTAGCATAAGCTACACTGGCTAATTTTGAGCAGTTTCGCGTGGACCTTGAAGGGCCGTGCTGCGCTAGCGTGAGGAGCATTGGATTGCATTACATTTTGACTGCATTTGATTTGGATTTGGATTTGGATTCGATTGGATTGCCAATCCAAACCAATGGGAATACGGGTGTATATAGAATTGGATCTGCACATTCGCCGGTCTGGGCATTCCAGATGGGTGACATGATAGCCGCGGCAGACGCACTGGCGCCGGCGCGCGCTCAGATGTGCGCCTCCGTTGCGCAGTAGCCAAGTCTGACGCTGCGCCGGAGCCGCTTGACAGCCGTTTCGTATGGCTTTTGGAAAGCCGTGCTGCGTATGCGCGAGTAGCAGTGACTTGGCTGGGCTGGACCAGACTGGACTGGATTGGATTGGACTGGACTGGACTGGACTGGACTGGACTGGATTAGATTGGATTGGATTGCTGAACCTTAGCTCACGCTACGTATACCTTGGCATAGCCGAGCTGAGCCACTGCTAATTTTTACAGTGTTGGTTTGCAATTGTGTATAATTTTGCGAATCCTAGAAGTATGTCTTCCTAATGTGCTTCAATATTGAAAGCGGGATGGAAGCTAATATGCACATTGCTTACTCTCCGATGTTGTTGGCTGTACAATTGTTGTCGGGGTCGTTGAAGCTGAAAAAGAAAGAGGCAGTTATTTTGATGGCGTGTTTCACATGTAAGGCCCGCAAGATTGAGATTTCTGCAGTGCTAAAAAAAGTTTCGTTATGACCAGAACACGTTGCATTGGTTCACACCTTTGTGTTCAGAAACCTTGAAAAATATCGGATGCCCCCCAAATTATCGCATCGCAGACAAATACAAGTTTATATCCAAATGGGCCGAAACGGACTCGGCCTGTACGTGAATTACACCGTGAAGGTGCGTATGACTAGTTTCTGTCTATTTTTTGGCCTACGAGCAAGAACGCCTTGCACAAAAGCAAGTATATTGCGATAATCAGCAGCAAATAGTCTGTGTGTCCAATTTTACCAAAAATTCCAAAACATTAGTATGTATACAAAACAAACGTGAGAACGTCGACACTTGGCTGTTTGTGCCATTTTTTTTCCTTTGTGCAGCATGCTTAGAACTGGTTGCCACTTTGCGAAAATTGTACACCAACTATTCGAGCAATCCATATTGTTTTCATCAAACCTTCGCCTCCTACATTTTACAAGAACGTCCCGCCGAGACAACTAGTGTTTTTATTCAGAGTTTCAGTTGTTTGCATGATTTGAGCAATTGTAGAGACAACGACTATAAGCCGTGTTTTATCTATACTACTCCGCTGCAAAGTATGCGACAATGACCGCTTAGACTACTTAATGTTTACGGTGGGGTTCATTTGCTTTTATAGCTGGTAGTTAACAGTAGAGTTGCAAAGGTTGAGGAACTCCAGCCTGCTGTCAATACACAGGGCCAGATTTTGCGGGAGGAAATGGTTTACCCCATGTTTGTCTTCCCGTAGGAACCCCTAATGCTTCCATGTTTTAGTTCACAGTTGGTAATTCTTTTTACAGCGAAGCACTATGTGTCTGACCCACCCAGGTTTCATTCATATGAAGCCGCTTTACTCGGCGCAGCTCCTAGGATCTTCCTCGCCACTTCTGACCCCTCTTTCACAACTGTTATGCTCATCGCCACCTCCGATGACCCTTTCGCATGCTCCACAATCGGCTGACAACAGCCATAGCGCTCTTATCAAACGATTGCGGAGAATCAACAAAAGCGCGAATGAGCGCAAAAACGACCGGAATATGCCGCCGCCGCCAAAGAAATAGCCGCTCCCATTGCCGCCTCAAATTCTACCTCGCTAACTCTTCCAGTTGAACAGCAAAACTTTTTATTGGAACGCCCGTGTGAGCACGTAATGTTTCTTCAGCTTGAAATACTTTCCGAAAGTCGCTTTAGCCGGTGTATTTCACGCCTAATTATGCGCCCGTCACCGGTTGCCGGTTCACGCGTGCACGGGTTTGGGGGGCCGGAAGAGGGTGGCGTTCACGAACAGCTGGGCTTCAAGCTGCTACCGATGACGTGCCCGTTGTGCTGTTGGGAGATTTAAACATAGAAGTGTCATAGCGCAATGCACCCAGTCAGCAGTGTTCCGTAATCGAGTGATTTGTGTGTGGATTGCTGTGGCGCACAAATAGTAACGTGGATACGGCGGCGGAGGGAACGGACCACGACATGTTTGTACGCTAGAATAAAGCTCGAGGCCTCCCAGGCGTTAACTCGCTGTGGGATGGACGCCGTCGTTCGCTTGCAGAAAGATAAGCAGGAATTGTAGAAGCGTAGGCCCGAACTGAAACGCGGACGGGCGTGAGACCAAAGGCAAGCCGCTGCCGTCGCCATTGCCGCGTTTAGTTCCAGCTCGTCAAGTAGCAGCGAATTCCTCCGTATGAACTGCAAGTTGCCGCTTGCAACGCTGACCGAAGCCAATATTACTCATTCAGCTTAAAGGACCTTCAGAGCGACATTTTCGACGGTGTAATTCACTTCAAAGCACGGGTACATAACCGATTGCTGGTTTATACGTGAACTGGTTGGCAGTGGCGGGAGGGGGCTGGAGTATATTGGTTTCATGACCACACTGGAGACATGTCCGTTGTGCTGGGGAGAGGTTTGAACGAGCACTTCAAATGTCCTAATGCGACCTGTCGGGTGTCTTAAGTGGGCGAGCAGATTTGGTTGGATATTACACGATCATTAAGATTCCTACAACACGGGAGGGAAACACACAACCAAAAAAAAAAAGCTCGGGCCTCTTTAATTTTAACTCAGCTAATTGGATAGAAATCACGTGCAATCAGAAATTGCAAGCAAACGGTATTTTATTTCGTGCACACTGTTGACTGCGTCCACCTTCGCAGGTCATCCTTCGTCACAGTGTGAAAGGGCACTATTTTCTGGTTTTTCGCAAAATTTGCAAGTTTCTGATCATCGCGCTTTCCTAAGACCATGTTCATGCATTCGGGTTTTTAAAGCGAAGCTTTACTGTTCTCACTGACGGCGTCTGTAATTCCGAAAACGCCCTTCTTACGATGATGACCTATGATCGCGGGTGAAGTGAAAAAAAAGCTTCAGTGGCCGGAATAGAACCAGGCTCCCTCGTTTTATGAAGTCGGCCTCTACCCAATCGCTCCATTTCGATATGGTCAAAAATGAGTACAAACTCACACGACAACCAAAGAACCCGTCGCGAGAACGCTTGGCGTTCAACCACCTGTCGTCGTTAGACGGAGGGGTGCACAAATTATTTCTACAACTATCACGATATCAACGCACAGAATTTAGATGATACGATATTGAACCGATTCTGCTGGGTTGAGTTTAAGGTATTTTATTTGGTGTAGTTGGCCTGGTTTAGGTTATGTTACATTGGGTAGCGTTAGCTTCCTTTATCGTAAGTTAAGTGTGTTAGCTTTGGCCGGTTTGATCAGGTTACGATCCATTGGGCCACGTTAAATAGTGGTCGCACTCCTTTTTGTGGCTGCTGAAATGTGCCGGGAAAATAAAAGCGACACTCATCTTCCTGGAAATTAAGCAAGGATCTCAGCGATCACATATATAGCGTGATATGCATAAAGACCTTTCATGGTAAATTGTTGGAGAGCCTTTCAGTTTGATCATATGCAAATGTCGTTTCAAATCGCGCGCCTTCAGACGCAAAGGGTTCGCGCAACATCCGACAGATGGCGACGAGTGTACTGGCCAGTAGGAAGACGCATTGAAACATCCCCCTCGCGAGGGGCACGATCAAATGCAGAGCATTTCCGGGGGCGCACGACGTTAAGTAGTTTGCGTTACGTTAATGTTGTTGCACTTGTGGCAACTGCTGACGAGAGAGCGCTTGTCAGCAGTAATTTGAATGAGTCAAGGATATATGATGATGTTGGTTAGAGTTTTTTGGCGCAAGGCCAGCTGGGGCAAAGAGCGCCAAACAAAAGTATCTAAAATAAAATAGTGGCTACTAAAGCCAAAACAACAATAAAATCAATTAACGGCAATGGTGATGGCTGATGTATAGGGCCAGATTTGATTATGCGTGATAGGAAATGAGGTTTAAAAAATTCACATCTGACAAGTACTCAAACACACGTTTAACAGAAAACATGGCATCGTCACCCAGAAACAGACATGGATGTAGAGGAATATGTTGTCTGTAGAGTTCTCTGAAGTGTTTGTGACGTGTTGTGTGAAGTGCCTTGCATGTGATTAGTATGTGCACCACGGATAGGGCCTCTCTGCACCTGCTGCACTGGGGTCTAGAAGATCCCGTCAGCAGATACGAGTGCGTTGCATGGGTGTGCCCTATCCGCAGCCTACCCAAGGCGACTTCCGTGTGTCTGTTGCGTGAGTCAGCTGTGTACCGTCCCAAGTGTGGCTTTATTACATGTAGTTTGTTGTCTGTCTGTTCGTCCCAGTGTGTTTGCCATGTTCTGCGCAAGTGTTGTCTTATGTGTGGCTTGAGGTCTGTGTAAGGTAGTGTTGTTATGTCTACTGTGTTTCGGAGTGCAGCATTGGCGGCCATTTCATCCGCCAGTTCATTTCCGCCGATGCCAGAGTGGCCTGGCACCCAACACACAGTCCACTCAAGTTTGATGAATATGCCAGCACAATTGATTTCAAGACAAGGTTAACTACATGGTTTTTTGAGGACTCTCTGGATGACAATGTACGGACGACACTCAGCGAATCTGTATAGATGATGGATTTAGGAATATGATGTTCAATGGACCTCTCCCTGTATGTAAACAACGTGACGTCACGAAGCGCACGTGCGTGACGGGTGGCGCCTGCTCGCGGCGGTGAAGTGCGGTGGCGGTTGGCAGAACGCGCCTGCTCCGACGGCCCTTCATGGCAGCGCGGCGCGCGAAAGGAACGATGTGCCGTTGGTTCGGGCCGTCACTGGCCGCCCACATTGCAGGTGGGGGTCTAGCTATCCTAGCTGTGCCCGTCGCACCTCCATGTAGCTTTCCGTATCTACAACCTCCGCAACCGTTTCGTTTACCGTACGGTCAACTGAAGGGAGACGCTTTCGGATAATCTGTGCGCGACAGCCTAAACGAGTCATTCTGAAGGTTGGTGCTGTTGCGACGCATTCCAAGAATGTTTTTTTTAAGATTCTTTGTGTTCGGACACATGCCAAGGAAAGCTAATTCATTGTTGATTTCGAGGTCTGCTTAAGCTAAGCGTGGTGATTCAGGCAGCGTACGTATACGCTCCCTGTTCTTGGTCTTTTTGCGTCGCCCGGAGACAGTGGCGTCCACACGATTTCATGTCCGAGGGGAAAAAGGAAAGGTAAAGCATGAAAGGATTAAAATTAAATAATAAGCAGCAACGAAACAAAAATATCAAGAGAAACCAGCCAAAAATTATTCCAATAAAAATATTGCGATGGTGTCCTTGGTCCTACGTGATTGACCGCTTGTTTTGTTACCTTTTTTCCCAGTGAAATCGCGAAATTGGTTTCATTGTCATTGTGTGAGTAACATAGCAGCCACATATGGTTAGTGCGCATAGGCTTGCGACAGTTGCACTGAAACAATTTTCGGGTAGTTATTATTTCATGCCTGTCCTTGTACAGCCCGACTGAATACCGAAAGCGTCGGGAGAACCGCAACAAAAGAAACAGTCACTGAGTCCGGTTCGCTTAGGGCAACACATTTTTCGAGTTTTTTTTCGAGGTCCGCGTGAGCGGCCCATCTCGCGCCGAAGGCCAATGCTACATGTGAGCACGGTAAGCATCTCTGTTGTTGCCGCATCCTCAAGGCAGAATTATAATTGGTCAAGGCTAAAAATTTATTGCCACTTTACAAGCAATGAATTTCGTTCGTCTTGAACAGATCCCCCCGTAAGACCAAAACTTGTTGTCGATCTGGCGGCAGGCTGCCTATCGCGATCCCTCGTCGAAAACATTTATTTCGTGTCGCCTAAGCAGGTTAGGCATTCATTGTGTTTTTAATACAGTGCTATACCTCCTCTAAACATGACAATCTTCTGCAGCAAGAATTCTGCAGCAAGATTCCGTGTGCCCCCTACCCCCGGCACAATTTCACTTGACCAAATTTCTGCTGGTGCTGCATGATAGCAGATGGTTGATAAACAGCATCATTTCATGGCACGAATCAGCGCGGACTGCCAATGTACACGGTATGACTGCGCTTTGGAAAACAGCAGAAGTTCGATTTATTGATTGATTGATTATAGGGCTTTAACGCGCCGACGCAACGCAGGCGATGAGGTGCGCCGTACTGGAAGGCTCCGGATTAATTTTGACCACCTGGGGATCTTTAACGTGTGCCGAAATCTCGTACACACGGGCAGCAGAAGTTCGAGAATGTGAAATGTTGCTACGAGTAAGAGCAGACCATGTCGCTGCTTTGGCTGCCAGCCTCTTCGGCACATTGAGCGCATCCACAATACACACCGAATTTACCTCTTTGGGGACTCCGAAAAGTCTGATGCCGCTGATTTTGCTCTCAACCTTTGCGTAACCGAGAGCACAGCAGCCCACCGGCATCAGAAAAGCCAACACGTAAACAAAAATTCCACTTTTGCGCGCGTTTAATGCAGCCTCACTGCATACGCCCCGCGCGCCGGTCCGAATGTTTTGCCAACCACCCTCCCGGCCACACCCAGCACGTGCGCTTTCCGTGACGTCACGGCCGCTGCGTGACGTACCCCGGGAGAGGTCCATTAAGTGACTTAGAACATGAAAAATGCCATATGCTTCTGCCGTAAAAATACTTGTCTTTACATTCATTGTTCTATATGCTTCAAAATTCGGCCCATGCGCCGCACAAGACACTGCAGTGAATGTTTTCGATGCATCGCTGAAATACTCTGCAGCCTTGTATTTATCCTGCACATACATGAAATGCTGCAAAATCCCACTTCTTGGTGTCCTGTTCTTATTGTATATTAAGAAAGACAAGTCACATGAAAGACAACTGAACGAAGATGCCATGGTGCTACAAGATCGGTGATAGATGACTTGAATGTGTCTACAAAGGAGACCTCATGAATAGTGACCTCGTCCCTTACTCTGAGCGAGTAGGGAACAGGAAGTGGATGGGCGATTTAAAAAGAGCTTGATGTGGAAGTATTATTAAAAACCGGTTTAAAAGGATGGTTGTCTATTGATGAAATTTTAGAGGCATATAGCAAGTCAACATAGGTTCGCTGGTGTGATAAGCACCATTTGTCACACTCTGCGTAAAGACTCTCTACAGGGCTCGTACGGAATGCGCCACAAGAGAGGCGAAGCCCCAAGTGAAGCACTGGGTCGAGCATTTTAAGTGCTGTTTTAGTGGCTGACCCATACACAACACTCCCATAGTCCAATCTAGACCCCACTAGGCTTGTGAAAATACGTAACAGGAGTTGCTTATCCGTTCCATGCGACTGGTGGGACAAGATTTTAACAATGTTGAGAGCCTTAAGGCATTTATGTTTCAATTGTTTATGTGAGGGATGAACGTAAGCCTTTCATCCAACACCACACCTAAAAACTTGTGTTCCTTCTTCACAGGAATCGATACGCCATTAAGGATAATGTCTGGGTTCGGATGGATCCCACGCCTCCTGGAGAAGACAACACAGGTGCTTTTTTCTGGGTTAAGTTTAAAACCGTTCTTGTCTGCCCAGCTGGCAAGTTTTTTGACACCGAGCTGGACTTGACGCTCACAGATGGACATATTACATGATTTAAAAGATACCTGGATGTCGTCTACATACATTGAATAAGAAATTGTAGGTGGCAATGCCTTCCCGAGGGAGTTCATCTTAACTATGAACAGAGTGCAGCTTAGCACTCCACCTTGCGGAACGCCGTTTTCTTGCACATGAACTCTTGTGAGTGCGCCACCTACTCTCACGCGAAACGTTCTTTCGGACAGATAACTAGCAAGGGTGTTGAGCATATGGCCTGAAACACCGAAAGACTTTAGGTCACTGAGGATACCGTAACGCCAAGCGGTGTCATAGGCCTTCTCAAGGTCAAAAAACACCGTTGTGCAAAACTGTTTGTGAATGAAAGCGTCCTTTATATAGGACTAGAGCGCGACGAGTTGGTCGTTAGTGGACCGCCCCTCCCTGAAGCCTGCCTGGCAGCTCTCGAGAAGACCATTGTACTCAAGAAAGTACACGAGTCTCCTGTTTATCATCTTCTCGAGGAGCTTGCACAGGCAGCTTGTGAGGGCGATGGGGCGATAGCTAGCGGGAGAGGAAGGGTCCTTTCCTTCCTTCAGGAAAGCCACTACTATGGCCTCCCTCCAAAAGCGAGGAATGTGCCCCGAAAGCCATATGTTGTTGTATAGATGTAGGAGTGTTTCAAGAGTGTCTGGGTGTAGGTGTTGTATCATGGTGTATGTGATTTTGTCTGCACCTGGAGCTGAAGGTTTGCACGTGCTCAGGGCAGCCCTCAACTCATAGAGAGTGAATTCAGAGTTGTAAGAAGTTTTTGATTTGTCTTTGTCGTGTAAGGGCTTTTTTTCTGCAGATTTTTTGTGTTTCATGAAAGTGTTTGTGTAGTGTGCTGAGCTGGACAGGTGTTCAAAGTGTTGTGCAAGCGTGTTGGCCTGGTCTTCCAGTGTGTCCCCTGTTGTGCTAACCAGGGGCAGGCTGTGTGTCTGTTGTCCTTTTAGCTTGCGTATCCGTGTCGAGACTTTGTGAGTGTCGGTGTATGAGTTGATGGAAGTGAGGAAGGCGCGCCAACTTTCTTATTTCGCCTCACGACGCACACGCTTCCCAAGAGCCTTTGCCCGTTTAAAGGAAAGGAGATTATCTGGCGTGGGGTACCTGCGAAGGACACCCCACGCCTTGTTTTGGGCCTCTCGCGCCCGCCTACAGTCCTCGTTCCACCAGGGCCTCCTTGGGTTGCGGGACGCACTGGATGCCTGGGGCATGGACTTTTCGGCGGCGTCGAGTATGTGTGCCGTGACGAGTTGGGCTGCTTCCTCCACGTGTAGGTGTTTTATGGTTGTGTGGTGTAGTTTAGATGTTTCTGTGAATGTACTCCAGTTTGCTTTGGATTCATTGAACCTGTTATGGGAAGATGGACTGCATGTGCCTTTACCTATATACATTAATGAAGTGGGGAAATGGTCACTACCATATGTGTCCGTGCCCACACCCCACATGAAGACATGGAAAGAGAACTGCGAACCAATAGCCAAGTCAAGATGCGAGTATGTATTGTGTCCTAAGTTATGGTATGTAGGCTGTTTTTTGTTGAACAGGCATGCTCCGGAGGATGTAAGAAACTTCTCTATCAGGCGACCTCGGGCATCCGTTCTTGAGGAGCCCCAAAGAGAGTTGTGCGCATTAAGGTCGCCTGTTAGTATGTATGGTTCGGGCAGCTGGTCAACCAGCGCCTCGAAATAAGAGCTCAGAAGTGCAAAATCAGGAGAGATGTAAATAGAGCATACCTTTACCGACCTATTAAATATTATCTGTACGGATTGCTACAGCCTCAAGGACAGTGTTCAGAGTGACAGGGTGGCAGGCTGAGGATTTCTGGGCGACAATTGCCACACCTCCTGAAGAGTGTGTGCAGCCAACCCTGTCTTTTCTGAATACCATGTACCTATTTAAGAAATTCGTTTGTTTAGAATTGAGGTGGGTTTCCTGGAGACACATGATACTTGGCTGATTGGCATGCAGCATCTCATATACATCGTCAAGATTTTTAAGGAGGCCTCTGCAGTTCCACTGGATGATGTTTTCACCTTCCCATTATTTAAATTTAAGAATAACTGGAGTGTGTGTGTGTGTATTTTTGTTCATGTGTCGTCTTTCGGGGCTGTTATGCTAGGATTTCTAGGCCTTTCTGTCGGCTTGGACATCGGAGGCCGCTCCTTGCGCTGCGTTGCAGGCAGAAACGGCGCGACATCCATCTCCTCGTCGGATGCAAGAAGGGTGCCCGGCGGACCAGGCCCCTCGGACTTGGCCCCCTTTCGGGAGCCCTTCGTTTGAGCCGCCACCGCTGAGGGCGTCCGGGACACCAAAGGTGGCATATGAGGTGCGGTGGCGGTGGGAGCCGGGGCCCCCGGCTCGCCGGGATGGACACCGGGATGGACACCGGGGCCCCCGGTGTCCATCCGGTCGGCACCCTCCAATGCACTGGAGGACGGGGAGGTAGAGGCGGGAGCGGCACCGGTCCCTACAGAAGAGGTTGTCACCACAACCGCTGCTGCCTCATGCAAGCGTAGTGGCGACGGATTGGGCTGCCTGAGGCACCCCAGGGGGGGGGGGCAGCGGAGGGACCAGGTCAGACTCGCTGAACTGCGTCCCTGTGGACACCAGACGCCGCTCCGCCCCCCGGCGAGCCGCGTCGGCGTACCTCCCCAGGGGTAAAGAGGCGAACCTCTTTCGCGCCTCTGGGAAGGTGATGTTCTCAGTTACCTTCACATTAATAATCGCCTTCTCCTGCTTAAACTTCTCGCACGTTCGAGAGTAGGCGGCATGGGGTCCCTGGCAGTTGGCGCAGGTTAGAGTTGACGATGGACAATTATCAGATGGATGATCATGCTGAGCGCATTTTGCGCAGGTCAGACGACCACGGCAGGAGTTGGTTCCGTGCCCGAACCGCTGGCACTTAAAGCAGCGGCGCGGGTTTCGAATGTAGGGCCGGACATTACAATGTACAAAACCTGCATTGACGTACTCTGGGAGTGTGGACCGGTCAAAAGTAAGGATAATGTGCTTGGTCGAAACTACTTTGTCATCCCTCCTTATAGTTATGCGCCTCACATCTGTCACGCCCTGATTTCTCAGGCCCTCCAGCAGGTCAGCATCTGTCTCATTCATCAGGTCTAGTTCAGAGATGACAGCTTGAGTACTGTTCAGGCTCCGGTGGGGTGTCACCCTGATTTCAAGATTGGCTATGCGAGTTTGTTCAAGGAGGATCTTTGCATGCTGTTGGTTGTGTACTTCAACCAGGATTTCTGCAGTTTTTGTTTTTTGGCCTTATATTTGTCACCAATGATGCCCTCCAGAAATTTCGATATTAGGAACACGGACTGTGATGCAAGATGATTTTCTTGGTCACTGGATTCCAGACACCAAAAAACGGGGGTAGTTATCGGGCTTTGGAAGACTGAGGGTTGGGAGTGGCGGAAATGAACCTTCGGTGCGGCCCCTTTTCAGGGGCCGATCATGTTTGGGGGGGGGGATTTACGATTTACCATATGGCATGTAAAAGAAGCAGGGGACGGGGGTACTTTCTTCTCAAACCTTACCCTGATAGCCTGAGAGGTCCCGGAGCTCCCTGCCTGGTAAACAGACAGGGAGCCCATCCGCCGGAGCTTGACCTGGGCTCTGACGGCCACCGTTTGAGGCTTCTACCCTTCACCTTTAAACACATCAACACGGTAGGTTACAGTTTATGTTGGGGGCTCGGGGTCCGCGGTGTCGCCAACACCGTCACCATGAATACTCAAGGTGCCCCGTGCGGGGGAGTCAAGGATATAAGCCGCGTCCGTAGCCTCCAATTCTGTGTCGGCTTTGTGGCGCAGTGGTTAGAGCACCATGTACATTGCGTTCCGCCCGCAGGGTCGAGGGATCGAAACCTGGCGCCGGATAGTATTTCTTTTATATATAGTAGGGAGGGGTGCGGTGCGGACTGCGGACGTCAACGCGGGTGACATCGTGAGTTACTGAAATGCTCTGCATTTAAAAAAAACGGCAGAATTTCGGATAGGCCCTTCTCCAGGCTGGCGGCTGAATAGGCACTTCGTGACATTTATGGACCCAGATCACTCACCCGACGAGGGTAGGGTATAAGCAAGCCATACCCCGACAGCAACCATGATCAGCACTGGAACCACCATGATGATGAGCGAGAGGATGCAGTGGTTCGCACCGCGGTCGGCCGAGTCCAGGTTCGTCCTGCAAATGCGCTCGTGGTCGTGTATTAGAGGCAACGCATCTCTTTAACTCGCCTTGTCCCACGTCATTGTCGCGGCGTAGTCCGCATTCCTCCCCCATTCTCCTCGCCGCGTCTGCTGCGCGCTCCGCCGCTCTCACCGCAGCGCCATCTGTGCGTCAGCGCGGTCAGCGCGCAGCTCGCGCTCGGCTGCGCTCGCTCCCGTCGCCGTGCCAGCTGTGCGTTAGCGCGCAGCTTGCGCTCGGTTAAAAATTTACACCACCTTCCAGCGAGGGGAACCATGCGGTAGAGCGACGCATCGGGGGTGGACATGCTGCAGTAAATAGGATACACAACAACAGCAATCCGCACGCTGACTATCGCTAACATAACGGAAACGCAACGGCAACCCCCGATGTGTTGCATCTACCCCATGGTTCCCCTCGCGGGAAGATGGTGTAAATTTTTTTATGATATACATGTGTCATGCTTGTGTAAGTAGTCGTTGCCGCTGTTCTTTAATAGTAATTCAAATATTGCTGAACTGTTGAAAAAGCGAAACAGATCCCCACATTTACCTCTTACAGCGGCGTTATGCTGAGGTATGTTTCTATGCTTTTTAAAGGTGCGCACATCAAACCCAGCAAAGCTCAAGGTGTCCGTTAAGCACGAGGAGTTCCTTGGCATGCGTTTTACGAGTAGCGTAAAATCATGTAAAAGGCAGATCGAATCCCTTCATAAGCGTAGGAGAGAGGTGGATCGCGAAAAAAATTGTCAAGCGAAAAGAGTAGCAAGCCACGCTCTCAGAAACCGGGGTAGTATTCCAAGACTCTAACACTCATCGTATTTTTTTAAGCGTCGGCGCACTCCCCTCGGAACCAATGGAGAGTTGGACGCTATATTCGCTATTCATGAGGAGGAAGACCAAACTGACCGCGCACACTTCTCGTGTGGAGGGGGAGTCCAGCCCCAGTTCCGCCCCCACACCAGTCAAGAGTAAACCTGCGACATCGTCTCCCTCTCTCCAGCAGGAAGAGTAAAATTGGAATTTCATTCTTTTCCAGTGCTGGAGTAAGCATTAAGATGCCCTCGTCTTGTTTACGCAGACCAATATATCTGCGATGTTTTATTTGCATATGTATACATTATATAATGCAGTTGCCGTAAAAAAGCGCCCAAACACTTTCGCCACGCACGCTAAACGTCCAAGCATACGAATTCGTGTAACGATTTCTCGCAACGTTGAGTGATAGAGCAACATTAAAAAAACTAAAAAAGCGCTTCTTGATTTGGTTTTGTTTTTACTGCAAAGCAGTATATGTCTCACCCGCCACGCCGCACCCCCCACCCCCCTCCCCCGCCGTTTTCATTACGGTGAAGATTTACTCGGCGCCGCTGCGGGGCTCCTCCTCACCACCGCCGACCCCTCTTTTACAACGGTTGTCACAGCGATTCATCCCCTCGTCACCATTGATGACTCTCACTAGTTGCGCACTCGGCTGACAGCGGCCGTAGCGCCGTTATCAGATGATTGCGGAGAATAAAGACCAGCGCGAAAGGGTGTTAGGACGCCCTAAAACTGCTTCAAATTCTAGCGCGCCCACTATCTGCGCGCCCTGCTGGCTGGAAGCAACTTGCCAAGTTGGAACGCTGGCGTGAGCACATTATTCTAGTTTAGCTTGAATTGCATTCCAACCAACAATATGGAGTTAGCTGACCGTTTTTCACTGACTGCTCCGCTCCGAGAGCAAGCACGAGGGCCACAGCGCAGGCCTGGCGCGCTTGGCCGCGAATGGCATTGGCTACGGCAACGTCGAGCGGCCGGCCCATACCGGAGCAGACCGCCGTAAACCATCAGCTAAAACTGTCTATTGTCACGTCGGTGGCCTTCGTTGACCAGTTGGTCACAGTTCTTCTGGCGGAAGAATAATAATATATCTTAGTCTGGTCGCATACAAAGTCATTCTACCTCCATTTTCCAGTGTATTTCATGCCTAATTAGGCCCATTATTCCCCGTTGCCGATTTAGGTGGGCACGGATTAGGGGCGTAGAAAGGGGCCATGCACGCACGCACTGCAGGGGTTAATGCCGCTACCGTTGACATACCCGTTGTGGTGGTGGGAGAATTATGGGTGGCAGTTTCATGTCTCAATGCGCCCAGTCAGCTGTTCTGCCGCAATCGAGTGGTTTGGGTCTGGGTTGGTGTGTTGCACAGACAAGGAGCTGCCTACGACTAGGCAGCGAAAGCGACACCCTTGTGTATGTCCACTTGTATAGAGGTCGAAGCTCTGGAGATGTTAACTCGCTATAGAAGGGACGCATGTCTCTCGCTTGGAGGAAGAAGAACAGAAACTTACGAAGCATCAGCCCGAACAGAAGCATGAATGGGCACGGAAAACAACAAAAAGCTGCCGGCCACCGCCGTTGCCGCCTAAAGTTCCAGATCGTCGCTGTAGTTCCGAATCCCTCCCGGATGAACAGCAACTGGCCCGCTTGGAACACCGACGAGGGAGTGATCGGGCCTATCACTCGTTCAGCTGAAAGGGCTTTCAGAGCATGTTCGACAGTATCTTTTACTTCTAATCACCCGCTCATGAGCGGTTGCCGGTTTATGCGTGCATGGGTTGGGAAAGGCGGGCGTAGGGGGGGGGGAGTGTGGGGGCGGGCACGCGCAGATATAGGAATAATACCCTTACTGATGACATGTGCGTTGGGTTGGCGTGAGGTTCAACGTGGCCGTCCAATAGCTCAATGCGACCTGTCCGCTCTCATCTGTGGTACAGTGGACTGAGTTGGCGTGTTGCATGAACGGTGAGATGCTACGACGCGAGAAACTTTCGAAGCGTTTTGTGTGTCAGTACGCATCGGTGGCCTTAGCACTGAAGGAGGTAATCTACATGAAGGGGTGAAGGAGGGTGCGATGAATAAGTTTCACCGTATGTGCGCATGTATGAGCATCCTTTTTACGGTATCGACTTTTTTTCTAATTTTCGTTAGTAAAAACCCGTAATTATTTGTGCACCGTCATAAACATTCCAGGTTTCTCCTTGGCGCTCGTGTTGTGCAATATGGTTGGTTATATATAGTTTTTGACCTGTTTTCCCGTAGTGCCTGCGGAATAACACCGGTGCGAAAGCGTTCAATGGCATCCCACTAATTCCGAGGGTGCATCCAAATGTTTTGTTCATTTATTAGGTATTTTATTTCAGCATACTACCAATCGCATCAAGGATTTTATCTGGAAGGGCGTGATCATAAAGTTTCAGATAAGTAAACAAAAAACACATACATCGCAATAAAAATGAAGGTAAAATTAACAGATTCGTATCATTTCAATTCTTTGAAACCAAGACCATAAGTGTCAGCAAAAGATTCTGACATAAAATAAATTCAGCGGCTTTAATAATGGTTCCTACATTGGCATATGCATCATGAAACACAACATAAATAAGAAAGACTACAATGTTGATAAGCAATTCAAGTGAGGGCAGATTTATGAAAACAATAATATGACAGGATCAAAAATCACCGGGGTATTTGTCCTTGTTTACAATTCAGTATTCTATATTGCTGAAGCAGTGCTGTACACTGCAGAATAGAATATCGACACGATGCTTATCTGGCACAATAAACACACAAACACACAAATCAGAATCATCTAAATTTTTCTGCTTGCGTAATACAACGTTAATTCTCGACCATAATTAAAAACTTGGCTAAATCTGTAGTGCCTGAAATATTCGGGGTCACGTTTATTCCATTTATTAGTAGCCAACAGAATAAATGAGTTTTTAGAGCAGTTTGTAATGAATGAGTATTCTTTAAGCCTTATTGAACGTTTTTGGCATGTTTTAAGGCCAGATAAAACATCAAATAGGCGGCTACACCAAAATTTAAATGCCCGAGAAAAATTTAGTCATAAATTTTGCAGGTGCTATCCTTGTCCGGTTTGTTAGGCTAAGCAAACCTGCTTTTTAATAGTTGATTTGGAGGAAATGAAAATATTTACCAGTCGTTAGTGAACCTTATAATTTTCTTTGTTATGCTGCCAGTTTAGTTATTGGCTGTTTTGTGCTTTAGAAGAGCCGGTCGGAGCCGGTAATAAAGTGGTAGAAAGCGGGGCAGGGCAACCTAAGTTACGAATATTACCCTTAAGTATGCGTCCTATCTTGTTGAGATCTTCAGTTATAATTCCATGATAGTTCACTGAAGTAATGGGGATGTCAGTAAACTATAGGGAAAATTTGACCTTGTGCTTTTCTACTTATCGTAAGATTGTACACTTGTTTGCATTGAGTGACATTTGCCCTTTACGGCAATAGCGGGAAACCTCTGCTAAAGCAGCATTTAATGCTAAATCTTCGTCGGTGGAGGAAATTTTACGATATAGCACGCAGCCGTCTCGAAACACCTTTGATTTCCACTATACATTTATCGGAAGATCATTAACAAAAAGAACAAACAAAATAGGAGCCAGCATCAAGCCTTGCGGGGCTGTAAATTTGCCAGATGCGGAAGCCGAGATCTAAGTTTCCAATTCCACATACTGTGAACTGTCGGTGAGATAAATATTGATACATTTGAGTATTGTAAAAGATTCTGGAGCACTTTAGGTTTTCGAGTCGCTTCCTGTGTGATACGTTATCGAATAGTTTGGAAGAATCGACGGAGATTTGGTATCTTGTTTTTGAATACCAATACTATGCGATAGTTAGTGTGTTAATTCAATTATTAAGTTATGGTTGGAAAGCCTTGGCAAAGGTATTGCTGAAAAGGGAGATAATTTACGCTTTTCCCTTCAGTTAAACGCTTATATGTTTAAGAATTATGCACTCCAAGATTCCAGAGATTGTACATGTAAAGGATATTGTCAAAAGTTGGCAATATCATTTTTGCTATTGGCCTCATGCACAGTACCAACCGTAGTCTTTAACCACCACACCGGTAAGGTGCACGTTGATAGTGGTTTTTTAAATATGGCACAAAAATATTTAGCAAGCAACTCCTCAGGCCTCACAAAAATGTTAGGAATGTTATCAGACCCTCCTTCTTTTTGGAGTCCAAATTCGTCAACATGTTAGGGCACACCAGCATCAGTTACAACGATTGACCCCAAGGTAACTTGCACACTAGTGCTGATGTCGGGAGTGTTCAAGTCATAGACAGGGAATATTGATATCGAGAAACGTTTCAGTTTGTCTGATTCATCTGGTTATCTTTTTCTAGGGTAGTGTTGATAATGCTGTTTTTTACTGGTTTGAGTTAGCTCCAAACTTTTCTGTTGGAACGTTTTAAAAAGACTGTTTCTAGCACACAGTTTAATACTAGCATATACTAGCGGGACATCTGGCGCTCCAATTGCCGGCCGACGTGGGTGGCGATATTGCCGCTAGCGATGCTCCTCGCATAGTTGGCTGGTCACAAGATTTCTTTTCTATCTCGAAGCCAAAATCAACAAAAAAGAGGTCACATCTTTTTCTTGTTGAATTTTGCATGGAGCATTTAAATAATCACTGAAAAATAAATCTTTCCGAAGCTGTATGTCCATAATAAGAAAACAAATTTGATTAATCTTCTATTGTAGTATTGCTGCTTTTTCGCTACCAGAGGCAACTTCCCAGCCGGTTTATGAGCCATGCCAAGGATAAGTGGAACAAGCCTGCCCGGTACATGACGGAACACTCGCTGAAGGGCGGCTCCTCCAGACAGTGGCGCCAGAGTTCCTTTCAGTGTATATTAGATGAAACTTCATGGTTTCTACAATGCCCTATGACGGCACTACAACCACACCACTATATCAATGTCCTTTAGCGTTTTGACAAAAATATTGCCGCGCGTCTGCGACTACATCGCTCTACATAACCTAAGCAAGGTAACCTATATTAAACTAACATAAAATGAGCTAACGAACAAAACTCAATCATTTAAAACACGAAAAACTAACCCAAGCCATAAAAAATAGCTTTTGAACGTAAAAAAAAAACACTCGAGGCAGAAGCGGGCATGGAACCTACCGTCCCACAACGGGTGACGCTTGGGGCGGTGCTAGCCAAGTCCTAAATATTCAGATGTCGTCGGGCAGCACACTAGTTACGCCTGGATCAATCAGGTTGAGTGCCGTGAAACTCACTCTAGAGATTGCGTTTTCAAAAAATGGGCAACATTTTAGAGGAACAATTGTTTTTAGGTGTTTTGACTTTTGTTTTTGCATCATTAACAGCAGCAGTCAGATTATTCACCGCTCCGGGTTTTTGCTTTAAACTCTTTCGTATTCGCTTCCCTTTGCGTTTCGCGTGTATTGCCTCATGTGGTATCTGAAGGTTGTGTTTCTTACTTTTTTTCACGTTAATGGGTACAAAATTATTATTACAGCAGTGATAATTGCTCTCAACTAATACGTAATTATTCGGGCATGTTGAACTACGTGAGGCAGTATTGAAGTTTTATGCAATACATTTTTTTTTTTTTATTGGTGGAGTACTTACTGGGAGTTGTGCGGGGGTGGTCCTGTTTAAAAGAACAAAACGTGGAAAAGGAACTGTGTGAGGAAACATGCGAAATGAGCAAGTTTAACCCATGAATTGAGATAATAAAAAACCATTATAAACGTGACGTGCACCTCACGTGTCAGCGATCAACGGCGTTTTGTGTGTGCTTGTGTGTGCCTGGTTGTAGAATGAACACAGTTTATTCCAGGACCATGCTAGAGGATTAGGCACATCGGCGATCAAACCATAATAATAATGACGAGCTTGGAGGGAGTCACACGTTTTTCTATTAAAAACAAAAATACAGCCTGCTTCTTTTTAAGCATTGGAAGAAAATATACTGCGTGAATTTTCCGTCTTCTGAGCAACATGTGCAAATTCAATTTTTGTTATGAAGATTGGAGCGGATATAGCTTCAGTGGAGATTGGGGATACTTGTACAATACCAGACTGTGTTTTTGCATTTTCATGGGCGATTTTATAGAAGACCGCATAAATGACTCTCACCATGAAAAGGACGAATCTACCACCGTGCGTTTGGGTCAATAAGTATTTATTCCTGCTTTCCAGGCTGATTGCTTTGTGCTTTTTATATTTTTTTTCTTATGGGCCACTCCTCAGCATTGCTGGATGGGTTATTAGTATCCACAATTAGCAACGCAAAGGGGCATTAAAGACTCAATAAAATTTTTACTAAAAGATCATAGGTTTCATAGCTGTCTCGAATTTTGTTAGACCAGCAGTAAACGTGTTATTTGCTGAGAAATACGTAAATAAAGCTGGCATTTCTCTCACCTGCTTCCCTTCCATTTTTTAGAGACGTAGCCTTTGCGTCACGAAATTGGAGAGAAGCCGCGAAGGCGCGGTGCGGTCTAGAGCGTAAACGCTGGCATCGGTAGCTTTACGTCTCCAAGCCATGGCCGACCCGGCAACGCTCCTCCGGGCCAAGCAGGCTGGCTTGGACATTGATTATTTTTCGCCTACGGATTGAGAAACGCGTTTATATGCTAGAGTGGCCAGTGTTCCCGCCTGCCTGGCATCCCAGACCCCATCGAGCCCGCTGCGAGCATAGAGGGATGCGGTGAAGCCGCTTCTGAAGAAACAAGCGCAGTTTCGAATATGAAGCGCGGCTTCTCGGGTTCCCGGCTGGCAGAGAAAGGCCGCCAGGGGTACAAGCGATGCATGCGCGTATGACATCGGCTCTGTGTTCTACGCTTCTGTTTAGCGGCTAAAACCATCAACCGCTGGCCTGACATGCGCCACGGGATCCGCGAGGTTCCAGGGAACCTCGCGATACTACCTTCATCGATTTTGGCACACCGTATGGTCAGTTGCGAATCGTTGAACGTTTTCCTCCGGCGAACACCTGGCTAAGCCTACCCAGGCAAGACTGCACGCGACCACGCACCAGCTCTGGCACACTGGTCTGGATAATACCCCGCCATGTTGTACGGCATCCAGGAGAAGACATATCTCCCGAAGAATTGCCAGAACTCGGATGGGCTGCCGTTCGCCGAAGACAAGCCGCTCGCCAAGCCACCACTGGGTCAACCGAACATGCCCGCTCACTACATCTGAAGAAATGTCTGCAACCTTCCACCGTCGACCACCTGTCCTGTTTCCAAGTTCTGACATCAAGATCGTCCTTCGCCCTCGTGGTGAACTCGACCTCAAGTCTGTCTCCCAAGTTACTCTGGCCGTCACCGTGATGCATCAAGTGGGCGTTGCTCCAAACCCCATGGACAAAATCCGCATACAATCACGTATAGAACTATGTTCTGGTAAGCACTCATCGTAAGAACGAGCACGCAAGTACGCTGCAATTAATTTTTTTACTCTCCGTGGGCAGCGCTACGAAGTAGCAGCCCATGTTTCAGCGCCTGCTAACATGCTCGGAGGCGTAATGTTCAACATTCCGAAAGAAGACACGCCCGAGCACATATTTGACTGCGTGAAACTAGAACTCACAACTTGAAGATCCTCGATGATGAACGTCTAAACACTTCGAACATCGTGGAAATCTTGCTTGAAGGCCAGAAAGTTCATTTTTGGGTCCGATATCGTTCGGCCGTATACAGATGCAAGCCTTTCCGTCTTTAAACAGAGGCGTACCCCCCCTGCGGGAAAGCCGGTCACAGGCCGGATGTGTGTCCCAGTGGCCAGTCAACCACCCGGTGTTCATGTGCGGTACTGTGCAACCCGCCAGATCCTCACCAGTGCTTTTCTCGCTGCATTGTGTATGAGGGTCCGCACCTGACGGACTCAGCAGACAGTCCTCTCCGTTTCCAACCGCGCAAATAGAATCCCACCTACGCCCAGAGGGCAGTGTGGCGGCGCTTCAGTGGCGATGGCGCTGGGGCTGAGTGACAACCAATGAGTGCGGGGGGAACGAGGCGGCCCATGGCGCGGCTCGAGGATTCACAATCCGAGCGGGAGCCAGCCTAGTTCCTTACCACGGAGTCCGATCAGCCAGAGAACGCCTAATTACTTATCATGACATACTCACGAATTAGCCGCCGCGCCCGCCGAAAATACCCCCCGGTGGAACCCCAGTTCATCCATGAGCAAGCGCGCACCCAGTGACTTTTGCTGGAGCTCCCTGCAGGGCGGTGCTAAATCACATCAACCTTTCCCTCTACCCGTCGACTCACTGCCCTCATGTGTCACGCGCACCACACTTTCCCACTCTATGTGGTCCTGTTCCAGTCCCTTCCCTTTAATCACCGTTGACGCTGGGTAGCTCCGACGCGGGCGTTCAGATTGCCTTGGTTGAACGAGCTGCCATCGTCGCCGCCGACCTCCTACCGGCAGCCACCACGCTTCCCTAACACAAGTCGCTCAATAAACGTTTCTCTCTTCTCTCTCCGGGGTGGCGCCGTTCAGGACGGCGCCTTCACCTCTTCTTCACGGCAGCAGTGTCCGGCAGTTGTCGTCGTTGTCCATGTTCCCCATGGCTCAAACATTACAACGGCAGAGCGACACACGCTTTACGGATTATCAGCGGCGGCTCGAGGCGAACGGACAGACCGGTCAGCTAACCATTCGCAGTAAGTTTCATGTCACGGATATTATTTTCAAACCGGGCGCGCGTTACCTATTATGGCTACGATTAACCTAAGTGTTACTCCGTCTCGACCTCCTCGTCCTCCGCGTGCCGAGGACGGGAAATTTGAAGGTCAGGCAGGCCGCCTAACCACCTTCAAAGAATGCATCGTGTTCCTTTTGTCGCTTTTAATGAAGCGACATTACCCGGTTCCTGCCGGGTATATCGCATGACGAAGCTCGCGCGCTCACTGTCGTAGATTATTGACTTCCTTAATTGTGGACCAATGCTTTTCGAAACCCAAACTAAAAGCATGATGGCTGACTGAATGTAGAGGGAACCAGCCTTCCTCGCAGTGCATAAAAGCTGTAGTCTTGGTTTTTTAGATACGATGAGCTCCGAGAAAGCTTTGAGTTACGTGTATTTCACGTGTTCAACCATTTAGAAAATGTTTATTTCAAGAAAACATCTATACATGCTTACTGCAAGGAGCTCTCGCCGTTCACCAATTTTGTGATATCCCAAACTACCACAATCGTACGGGGCGTCGTCCCCTGTTTTGCCGTTTCTGGGTTTTTCTGTATTATTAAACGACTGCTAGTAACTAGAGTGGTGCATTTAGATTCTCAGCACCGTAATCCACAGATGCAGCCAACTTGTTTCCACCCTTTAGCGTCCCTTTAGCAAAGGTTCTTGAACCCTGTTGATCTTCGTTTTGCAGATCACTTTCGGCACTAATACTTTTTTTTGCTTTTGCTTACATCTGTACAGGTTGCTTCAGAAAATTTTGATTGCACCCCTCTAGCAACAAAACAACAGGAAACGGCTATACTTATACACACACGCAGACACGCGCAAATACGTGGGTGGTGGTGTCTACAGCGCCAAGGCAGGACCGGTTTTTCCTGTGCGTCCTCTATTCGGGAAGCAGCGGTTATGAACGGCTGACCATGCATTCAGGTGAAATGCGGACCATGTAGGCGAAATTTCGCAACACCACGCAAGTAAGCTGCAAATAAAGCCTCGAGAACTCGGACAAACACACCGCTATTGTGCGTAAGGGCGTGAAAACACCGGATGCACAACGTGTGATTGTGTACAGAAACTCTGTTCTTAAGTGCCATGAAGTCAACTATTACGGCCCTTAGTAACTTGAGGCAATGATTTCTAGAGGTGCATTTACCCGCATAGGAGAGTGGTTGACACCCATCTAGTTAGATTGTATTTGGTGGAAAAACTGAAGATTGTTCCAACCGTTAAATCAGGGACGGAGCGCAGTAGAACTCGGCGCACTTACCGCGACATGACCATTGAAACCGCGGGCGCAAACGGATTTCAGTGCGATATTTTTGTATTAAATCTTGTTAAGCCGATGAAGCGTCATCCTGTTTTGTTGAACAGCGCTTGTTGCGTCAGATACCAAGCTCCAAAAGTCATCAAATTTTTAAGAGAAACCTTTATGGCTTGGCTTCCGTGTTCTAGGAGAAGCTAATGTGTATGGTGATCTCATAAGATCTCTGAAAACATATCTGATAAAAAGTGTTATATGATCTCTCGATAGACGGCCGCAATGCGCGAAACCAAGCTTCAAGAATGGGTGAAAACAGCTTCTTTAGAATCGCGAAAAGGGATCGGTTCTAGAAAAGGAAATACTAGCACCGATCATCAATAGGTAAAATGGTATACGTTTCGGTCATGAAGCAGGTATTTGTATACATTTAAATCTTGCTAGAATCTTCACCTAGTACGAGGAAAATAGTCGCGCGATGTATTTTTGGTTTGCGACTTGGGACATAGAAGGTTTGACGATCGAATGGATGCACTTTCAGCGAAGATTGGACGCACGTTAAGATTTTGCGATTCTGTAAACGTTCTTAGCATGGGACGGAAAATTTTTAATGTATGATAACAAATTCCATAGTCGCCGCGTGCTTTAGGAGCGCAAGGCGTTCTCTAGGGTACGGCTTTAAAATGAACGCCCCGCTTTGTAGGCCATTAGAACGATTTTCCCACAAACGTATACAACGCTGCTCAGCAGATTTCTACCTTCAGCTCATGCGGCGGATAATGTGGATATCCATACACAGAATAGACTAGTTATACATTGGACACTGTTGTCAAGATGAAACCATCATGTTTACCTCAACCGTACACGTGTCATTACGTGAATGTTCATTTTAAGCAAATAGTTACCATTACTAGGCAGCTTTTAAGATCAGCATTCTAAATACATCTGTATTGGGTGTATACAATCTTTTTGTCAGGGCTATGAGCGCCGTCAACGCTTATAAGCCATAAATTTGCTCAAACCTCCCACCCCATGTCGTGTGATAACCAGTTTTGCTGGCCATCTACATCGTGAACGTAGAATGGCTCATAATTTTTTGTCGCGAACAAGACGTCTTGCGTTTGAGGGTCCAGGGGCGTTAAACTGCAAGGAATTGCAAAAGAAGACAAACATGCCAATGTGTGTGCTATTGTTATGTTGGCTAGCGGGCACCATCAAAGTCATACGCCGCTCAAAACACACCAATTTGTTCATCAAGCCTAATGTCTGATCTTTTTTCTATGAACTCGGAATACAATAGTTACAAATGGCGAGATATTTATGATCGACCAAAAATTTCGACTTCAAGATTATGCATCTCGTGGTTGGATATTTATTTTGAGCAGAGTTGTTATCAGTAGTTGTGATTTTCAAAATCAGTGGTTTCATGTCCACAATAAAGGTTTCCCAAACTTCACCGCAGTACGACCCATGTCGTCCATGTCTACGTTCCAAGCGCTTGCGTGCCGACTTTTATCGGCCTTCTCGGTAAAGCGGACCCGACATAAAAACAAGCTGCAGCTCTTCATTTCGAATTTTACTTTTTTTACGTCGTAATAGTGACACCGCGAAGAATCGCGACTCATGCTTCAATGGTAATCTCCTACCTTCACAAAGGGCAATTTTCTGAAATTTATTTGTGTATTGAAATGCACCTCGAAGGTATTATTTTAACTATTTACTCTTCAGCTCGAGTCCATGATAAACCGATGACGTGCTACAACGACTATCACATGTCTCACGCCGATCCGGCTGTCGGTTGGTCGGGTTGTTTCGTTAAGTCAATTTATTTTCTCCCGAAGGCCCAATTGTTACTGTAGAATGCTGCACGACGCCGGCAATTATTCCGCATTATTTAAGACCGTGTTTAACTGCCTCCCGTGAGTACATAATAAAGTGAAATGTTTTAAAGTTATAGCGAAAGAAACAAATATCGACTAGAGAAGTGTATTGATTAATATTTATTCAGCCGTAAACAATTTTTCGTTTTCGCATTTTTGTTTTGTGGTGTGAGTAACTGAATACTTTATCAACAATTTGTTAACCAACTCTTACCCCATACGTTGAGGCAGTGACCACCCGATTGTATATCGGGGTAGCTATCGCCCATGACACCGTGTCTGTCTCCCGCCTCATGCCTGCCATAACGCCGATTGCCATATCGCAGAGTTTCACGACATATTGCGGGAATAGAAACTGAATGGCGTATATTAAATTTAGAAGCAGCTGCACGGGTTGTTTTGGGTGAGGGTCCTTAGTTAACAAATGCAGTCAGATTACGACACGAGAGTCTACTGATTGATTGATTGTAGGGTTTAACGCGCCGACACGAGAGTCTACTACTAGAATTGAAAGTAGGAATACTCTTTCAACTTGCACCTCAGGAGATGGAGGTTCTCTAAGCCAGACGACGACGCATAAAGTTAGATCGAACAACAGCTTGAGGAAAGGGGCGGTATTCTTGTGTTTTGTCCCTTTCGTGTCCGTTTCAAAAGTGGCCTTTTGAGCGAGTCCTGATTGGCTAAAAGCGGACAACCGTATGTGATGCAACGCAAGCGTGGCGGAGCTATTTCGCAGCTTCTCGGCGCTGACGATTTGAATTTGAAAAGGACGAAGATCGATCACAACATTTCCGGTTATAGCATTGTTGATGGCTCGCCGCAGGAACAGGCGGCCGTGAAGTAACGTCGAAGCATTCGAAATGCCTACAGAACCATTTCCGCATCTCGAAGAGGACTGTGCAGCGACTTTTCTGTGAGCTCTGGGACGAACGTGGCCGGCCGCAGCGCGGGATGCGTGTCGATGACGAAGTGCTGTGGCAGCTCTTCCGTGAGCCGGTGTATCCAGGCCGTCTCCGTTATGCAGTGAAATAAACGATCGTCTGCGAGCTTGATAGCTGTCGAGCAGACGACCATAATTACGCAAGCTCTCTGCATAAACTTTATAACCGTTTATTGGTACTTGACGATTACACATACCAGATTAACGTTTGTAGGCTTCAAGCGCAATAGGTACGTCGTCAAGAAACGAAAATGTTCACAATTTGAACATTTTTAACTTGTAGAGCACAACGAGAATGTCCACAACGTAACTCACTATACGAGGTTCTTGGAAAAGTTTGTGTCAGCATGTCGAAAGTGCGTGGATGCAGAAATACATACGGCAGGGTTATTTTGATGCACGGTCATTGCCCGCGACCACAAAACGGGGACCACGCGTAAAAAAAACTGGGTAGCAGTAGCGTTGTTTACACTTTACTGTAACAGAGTCACAGGAAACAGCTGGCTGGAGCTGCCATCTTTGGGCCTTCGTCTCCTTGCGGTCAAAACTTTCAACGTCTTCACAAAAAACCCCATCACGATTAGATTTTAAACACCGGTAAAGTAAACGCATAAAAGGCAGTTTTACATGTTTCCGTTCGTCAAAATGTGTTTGGAAAAACAGTTGCAGTATTATCAAAGGCCCTCTGCTTGACCGGAAGTACGTCATGATGAAATGGACGCAAAACTGACGTTGTCAAAACGGACAATTGCGAGAATACCGCCCCAGAACAAAACTATCCTCCTGTCTGCTTGGATCTGTGCATAAATTGTTTGGGCGCTCCGTTTTACAGCGACGCTGTTCACTTATTTTCCCGGTATGCAGGCGCCGCAAGCGCTAACGAGGTTTACAGAGCTGTCCATGTCCGTGTAAAGACATCGAAGCAGGAAGAATGAGCCCAGGGAGTAGCATTTACAGCGCGACGTCACGCCTCACAGAAATATGACCATCCGCGGCAGCAAACCACTCACAAATACAGCGGAGGAACGCAGCCAATCGAAACAACAGGCAAACAGCGAAGTTCACCAACGTGATCGTGTCCCCCATTAAACACCGGCAGAAACAAGTAGCATACAAGGCGCGACCGATCAAAGTCATCCGAAAACGCCCGATGGAACGCAAAGCAAAGCTTCTAAAGCGGAAAGATAACAAAGCCTTTCGACAGCGCGATGAGGAAGCATGGCGTCTAAGGTGTTCAAGTGGACGTTCAAGATTTCACATTCACACTCCTTACGAAGCGCTGAGGTGTTCTCGGACATATTTATCTTGTGAATGTGTGGTAAATGTGAAAGGAAAACAGCTTGGTTTTGGGTAATCCACCACCCGCAGAACGGCTTGGTACAGGATTTTGTCTCACAGACGGCGTATTGGGTAACGTGAGTATTGAGGTTATTTTCCAAAGAAAGAGACAGGAAGAGAGGGACAGAGACAGAGAAAACAAACGTTATTATGAACGAGACGCAGGTGCGGATTCTGCCGGTGCTCTTCAGACTGAAGGATACCAGCTGTGTTCCAGTGTATCATCCACGCTCACATATGCTTCCTGCCCAACCGAAATTATCACTGCCGGCTGTAATCACAGTTCCCAGGATAAAGTCCAAGTAAATAATCAGGGAAGAATGGAGACGGGTTGGGTGCATTCGCAATACGGATGAGGGATTGATGCTTGCGCCCGGGCGTGCTTATTGTGTTGCAGGAAACGTTTTGCCGTAAGGCATCATAAAATCACGAAAACTTGCCCATTTTTGGCCCCCTGTCAAGGCGAATTGTTGAAAACAACAATCGGATTACTAAAACGACGTTTTGTTAGCTGGGATAATGTGCGAGAATTTACGTTTTAAACATTGTGTGCATTTAAACGTACAAGAAAAGTGCCTTACTCTGCTGTTTATGCTGCCAACGTAGCCTTGATAGAGCTTTATTCTTGAAACTTCGATTGGAACGTGTACAAGCTTTAGAATATCATCAGGTAACCAAAACATTTAACGCTTGAAAGTCACAATTATACTTAATGTACAAAGCGCGGCAGGTATTGGCGACCTTTTCTAAGCACACGCGCATAAATGGGCGGCGAAGTTTGTTACCCATCCGGTTGTACTTTATGAGTCCCATTTTGCGATAACGTTTCCTGAATACCGTGTTCCCCAGATCCAATGGTCATTGAACAAACAAAACACTGCTCCTACAGCGATACTGCGCCGGTGTAAATAGTGTATATCGGCATTCGAAATTGTAGTACCGCGACCAATACCAATATGGGTATCGACTTTACAGAGCAAAAAAAAGAGTCCCCAAGCAAAGAAAACGCTGTTAAACCTTGAATTTGCCAAGCAAGCGTTCTAGCTTACCTTCCGGGTTCCGCATTCTTCTTCCTTGTCGTTCTCTTTGCAAGACCATCAGATTGCACGGAGAGTTTCTCCACGCCAGCACAAAAAATACAGAAAAAACATTTCCCTAGATGGCGCCTGCATCCTTTGCTGTGCTGACTAGGGTACGCCTACATGCTTACAGGAATCGTCGACTAAGCGCAGTAACCAAACCAGGTAGCCCCACTGAGTTTTATATTTCCACGGGAAAAAAAAGAAGACAACAGCTGTTGGCCTAATCTCCGGAGAAGAAGAGAAGAACACCATGATTGCAGGCATAGATTTTCAAACTAATATAGGCTAGAGGGAAATCTGGTGCCACTTTCTAAGAGAGCTGCGCTTCAGGGAGCGTTCCGTCATGTACCGGGCAGGTACGTTCCACTCATCCTTGGCAAGGCTTATCAACGGACTTAAAAATTGGCTCTGGCTGCAAAAAAGCAACAGTATTACTGTAACAGGTAATTCAAATCTGTTTTGTTATTTTGAAAATTTAAGCTTCAAAAAATTATTTGTCAGGAATTATTCAGAAGCTTCATGCACGCTGAAGAAGAAAAAAATATTACCCTCGTTACTTGATTTTGGCTTCGAGACAAAAACGAAGCGATGTGGCTAGCTAAGCCAAGTAGGCGAGTAACGTCACTAGCTGAAAAGTGACTCAATACTTTGCCCAAAACAGGATTCAAGCACTTCTGTGCGATCCCCTTACAGTCGCATGTTCGCCGGCAGTTCGTATGAGCCTCTATGGAACTCTGTTTGCAGGCTGTCTCATGGCTGACATCAGTACACAGTTTAAATACATCGCTCCCATGTCCCATGATTCATTTTCTGCGTTGTGCCACTATGTAACAATACTAAGAAGATATGTGATAATTTCTGTCCCTTCGGCCAATTTATTAGAAAGTTGCGATGCCGACCTCGCCTATGAATCATTTATTGAGTCGTTCTCTGCTGTTTAACACAAATTCTTTCCGACGAAAACAGTTAAGGAAACCAATAAAATTCGAAAATGTTTGGATAAGCAAGGTATTTACAAAAAATCAAAACAAAATCAACTGTAAGCAAAATTTATCAAGCAAGAGATAGATCAATCTGAGTCGAGTACAACCACAAACGTAATGGTGTTGTCACTATAATCAGAAATGCCGAAACAGCTCATTATAATGCCGTATTTTCTCGAATTGCTGACCGGCCTGACCTTACATGGAAGGCAGTTAACACTATTCTTATGGTTCCCTACCGAAAATTCCTATTGACACAATTTTTCATAATAACAAAATTATGAGAGGAAACCGTATGGCTAATTTATTTAATGATCACTTTGTTGGTCAGTTCTCGGAATCTCAATATGTTTGTGTCCTACAACTGAGCAGGAAGTTATATCTGCAATTAAGAACTTGAAAAACAGCAGCGCGTGTGACGTAGACGACATACAAATTAAACCGGTGAAGCACTTTGCGGATGTAGTTGCACCTTCTCTAACCAATATTTTTAACATGATTTTATCATCAGGCTTGTTTCCTAAAAAAATGCAGATGGCGAAGGTGGTCTTTATATTTAGAGGTAGGGATAAAAATTTACCAAAGAAATATCGTCCAATATCTATCTTGCCGGTATTTTCTAAAGTAATTGAAAAGCCTATACATGCCAGGTTATCAGATTTTCTTAGCAATAACCTATCGCTACATAGTTTTCGACATGGCTTTCGGAAGCACTGCTCCATAGAAACGGCTTTACTAAAACAGAAAGAAATAACCCTGCATAACTTTTCACAAAATAAACTGACATTAGGTATATACATACATTTTTCAAACGCCTTCGATTCCTTAAATCGACAAACATTACAGGATAAACTTCACTCGTATGGCGTACGGGGGGCTGCTCACACCCTTATGTACTACTACTTGAAATATGGAAAACAATATGTCTGTCTAGGAGAATTTTCGTCCGAACTTAAACGCATTGCTTAGGTGTTCCAGGCGGAGCATTCTAGGACCACAACTTTTCTGCATATACCTCAACGACCTTTCAAACGCCTTGTGTCACCCAAAAGCTTCGCTTGTCTGCTACGCAGAAGACACAACCTTCTCAATAACTGGTACGGCAACTGAGGATGTACAGAAAACTAGTAATGATATGCTTCCCAGTCTTGCAACCTGGGCCAGGCAAAATTCTCTACTTACAAATACCGACAACACAAAAGGTATTTTTTCAGGCCAAACAACAAAAGTGTTGATTTTAACTTGGGTCGTGAAATGACGACACAAGTTAAAATCAGCATTTTTATCAGCACTCAACTGGGAAATGAGTTGCTCGTATCGAAACGTCTTCTAAGAACATTACCTTTCTAAAGAAGGAATAGCCAGCGCTCATACAAGGCGTCAACCTCTCCTTTTTTTGTCATGTACCAAAGAAAGAAGAAGATGAGAACACAGCCGACGATATTGTGTTTTTTTTTGGCATCAGCCCCTGACATTCAATCACTTTACGCATTATTGCAGTCATATATGAACATTATTGCCTTCTGGTTGGACAGTATTTGTCTGTCTATGAATGTCAACAAATGTTCTTTATTAGTTTTTCCGATCTCAGGCCGTGTTAACAGTACTCTCAGTTACCGACAGTGCATAATTCCTCAAGTTCCTTGTTTAAAGTACCTTGGGATAATATACACCAGTAAGCTTGACTGGACCCCACATATAGCCCTCATAGAGGCCAAAGGTGCACGTTCTGTTGAGATGTTGAGGTGTCTCAGTCATAGAAAGAAGGGCATGTACAGAGAGACCCTCCTTATGATATAGGCAAGGTAGGTACGCCCTATTTTAGAGTTTGGGTATGTGCTATTCGCTGGGTCAGCAGCGTAAAAGCTACATCGTCCGGTTATTCTGGAGCGCCAGTCTTTTCGCTGCTGCTTAGGGTTACCTACGAATGCAGCTAATGCAGTAGTTTACCTGGAAGCGCACGTTCCTCCTCTGACTTAATAGGTTCCGGATACTTACTGTGGAAACTTTTCTCAAAGCTTATAGCTCTGAGGTGGACAGGAAGCAGTTTATCTTTATTGCTGAACCAGGTGTGTTTCTGGTTCACCAATGGCCCAGATCCTTGTGTCCGCAAACACTTTGGTACAGAGCTTCCTTTCTCTATTGGGTGTAGTAATAAATCAGGTTATTCCAAATACTGAGAGGAGGTTTCCACTTTCTATCAATTTCCAGAACATTTTCCTCAAAAATGCTAAACTTTACCAGCCCGACTGCTCAATCGTCGTCTCGAAGATTATTTGGGCTCCATGCAACCAGGTGATATAATATATACACATGCCTGTCAACGAGAAGAAAAATCTGGTATAGGTATATTTTCTCTTTCACTTAACTGGTTGTTTTCAGTTCGTCTGGTTGATTTTCTCTCCATATTTTTCTCGGAATTCCTGGCAATTCTCCTGGCACTACGAAAGCTGGATGTATCAGTCACATCTCCAATCATTATTTTTTAGATCTTTTTCGGTATGCTTAGCCCTTTATTCCCCTAAAGACACTCCCCTTCTGCGGACGTTTCGGTCCCCTCTGCCACCTCACCTCACTAAAATTAACCTTCTTTGGGTTCCTGGTCATGCGGGATCACATTCAACGAGACTGCCGATTCTCTAACAAGGATTGCACTTTCTGGGACTGTAGTAGACGTCGTAGAGCCGACACCTTTAATAACCACTGCTAGGTACGGTAGAATGCTGAAACTCCAACAATCGCAGGAATCGGTTTTATTGTAGTTAAGTGATTTTAATCATCTTAAATTCTCATGGAAACCTGAATGGTGCCCTTCATGGAACTTAGAGGTGATTATTACAGCTAGCCCTACGTTGTCGAGTACCCCAGTTAAACAGGCACTTACACAGGTCTCGTCTGGCGCCCACTGCTCTGTGCAGCTATTGCAACGAAGACGAGTTGCAGAACACTACCTTTTGGCATGTCGACGTTTTTCACGACTGAGACGTCAGTCCCTGGCGGTGCCGCTTTACACTTTGGAGATATCCCTAACAGTGCCGGCTATACTATCGTTCGGGGCATCCGGAACGGGGTTCTGCCACCGGGATGTTTGGTCTGCCCTCCTGCGCTACATTGAAAATTCTATTAGATTCACTTTATGACTTGCGATTGGTCACCCTCTTCCTTGATTTTCAAGTTTCTGTTTCAAAACGTTTTCTAACCGGTTCAAAGTATCTTTTCTAAGCGTCTCGTGATTAAATAAGGATTCCTTTTGTTTTAACAATCCTATGTTGATTGGCCGATCCCCTGATTGGGTATGTGCTATATAAATAGACCTAACAACAAGAACAACAGCAACAGCAGTATGAACAGCATATTAGAAGCAGTCGTCACGTCTCAAAAACAACGCGAAGGTAAATAAGGTTGCAATCTTCCTTTTGCAACGTGGGAAGTGCTGCTGAGGTTTGCATGCATGACAGTGATGATGAGGAAAAGCAGTTTGAGGTAGTCGTGATCGCGTAGAATGACGAGCTCCAAAGAAAATCACCTGCATACACTCAGCCAGCCACCTAGTAAGCCACATTTGCTTTTGCTTCTTGACATAATTTCATTTTCTCTGGTTCCAATACATCGGCCAGAACTGTATTTGGGCCCGACTTTGAAGTCACCGGAGCATCAAAGGAAATAGGTTTTGATAATTTGTGTAAAAAATTGGATAGGAATAAATGGCAAAGAGAATACATAATTACCTCTGCCTTCAAAGCCTGGACGGTATGTTATTGCGCTATGTCGCCCCAAGGCATCAAAGCAATTGAAAGAAAAAAAAACGAAAGTGGCGGGAAGTAAACGGCTTCATGCACTACGGAATGCCGTATAGGCCAGTTTCAGCCAGAACGTCCAAGAGCTGCCTGTAAAGAGGACCATGCGTCTACCGATGAATATCGGGAGGGCGGCCTGGTCGGTGTCCTGGGGCTACCATGTTCCGGGTTCACGCTGGGTGTAGTCATGGACAAATCCCCAGGAGGTGGTCCAATGACGCTTCCGCAGCGGAAACAGGGCAGTAGGGGCAGGTTGCATCGGCAACCACAAGGCGAGAAGTCCATGTTGCACGAACAGCAAGCGTGAGTGCAACGGTTAGGCGAATTATCCGGAGCGTGACCTCTTCACGGCGGGTTAAGCCACCAGGAAGGTCAGTCCCACGCTGAGGAAGTAGGGCACGCGTGGAGCGCCGAGGAGAGTGTTTTTTGATTAGAAGAGCGTCCTGCAGGGTCAGGTGCAGAAGCGGAAGCGGGTACATTACTTGCTGAGGATGAGCAGCCAAGTCGGCCTCGACGTGGGTGGGCGTGCTACGGCGGGTTGCGAACAGGGCACGGGAATGATTGCAGTATCCGGTGCACATCGCTTGTAATGTACAATATGCTGTATACACGCCGTATCTCGCGGGTAGCCAGTGTTGAATCGTTGTAGATGATCAGGCAAAACGGTGGGGCAAAGCATAGTCGAGAGCCTAGGGCACACAAGCCATCACGGATGGCGACCAGCTCTGCCAAAACAGACGGAAGTGGTGCCTCTGCAGCATAAGTGTAGTCTGGTTTAAAGACGCCATAGCAAGGCAAGCTAGGATCGTGTGGATGATGCCATTTTCCACCCCTGCATCCAAATGGGCCTGGAAGCCATCTGGTGTGTCGATAGGGAGTGGTGGGTTGGTCTGCTGCCCTGGGCGAATATTTTTATACGCCTGAGAGGCCGGTTGTCGGTGGGCTGTGGGCGGTGCCATGGTGGTGGCTCAGCTGGACGCGGTATCAGAGGTGATGTGGGGTCATAGTAGTGCGCTAGTGCGGCGGCAACAAGAATCGATTTAGATTTTAGAAGACGTGCCGATCGACGCTGGTGTACAATTTCGTCCAATGTGTTAATTTGTGCCTCAGCTTCCAGGGTCGAAATGCAGGTCATCTGAGGAAGGCCGGAGATCCTTCGCATTGCTTCCCTGTTTGCGGCTTCCAAACTATTCCAGTCGCGCAAAGTGAGATGCTGGTACTTGGCTTGGTAGACGATTCGAGGCTGAAAGACGGCCCGCACTAATACACGCAACACACGGGAGCAGAACCCCCCCCCCCACTTCTGGCCAAATCGTCGGAACAAGTGAAGCATGCTGGCAGCTTTTTGTCGCGTGCAACGATCCCATGAAGCTGCCGAACCTGCTGCGCCTATTTCTAAACCCAATACACGAATATTACCAGCGGAATCCAGGGGTTCGCCGTTCAAGAACAGGCATATTGGTGTCTGCGACAACCGGCGTCGGCCCCTACGATTGGTGACTGACATGTATGTAGTCTTTGAAGGGGACAGATTCCGACCAATGGTTGAGCACCATTATGAAGTAATGTCCAAGGCAGTCTATAGAACTGCTTGTTGCCGGTGCAGTTGATTGTGCACAGACCACACAGTCACTTAGTCTGCATATACGAGGCAGAAAGTGTCCAGTATTTCAGCCAGCTTCCATTGTCAAACACCGCGTGGACACGTTAAATATCACTGGAGACAGCACAGAGCCTTGAGGCACGCCTCGCTCCGAAAAAAAGTGTCCCACGCGTTCTTTTCAAATGCGGATGGAGAAGGAGCGAGTCTGAAGAAAATAGGCTACGAAAGGCCATACTGTTGGTGGAAGGGGAGCCACTGTAAAATACTGATTATTGCAGAGCTTGCTCACGTTCTCATAGGCCTTTTGGGCGTCCATAGGCACGATCGTGCGGATTTTGTTCGATCTTCCACCTAAGAGCGCCATAGGTGAGAGGTGGTCTACGCCGTCTTCTGTGCCCAGGTGCGTACGAAAGCCAATCTGATCCGGGTGGCACCATCCCTATTGTTCTAGCCACCATATTAGGCGGGTTTCTAGCATCCGTTCAAGGAGCTTACAGAAGGTCGATGTTAGTGCGATTGGGTGAAGATTACTCAGATGGTCAGGACTCTTCACAGGTTTTGGTATTGGCACTATTTCGGCGTCCTTCGGGGCGACCGGAACATCACCAGAGACCCAGATAGCTTTCAGCCAGTGGAGTAGCCACTGTAGACATGAACTGTCGATGTTCTTGAACGCTTCGTAAGTCACACCGTCGGGGCCTGGTGCTATGCGTAGCTATGCCTTGTGTATTGCCGGCAGAAACTTAGCCATGGTGAATGGTGCCTGACTCCCGTCAAGGTCTTCCTAAATGGGAGGCGAACCAGCCTCTGGTGGCAGAGTAGTTGAGCAGGCAAATTGTGGTGGAGCTTGCTCGTAGTTTGGGAATAACTTTGGGAGAACAGCACGTGAAAGCTCGCGACACGATACAAAATTATAGGGAAAATGGGATGTCAGGATGCCATATAAAGAAAGTGAAAGACGTCGAGGCAGAAGTCGAGGGAAGAGATGTTAATGACACTGGAATTAGGAGTATAAAAATCAGGCAACCGAGGAAAAACAAAATTTTCGCTAGAACCGTCAGGGAAGTGCAAAAGTTTTTAAAGCCCGATCTTACAGCTCGATGAGAAGGACCTAAGTAATCGAATACCCACTACACTAGGGTTCATGTCTATGCTGTGTAAAATACAAAGAAGCTATCAAACACACAGTAATAAAATGCGGAAGTATCTATCCAGCTTCATATAGGCCACAGAGGTGGCTCCGCCTTTCTAAAGCACTTTTATCCTTCAGGAAAACATTACCCAATCTCCAGTCAGGATATTTATGGTCATCACCACCCCGGATGAACGCCTTCCCCATGTTCCTCCAATTCTTTTTGTCTTGCGCTTACCTATTCCTTCCCTCACAATTTTCTGATTTTTCTACCGAGTAATGGTCATCCTGTACTGCTAGTCCTGTCACTCGCTAGCCATGCTGTGACCCTGATGGATCACGGGTGTTCGTTTTTCCACTTCGCGTTCCTAGCTCAAGTTCACCTTTTCCTCTTAGTTTGGGCTCTAATGTCTTCTACCGGAATTTTTATGTGGTTCGCAGGCTTCCTATCCCTAAGGTTCGCTGGCTTCCTATTTCTATTGCTATCCCTTCTCGCCCTTTGCATTTCTCATTGGCCAAACCAAATGTTCTTTCAGGGTGCGTAGTAACGAGCCAAGTTTCTCTAACAAAAGTTACCATTGGTTGTATACCTTTTCTTTTCAGTGACCAAGAGAGAAAGAGAAAGAAAGCACACTTTATTGAGCATTTCTTTTGGTGAGAGGGTACCCGTGGGCGCCAGCACGAGCGGGGTGGCGACCTCACTGGCTCGAGAGACCAGGTTTGCGTTCACCTCTGTGTCCGGGCTATGCCGTGATTATTGCTCCCCTACCCCTCGGAGATGATTACAGGGAAGGTATTTCGAGGGCAGGCCCAGATCATAGATGGACCTCACTATATATTAAAAAGTGTACAATTTAAGAAATTGACGCAGTTAGGATTCATCACAACGACCCAAAACCATCAATCAGCGTGACTAAATGTGCGAATAAGGCGAATGACAAGGCCCAATCTGCATTCTACATCAAATTGGCTGGCGATTGCGATACTCCCTAATGCGATATTAAGTGCGAATGCATTTCTTAAGCGACCCTGAACCTGCGTCCACCGGCGATGACCGCATAGCATACCCACGTCGGGGATTGGCCAGGAATCTCCTCGTCTTCCTTGGCAACGGGGGAAGATGGGCGCGCGCTGCCTGGCCGCTGACATGGCACATACCCACGTGGGGGATTGGCCAGGAATCGGGCGTGAGAAGGGCTAATGCACCCGCTTAAAGGAGTACTGACACGAAATTTCAAAGCTGAGATCCGCTCTAGCAATCAAGTACTACGACAACACAAATAGGTGTCTGTGAATAAATGCATCTTTCTTTCTTTGTAGTTGTGTGTGTGTGTGATCTCTCTTTCGCAAACATTATCGAACCGCGCAAATTCAACTCGTGCATTCGCACTTTCACATTCTTCCCCTCGGGGAAATGCGGGGAATTTTTTGGGCGCAGCAGCAATGTGCTGAGGCAGCCCTCAATCGTGGGTTCTCTCGACGGCCGCGATAATGAGCCTCCGCGTCGGCGGCGCAAAGTGCGTTTCAAAAAGCGACCTCGAACTGCGTCTTAAGCGAAGGCACATCATAGACACGCGCATGCCCCCCTCACGTTTCTCCCAAGCTTCTCGCCGTCGAGCGGCTTGTGAGGGCACTTCATCAACACCACCTAGACTTTGAAGGCCTGCGGAGTGCCGCCATGACGTCACACGGCAGGGGCGGCCGCTCGCCGTCCGCAGAGCATGGAAGCGGAGGCAATGAACAGGTTTAGTGCCGTGTCACTGCAAAAATTGTGGGGTCATAGTATATCTGTTTCTGTTCCCGTGCTTGGACATGACCCCCTAGTTTGCCGACCATGTAACGCCAAGCTGTGTTGTTTGAGTAAACATATCGGTGGCCACAAAATCGTTTGCACTGTTGCTCGCTAATAACTTTTTTTGTCTAACTATAAATCTATCAGACAATAGTAGACTCCTCATTGATTACATTGTGGTGTATTACAAGAGATTTAAATGTGCTGCACATGCAACTAACTCTAAGTTTTTTAGCTACAATCGCAAAACGAGAAGAAGTTGGATAGTTTAGAAGTGAAGTTATAAGCACAAAACATTAAACACACGAAGCACACGAGCTCGTTTTGGATAGTTTTGGGGCAGTACAATGGCAATACATGCTAAAAGACTCAACGTAAAGCTAAGTTTTGAATTTTACCTCTTCTTAGTTTTAAATATGTTTCTCTTTGTCACGTACCAACAGCATCATTACGAATATATTATGGTAACATGCACACTATATTCAAGTTCACTGCCATGGGCCGAAAAACGCTGTGAGAGCGTAATGCAAAGCAAGACCAACAAATAGAATTATTATACGACTAACTGGCTGATCATTCGTGGACGACATTATAATACCCGTGCCATGTTCTATTGTGCACGGACGTGTCTGCAGCTGATGCCTGTAAAAATAGTTAGTTGGTAAGAAAAAGTTTCCCCTCAATAACGACTTTTAATTTTTTTTGAAATCCATTAGAAGCAGTGCTTCACACACTACGCTGAAACTCGAAGGGGTCAGGACTATTTATGGTATTTCGCAGGAAACGATGCTACCATGTCGAACTATTGCGCTTATTTGAGGGCATGTTGCTCCACATTCAAATAAAAGTATCACCACAAAATTAATCGAATTTTATTATGGACCAGTTCACGTCAATCCTGAGCCATTTACTTTTTGCTACCGCGCGCAAAGTATTTATTGGGGAATTAATAGGTGTAGATAGTGAAACATGTGTTATTAGGGCTGTCTTTGCGACTTCTCAACAAGAAACCATTTTTTTGCAGCGAAACATCCTAATGATGCCAGCTATCTTTTAAAAGCATGCAGATCGAGCACTACAAATGCATTTATGATGACTTTAAACGGATTTATTGCACTAAAAGAACACCAGTGCTGCTGTGAACACAGTGAGTACACTTTCTCAGCGTTTGAAGCTTTGTTTCTTTTGTTTTTGCGCTAGCGTCCGCGATCTTGTCATTCAGTCGGCAACAGAAGTTCTTAAGCAGAATGTATGTACTGCACCACAGCACATGCTTCAGCAGGAGCTCACCCTGGAGTTCAGTGTAGGTTGAAAGTCTTCTCGGCGTATTGCACGTATCTATTTTCGTCGCAACTCGTCCTCTTGAGGAAACCGAAACACCGGCACTTTACACTCTTGTGTGTAATTTCTGCGACACCACGGAACTGATCACTTGCTCGCCATCACAAATATAGTGCGCACCATCCCGGAAGAATGACAAATGACAGGCACGAAAGAAGCGTGGTCAGGATCATGCGCGCAGTACCATGCGCGTGGGTGCAATGAGAAAAACAAAAGCTGACTGAGAACACAGCAGTTTTAGTTTACAGGTGCTGTCAAAAATAGTTCGGGGTAGGTATCATTCAACCTCCGTCGAACTTGCTTGCAAATAAAGGCTGTAACTTATAAACATAAGTTTACGTTATCTTTGTCCACAATTTACCGAACAAACTGTTCTCATTCTACCGCAAAATATACATCGATATTTGTTGTCACTGCGCGAACTGACACAAACACGGGCATGCTGATGTGGGACTATTTGAACCTCTTTGCCCTGACGGAAACTTGTTGTGAGGGGTGGCTATGGAAATTCTGGTAAGTTATGGTTAGTGAACCCTGCCCAGCCACTACAAAGGATAAGCCGGGAAGTTATGCTGAGTGGGCGCGCCTTTTCTTTTCGTCCCCTTCTCGATGGGCTTTTGTGGGCCCTTCGGGAGGCTATTAGCATGTCTCGCGACAATGGTCGTCTTTCTGCTCCTGCACGTACCTACCTGTGCCGGGACGGGGGACAGTGGAAGGGGTGGCAGGGCCCCCGGAAAAGCTTGCGGGCGACGCCAGCCAGAAAAGTATTTGGGCTTTGCAGGGAAGACGACCATGTGCTTTGCCAAGAAGCCGACTTTTTCAATCAGCCCCCGCCCGCCCCAGCCCGATGACGTAGGCCGCGTCGCGCAAAAGAGAATTTCGGCTTTATAGTCCAGGTGGTGTTGACTGCATACGTCCCCTTCTCCCCCGCCGCACACTTTCGAACAGCGCTGGCACGCGCCACTACGCCCAACAACCCTCCCCTCCCAATTTCGCGACACTCTCCTCCTTTGCTTTCTTTCACTCGTTGGCCTTCCTGTCGTTCGCTTTTTCGGTCACTCTTTGGTCCTCCCATCGTTCGCTCGGTCACGACGATGGCGACGCGGCTCAGCCCAGAGACGGGCGGCAAAGGGCTGTGCCTTAAAACAGAATGTGCGCTGGGCAAACCGCGCACAAGCACGCCTCACGCTGTTGTCCCAGCGCAGATTCTATGTCTACTCTGGCCCGTCCCTTACGACGAGCAAAGTTTTGCGCACCGCCTCCAGTAAGCGTTTTGCTGTCAAGTCGTGATTACGCAGGCGGGCGCGGTTGTCGAAAGCGTCTTCGGCCATTGTCTTCTTTTAACGGAAGTACAAATTTAAATTAATTCAAATACGTTAACGGGAAGGGTCACAGTGGTTTACGTTGAAAGAACATTTCATGAAACAATCATTTACTGAAGTCGAGATTCGTAAACTCATTATATATATATTGTATATCTTAGTACATACAATGTTCATTTACTGATATTCCACAAATATACGTGAGTACACTCCACTTGTTCTATTGCATTCTTAAGTTTCATTTATGGATGTAGATCTCAACTATACATTTATGCTGTCGGAAAATAAGATAAACCTTGTATCGACTACTTTTCTATTGCCTTTCATTGTGCATTCAAAGCAAATTATGACGCAAAAACCTGCTTAAGCTGCTTTTCAGTAGATTTTTGATCCTGTCCTAGAATTTTTTGGCAGAAAATGCTGAATGCACTGCAAATAAATTTAAAATATTTATATCAACTTCACGATTTTGAATAAGTATTGTGGTTTATTCCAGTGCAGTTCAGATGTGGTGTTATTTTTATTGCTATTCCTCTACACCACAGCTCAAAACATGTCTCAAAGCTCATTAGCATTGTTTCGTATGTCATGCAGTTAAGTAAGGCATCTTTTAAAATGCTTCCCCTTTGCCTACCGCTGAACAGAGATAAAAGGGAACACATTTTAATAAGCCTTTTGCTACCAATAAATTTTTCCTTTGTTTTGTTTTTGTTTTGGATCACAGGTGCAAGGTCGCTGTCAATAACAAAGCTTAAACCTTTTCCACGCTGTGATCTATGGAGAAATGAAAATTTAATGAAACAATTGTATAAAAACGTTTGAAGAAACCAAAATTCTGCAAAGAGTATTTTTATAAGGCATGCAAGAACGACTCTGTCTAAGAGGTTTGGGATATTCTGACATGCTTCGGAGATACATAACCTATTTCTGATCAGAACAATCGTAGCTCCGACAATCTTCAACGTTTCGTCGCGACCAAAAACGTCACCGACATCCATGGCGGCAAGAGATTCTTCATTTTACATTTTCATGGCATAGCTCATCCACATCACAACCCTCACCTTGCCACGGCTTCGACGGTACGGCCGTCCTCGACCGGGGGATGATGTGACAGGACTAATAGCTGGACAATGGCCCACAGCGCCATGAATCAAAACAGATGACGAGGACGAAGTGAGTGGCGCGTGCCTTGCGTGGGCTGTGCGATGGCCGCCATGTGCATACTAAAAAGACGTCGATCGCAGTGTCTGCAAACAGGTCACTTCATCATGCATCGTTTCATCTGTTCTGCGGCCATTATTATCATATTAGCTGGCTTCCAATACTACAAGTCACTTTACAAAATGCTACGCGAGAAATTGTAATTCTTAGCACCAGCCTGTGGTTGGTACCTTGGAAATAATGATGACGATTGCTGGATGTTTTTGGAACAAGGCCAGCTAGGGAAATGAGCGCCAAACAATAACCTAGGTAATAAAATATGTAAGACAAATACAAAAATCAAATAATAGCGGTGGTGATGGCCGGTTTATAGGGCTAGTTTACATTATGCATTATAGGAAATGAGGTTTTGAAAATGTTTCCTGATATACCAAAGGATTTGAGGTCTTTAAGGATGCCGCAGCGCCATGCAGTATGTGCTTTTTCAATATCAAAACATACCAACACGCGATATTGCCCCTGTAGGTAGGCATCTTTAATGTAGGACGCCAAGACACCAATTCATCATTGGTGGGTCGCGCCGCCCTGAAGCCTGGCTGGCTGCTATTAAGACCGTTGTACTCTAAGAAGTACAGGAGCCTCCTGTTTATCATCCTCTCGAAAATCTTGGTTAGGCAGCTTGTGAGGGCGATCGGTCTATAGCTGGCAAGAGAGGATGGGTCCTTCCCATCCTTCAGGAAAGCCACTACAATTGCCTCCCCCCAAGCCCTCGGAAGCTGCCCCGAAATCCATATTTTGTTTTATAGGTATAGGAGTGTCGCAAGACTGTCTGGGTGTAGGTGTTGTACCCTGCTGTATGTAATCTTCTCTGCACCTGGAGCTGAAGGACTACATGTGTCCAGGCCAGCCCTTGTCTCACAGAGAGTGAAATTAGAGTTGTAAGCAGTTTTTTTTGTCTTTGTCATGTAAGGGCTTTTTCTCTCAAGTTGCTTTGTGTTGCGCGAAAGTGTTTGTGTAGTGTGCAGAACTGGACACGTGTTGGAAATGTTGTGCGAGTGGGTTTTACTGGTCTTCCAGTCTGTCCCCTGTTGTACAAACCAGAGGTATGCTGTGTGTCTGATGTCCAGTAAGGTTTCCTATTCTTGCCCAGCCCAAGTGTGTATCGGTGTACGAGTATATGGATGTCAAGCATAAAAGTCAACTGTCTCTTTATGGCTCGCGGCGCACACGTTTCCTCACCGCCTTTGCCATTTTGAACAACAGGAGGTTACCCGAAGTGGGTACCGACGGAGGATACCCCACTCCTTATTCTGGGCCTCTCGCGCCCGCCTACAGTCCTCATACCACCAGGGCCTTGTCTGGTTGTGTGGGGAACCACAGGCGTGGGGAAAGAATTTTTCGGTGGCGTCGAGGATGTGCGCCATGTAGTGACGACAAGAATCTGTCGTCACGACAGCCGGCTTTGCTACTACCCCACTTTTTCGTGGTCCTGTTGAAACGACAGACGTCAAGACAGCATTTATGCCTCTTCAGTAAATACAAGATTCTGTCATCACGGCCGCCAGCTTTGCTACTACAGCATTTTTGTCGTAGTCTTGTAGTAACGACAGACATCAAGACAGCTGGGTATGTCACGACAGCATGACGGCTGTCGTGGCGGCAGGTAGTTCTGTTGGGACTACAGGAATGTTTGTCGTTGAGAAAATTGACTCTGTCGTTACGACAGAAATGTGTGTGGTAACAGCAGATGGCTTTGTCCTAACGACAGGACTTCTGTCGTAACTACAAAAATTGTGTCGTACGACAGGAAGTCTTGTTGGGTTTCTGTCGTATTCCTGTTGACATTTTCGACTGGGAGGTGAAGAAGTGGTCACTGCCATATTGGTCAGTGCTCACACCTCTCTCAAAACACGGAAAAGGAACTGCGGGACCAACAGCCAATTAAAGATATGAGTATGTGCCGTGTCCTGTATTAAAGTATGTGGGCTTATTTTTGTTGAACAGGCAGGATCCTGCAGATGAAAGGAATTTTTCGATTAGGCGACCTCGGACATCCATGCGGGAGGATAAGAACAAAAGCTTTGGTCGCTAATTGAGGAGTGCCTCAAAATCCGACGTTGAAACCTGGATATCTGGGTGATGTAAACACAGCACACTCTTATTAGCCAATTGAAGAATACCGTTCTGTTGGCAACAGCCTAAACAACAGTGTGTATTTGTATGGTGTGACACGCCAACAAATTTTCGGAAATGATGGCCACAAGATCTGAAGATGTACCAATACCATCCCTGTCCTTCGTAAGTACCATGTCTCTATTCGAGAAATTTCTGTTTTGTATTAAAATGCGTTTCTTGGTGACACATCACACTTGGCAGATTGCTATGCAATAAGGCTTAGATGTCATCAATATTCTTAAGGAGGCCTCTGAATTTCAATTGCATTATTCTGTCTTTTCACTTCATAGTCATTTAGACCTACTGGAGAGTGCCTGCGTGCGTGGGCGTGTGCGCGCGCATGCGTGTATTTGTGTGTGTGTGTGTGCGCGCGACGTGCATGCGTGCTTGTCTGCCTGTATCTGTGTGTGTGTGCGTGCGTTGCATGCGTGCGTGCGTGTGTGTGTTTGTGTGTGTGTGCGTGCGTCCGTCCGTCCGTGCGTGTGTGTGTGTGTGTGTGTGTGTGTGTGTGGTGTGGCGGTGTGTGTATGCGCGCGTGCTCGCGCGCCTGCGCATTTATGTTTTGTCTTTTCAGGCTTGAGGTCTCTGAAAGGGCTTTTTTGGGCCTTTCAGTTGGCTTGGACGTCGGAGGCCCCTCTTTGCGGTGCGTTGCAGGATGGAACGGCCCGACGTCCAACTCATCATCGGATGTCCAGGGGGTGTCCGACGGGGAGCAGGAGGTGTGGTGACGGGCTGGGCTGCCTGAGTTAACCCAGGGTGGGGGGCAGGACCAAGTCCGGCTCTCGGTACTGGGTATCAAGTTAGAATGTCAGAATGGGTATAAGGTTAGAACGCTATAATGTTAGAATGATATGTCTAGTGGGCACTACCTTATCGTCTCTTCTTAAGGTGAACCGCCTGACTGCCGTCACACCTTGACTTTTTAGGCCTTTAAGAAGATCGGCCTCTGTCTCCTCTGCTAGATCTGGCTCTGAGATCAAGCCCTGCGGGCTGTTCAGGCTGTGGTGGTGCGTGACCTTTATGTCAAGATCGGCAATTCGGGTCTGGTTCAGAAGTTTTGGGGCCTGCTGCTGACTGTGTACTTCGACAAAGATCTCGCCGGTTCTTTATTTCTTAGCTTTACAGGATTCCCCTAAAATACTTTCTAAAAACTTAAAAATCAAAAAACGGACTACGAGGCAATAGGGTCGACTTGTTCAAGAGATTGGATTATCAAGAAGTGGGGGTAGTTGTCATGTTTGGGGACTGTCATGGTCGGAAGGGGTGGAAACAAAACGTCGGTGCGGCCCCTTTTAAAGGACCTATCATTGTGTTTAGAAAACAGAATAAAGCAGGGGACGGGGGTACTTTCTTCTGCAACCTTACCCTGATAGCTGGAGAGGTCCCGGAGCTCCCTGCCTGGTAAACAGACAGGGAGACCATCCGCTGGACCTTGACTGAGGCTCCGACGGCCAGTGTTCATGGTTTGTTACCCTCCACCGGTAAACACAATCGTCACTGTAGTTTAGGATGTACATGCACCAAATAAAGCAATGTATTTGCTATCTCCCGCAAGAATTTTGTTAAAGCGTGAGTATTAGCTGAGAATCGTAAATCAAAAACCGCGCATTATCGTCGCTCCGCGTTTCCTCCTCGTTTCGACTTACTCTCCGCTGTTGACGGCGCGCGAGCTTTGCCTCCCATGATGCTGCGCTCCGCAGCGGTGACGTACTTCCGCTATTGCGCTGCTACGTCGTCTGCTACGGGCAAGCTTTGTTGACACCATGAATCCCGCACTTCGCTCAAGGCTGGAAAACCGAACGAAAAAATCTGGCCGCTGTGTGCGGGGGCCTGGCCTTGCCCTTTCGCGGTGTTGTTGGTGCAGTTGCTATCGGGGCACGTGACTTTTTATCGGCGGCGAACTCGCAGCCGTACGGGGAAGATCGTGCGCTCGTTCCCTTTGATGCACCGACACTGTTTATCCAAAAAGTGCCGTATCAGATGTGGCCCCGCTGGTGCCGGGTCTTATTTTGCGGCGGTCGTAATTCTGCCGGCGGCATGTGAAAAAGACATTTTAAATCGATACAGAACCCGTGCACAAACCCTTCAATCATGTGACCAGTTAGCTTGGGGCGACGCGTGGTGGAGAGCGGCAACGTTGGCAAAGCATGCTCCACCGCGGCTCTGAGCTTTCTAGCGCTGGATCGAGCGCCACTTCTTTGAGAATCTCAAACATCGGTTGCCTTGACAACAAGGCACAAACCACTGTAGAACTCAGTTACAGTTGCGTGTTCCCGGTTCAGCTCGGAGCCCACCTCGCGACATGTGGGCACTGCAGGCGTACCACCCACTCCCATTGGGAAGTGCGAGATGCGTTTGACATTACAGGAGGCGATGGTGTGTGTGTGTGTGTTGTGGACGTCTTTGTTTCGCGATGCAATGCGACGTTGTGCTTCTGCGGGTGGATAGTGCTTCCCATGGTCTGGGTTATCTTTCTCGAGCGACGTACGACTCAACTTCGAATGGGGTATGTGCAGTGTGCGTGGCTAAAAGCCATCTCGGCTTGTGCGCCGGATTAAGTGACTTGCTGTTCGTCCCCGCAAACCCGCGCGAGGTGAGTGCCGAAGTTACGACGGGCAGGAGGAGGCAACCCATCGTCTTTCAATCGCGGTTCAGACTTGCAACGCATGTTGTGACGTTGTGTTCGTTCGAAACCCATCTCTGGATTGTTTTGAAGTAGAATAAAATGTATGCGTCAAACCCGGGCATTCGGCTCAGGGCGTTCTCTGCAATTGCACGAAAGAAGTGCCGCGGGTCTTCAACGCTTTTTTTACGGAACGTACTCAGGTAAGGGAATATCCATGTCGTGTTATGGCCGTGCTGCATTTAATACAAACTTTAAACGTTTGTTTACACTTGTTTCGTTTGTCGTAAAATGTCCAAGCACTCCGGCACTCCGCCGGCAGATCAGCCGGCGAGCCGACGCTGAGCAGACGACTCATCTCTTTACCGGAAGTGGCGTGAAAAAGAGCAGGAGTGTCAGCCATCGGGAACTGTCATGTGAGATGACCCAAAAACACGAAGGAAAGGTGAGAAAAAGCGAAAACGCACAAAGTGTCTGTCGCTGCCGTAAAAGGAATCCTTGCACAGATGACGTTGACCATCTACGACGCCAGTTCATTTGCTCAAAACGCCTTTCACTGTTGTTTAAAGTTATGTTTGGGGGCCCGGGGCCGCGGTGGTGCCAAATAAGTGTTGGCCATGCACTGGCTAGCCCTCTATGCACGAATTCGTAAAACAGGTTCGTTCGGATGTCGTGAAATCAAAAACTGGTTGACAAGCTGCCGGATATCAATGTGACGTATGCCTACACAGCCCTCCCGCATCCTACGAAAAAGATCAGTTCTACTAGAGTGCTGCCACACCGATCAAGATAAGAAAACGGCAAACAAACGGTGTATTCCCTGAACGTAAACTCTCAAACAATGAAGGACGTGCAACTCAGAAAAGAGCTTGGCTAAAAGAAATAGGATTGCAAATTGTGGCTAGTGCAAAAACCAACAATGCGCCCGGCCCCTTTGTGGTCTTTCCACGCAACCTTGCTGTTTCCCATGTCAGTACTCGTTGCGTAGTTGCTAACCATCCAAAGATACGCTCAGAAGCACTATACACCCCCACTTAGCAGTGGTAGAACGAAATTTTAGCTAGTCACCGCTTGAAACCTGAACTTAGCGGCATATGAGTGAAACGCCGGCACCCTAGCCGCGCAGAACTCTGGTTCTGGGGAAAGTATCACTGGTCTGCTTCCGGAATCAATTCCAGCTAAACGATGAAGAAGCGAAAGAAAATAAACTCACACACATATGGCAGTAAAACAGTCTTTCGATGTATTTCGCGCCAAAGAAGACGCTACGGGGAAGAAAGAAGCGCAAATACAGTGCAGCAGTAAAAGGTATCGCCAGGATATTGCTTTCAAAGCAAATTAGCAGGCACACGTGCCTCGAGGAATTTGCTCCCTTAAAAATTCTAATACACGTTGGAAGCACAAAAGCACCGTCAACATGCATTCCCGTTTTTTACACATAAAATACAATATTTACCCCATTTGAAGTCGTATATGTGGCTTCCCAAAGTTTATTCCTGAGGGTTTTTATTTACGGATGGGACAATATTTATCAATACATCACTAAGCAGGCGGCAGTTATAGCCTAAATGAAAATAAACAGTGATCATAAAAATTGCCCGCCAATACACAGATAAATACTTCTTGAGGTAACGTCTCAACAAACACGCGCTATAGCGTCCAATAAACAAATATTGCCTCGTCTCACTGCTGCTGCCACTTGGTGCTGAAATGTCGACCTGTTTTTGTAAGAGCGGTATTTGTTTCTCCGGCTGTACTGCTGCTTATTCTGTACGTGCCGGAACCATTCATCCTGGGTGCAACGGACGTCGCCATTTTGTCGACACGCTTGGTTAATTTGATCTTCCCAGATCGCCCCAATCGTACAAGAGTAGTCCCGTTGCGGCGCCTGGACGGTTTGCTGGATGCTGCGGGTGGCTTCATTTTATGAACGTCCGTGGTTAACGTGCTATTCCCAGATGATCCCAAGTGCACAATAGCAGCCCCCTCGTTGCGCCTGAAAAGTTATATAAATGATGATTAGTTTGACGCAGTGAAAGGTGATATTAAACTCTTATTAGATGCGACGAATACAGCCACAATGTAGAAGTTGACGCCTCGCATCCTGACGAATGCAGGCAGATTTTAGCTAAACATGAAAAATTTTCTTCTGTCGCAAACTTGATATTACAGCTAAAAGATATGAACAAACCACGCACCGATATATGAAGAAAAATATCTGCAGCTGCCCTATTGGAGCGCATTCTAAGTCAGTGTTCTCCATAGATAGGAGGCTTTATTACGTTTATATGGCTTAAGGCAAAGGGATCATAAATAAAAGGTAGCGGCTGAAAATACACCGAACATTTCTTTAGGCAGCTTGCCTGAAGGAGGGTATACCTATACCTTGGATTCAAACACTTCGATCCTTTCGTTAATTCTATCATGGCATGCGAACAGCGAAACAGATATGGCCTAAGCATTTCCCCTAATCTGCGTCTACGTCTTCTAAATTTTGAGAACCAAACAACATTTCACAGCAAGTGGCTAACACCGAAGAGAAAGCTAGATTCTCATTTTCTCAGCTCAGATGAAGTAGAACTCCTTTGTTTTTAGTTAAGTCATACAGGGCTTAGGTTTCTATAATTGTTTAGCGTGAGCTTAACATATCTGTGTGCGTTCCACTTCTGACAAGCAAGTACGTGGACAATAAAAACATATATCACCATAGTACAATTTTCAAAATTGAGTTCACTACCTTAGAAGCGTTGAGGTAGGTTGGGAGCTTTTTGGAAAATTGTTGCTGCTCAATGTCGTTCCATTTTTGCTTGTTCCACTGTTTCTGGTCATGCTGCGCTCAACAACAGGAAGTTCGTCGGTGGAAGTACTTTCGCCAGAGGGACCCACTGTGAACAGAACGGCAATCACTCCCAGTCCAAAGACCAACACATAGAACAGCCAGTTCGGTTCTATCTCCCGACTTTCGCTCTCTCCGTCGCTGTGTGGCATGAAGCTGTTCGGCTGAGGCACTCCTTTGTCCCTTCTAGGGGAGCTGGCATCCATCCCTGCATTCAAGAAGGTGTGCGAATCGGCTTTCGTTACCCGACGTACTGTGATCGCGAACTGAGAAGTACGGAAATTTTACAGATTATTCTTGCAGTAACCAGGTGATGCTTTGAATACAACAAAGGCCAGCCCAATGGCACCATATGCAAGAATAACATAACATAAATACACAGAACACGCCACCCTGTTGTACATAATAAACCTTCACTTTTTTGTGCGCACCATCTTTTCCATTGATTTGTTGGCCAACTAATGGGCTGGTAAACCGCTCTATATTTGTGATTACACTTTTTGCCCACACCCTGCTCAAGTCTAGTAACGTCTAGTAACTTTGGATCGCGACATCGTGCTCACAAGGATACGGTGGCGTAAAAGCAACACACCTAAGTCAAAAATGGGGCTTTAGAATCAGCTCCAGCATATGAGCGCTTGGGGCACGATCGCACCGCTACATAACTGGGACTTTGAGATGAAATACTTTTAGCAATAACTAATCTGCACTTTTCTAGCATGTGTGTATGCGGCGAGGCCACCATCGACAATGACCGATAAAATAAACTTCACATTTCCGCCATCGATCCTCAGCCCAGGGTCCAACAATTTCAAAGAAAGCACCAGTATCTTCAGGCCACGAACTATTTGGACCGCACTGTCTCCCCTGGCTCGTAACCAGAGTTTTATGAGCAAGTTTTCTGAGCTAATATCAAAATCGAAAAAGAACTCCGCATTAGGAAAGTGAAAATCGGCTACATATTAAAATACTTAGCGCGGTGTGACGAGGCGAATTCGATATTGGGGCGACAGCCGAAGGCTGCACCTTGATGATTACTCGTTATTCTTGGTTTAGCAAGGTTATGGTAACATAATGGTACTCATGCATATACGAATTAGCAAAAGCAATCACACCCCCAATACTTTGTTCTATATCCTAATATACTGCTTCATCAGCACCACAAAAAATTCATCAACAAAACGTGGCGGTATTGTAATGTATAGAAGGCAGACAAAGCTAAATTCTAACTGGAACGAAATTCAGAATATGTATTCAAACCTAGTATCTGCACGGCGCGTCGCTTTATGAACTGCTTCACCAAGGCTTATAGGAATATTTTATGACACACACGGTACACGTTCATGAGCGACAAGAAAAACCTGCTAGGTGGGACAGCGCACCAGAATGAAGGTTGCTGCACGCAAGAAAGACGAGCTCTTCACCTTTTTGGTGGCTCGGCTTTCTTTCCGACGACAGCACAGTATTCCTGCATCAACTCCTTCAAACATCAGCGGGGTGATCACAGGTGGGATTTTATGCTAACTTACAGGTAAATAAAATTATGCTCTTTCTTTAAATTGACAAAGGACCTACCGCTTGATCTTATCAGGGAAAGTTGCCCAACAGCATTTTCTTCCCCGAACACTGTTCCAGGTCCTCCAATAAAGTCTCAAAGACTATTGAGGTTGTATCGTACCAGTGCTTGGATGCTTAGCAACCTAGAATCAGGTGGTCATATCTCTAGACTCTGTCCTTTTCACAAATTTTATCACGTCCCTTTAGAACGTTCCAGCTTTTTGCCTGTTCATCGATTGTCGAGCTGTAGAAACCATCACCGAGCTTTGTTTATCCACCGCCAGCACAAACCACTGCTCATCTTCGCTCCTTTTTTGTTGCGCCCGCATGGCACTGGAACAACTTGCCTGCATTCGCCGTGCACAACTCTAATCCACATAAATTACAGACTGTTGCTTGAATTGTTGATCTGTTCCTAATTACGCCAATCCCTCATCTATTACCCAGACTGGAGCCTTTGAGGTATAAGAAATAAATAAAATCATTTGACAGCAACTGTGCAGTTCAAAATAACCATGCAAACGTGCAATTATATGTAGTGAAAGCAGGGCACTTCCTTTCTTGGCATCAAGGCCACCCATTAAAAACAGTTGCCTCCCCCCCAGTCAGAGGACCAGTGAAAGCAGAAACATCCTTTCCTGGCATCAACGCCCCCTATGACCCACAGTTGACCGTCCTCCCCCCGAGCATACTGAATATACTGCGGCCTAACCAGTACGCCTTTTTTTTAAACATGACACCTACACACAACCAAGCTCCTGTGGAAACGAACTGCTTGATTATGAAGTTGTGGACACTTCTAAAGGTCCCTGGTTCGTTCCTGGGCTTCGACATCAAGATGTGGTAAAGACGGAACAAAGAGGAGCAGGCAAGACACCCACGGCGTAGCTGAACTGAAAACAACGTGCTTCTATGGTATTGCGTGCTACTGCGCCACTAGCACTTTATCTACATTTACTACTTCTGTTACAGATACAATTAAAGGCAGAGGAAACGCACAGGAAGATAATGCTGGCGGCCATCTATAGCCTGAACGGCTGGCAAGCAATGTGGAGGATTGGAGAGTTCGTGCACGGCTGAGGGCTGTGGCGAAATAGCTGTCTTCTGCAGACAAAAATGCTGTAAAAAACACCATTTTCCCGTGGGGAACCCTGATGAGGATGCGAAGCATCATGGGGATTCCATGTGGTTCCATTGTGTTGCCGTTATGTTGAGTGATCTGGCGTTTAGTAGCGCCAGAGAGAATTCCGCGTCCGGGTCCACACCGGTGGCAAAGGCATGCAAGTACTGTTGTGTGATGGTGAGTAGGCGGTGGTTCTCAAGGTGCCGAAACTCGTCCATCATGTTCTTGTCGATGTTGTCGCCTCTGTGGTAGAATCCGTAGTCCACGTCAGCATTGGTTAGGTAAAGGTTTTTGACGTTGGTCCACCGGCTGAGAGCAACGTACACGGCCTCCTCTTCGCCGCTTTGTCTTCTTCTCCTTCTTCTTCAGCGGTTCCCCTATGGAAAGCGCTGAACCACTATGTCAACAACGCTACACCGACAACGCCGCGAGGATGAGCCGTTAACACGCCGCCAGGCAGGACAACGCAATGAAAGGTGCGCACCTTTCATTCAAAATTTCAACGTGAGTTTCTTGGTCCTCATTTCGGCATAAGTTGGGAAGTGTGCGACAGACCCTGGTTTGACAACGACGTCCGCTAAATCGGAAACGGTCAAGGGAGCCTCCAACACTCTGTGCAGTGAAAGTAAACCTGTACGACGTTTAGCTTCCAGATCCAGATTATCTTCTACGTACAGACGCGACTGACACACGTTGACGAACCCGAAATAATTCAGAAGTTTTACATCGGGTCACCGTTCCCAATTCGGAGCCGCTTTGGGCCTTCGTCACGGGGCTGACCATTTGTGGTAAGACCTTCGGGATGCGTCTGTTCATGAATATCTAAAACAGATGCTGCAATACATCCTCGAACAGTGCTTACAGCGCATATGGGGTATGTGCGAGCGCTGGCCGAGCGGCAGTCGTGGTAGGAGGCACTACCGTCCACGCTGCGCTTAAGATGGCTAGCAACAACAAGGAGTCTTGAGCGATAGCGATCTCAACACCTTCAGGAATGCCTTCCGTAACATCAAGTGCATTATCATTGAAGAGGTCCACATGCTTTCCACCGATACCCTTGACCGGATCGATTGCCGCCTTCGCCAAATCACTCACAACTACGACCAACCATTCGGTGGACTAGATCTCGTCATCTTGGGCGAGCTTCGACAACTGCCTCCGGTTCGAGGCACCGAGGTCTGCAAGAGAAGTCGCGAAAGAGGAAGCAAGGTGTTCTGCGCCAGTCTAAAGTGGCACCAACTCTCCTACTTCTCCTTGCGCTAAGCCGTAAGGCAAAAGGACTTGGTCTTCTCCATCATCCTGACCAAGATCGGAGACGGGAGGGCCTTGGACGAGCAAGAAATCAACTCAACGAGAGTCGCTTCTGCACTGCCCATCACGCTCTAGCAGTGGAGACTGGTGCTGTGCTTCTTCTACTCGAACAAGAATATAGACAAATTTCACACCGTCATTGCCTTGATGAGATGCATCAACGTTCATGGTGCTTTGGCTGCCAATAGATACTTGGGATACAGGACCGATGCTGAATGTGTCAAGTCGTCGTCAAAGTCGTCAATCTCACTCAAGCCCAGATGGGTAATCTCTCTCGCAACATCATGCTCGCAAGGGAGAAACCTTATATGCTTACCCTCAACATTGACGTGAAGGACGGCCTAGTAAACGGGGCAGTTGAACTTCTACACGAAATCGAGTACGGAGAGCGCTCGGCCAACAAGGCTGTGCGACTGTGGATGAACTTTGACCTTCCGCACACAGGCCATCTCACGATCACCAAGTCGACGCCTCTCATTGCAGCGTCGGACGAAGGGGAATAAAGATAAAACCAGGCTGGGTGGCCACCGAACGGAGAATGGTAACGGTCGCCCTCGATCGCAAGACGGAACTCAGTTGGAGGAGAAAGCAGTTCCCGGGGGTCCAAGGAATTGTAATCAAAGTACACAAGTCGCAGGCCGCAACCTACTCCAATGTCGGGTGTGAGCATGGTAAAACGCATCTACAGACACTTGTGTATGTGGCTCTCAGTAGGTGCACCGATGTCAACAGATCGTGTCTGACCAACTGCAAGGTCTGATCACGCGTTTCATCATGGAAAGGAGAACCCTTCTAGAGATTTGCAAGACAAGTTAACGTGAATCGGGAATGATCACCTCAAACCGGTCACGAAGAAGTGTATCCGTGTATTGCAAAAGCCTTGTACTTTTGTCCTTCCCGCTCTCACCGTTTGATCCCTCAACTTTCACGGCGAGGACGTCATGCGCGATGTGGTTCTCTATGAAGTGCCCATACTCTGCACGAGACATGGACGGAAAAATTTTACCAACGACCTGGGCACGCCGGCATCGCCCTCAACTGTACGATTAATTCAAGAGTGGGAGAAGTGGCCATCAACCATAAAGATCCCCTGCATGTGGCTCCGGTTACGCTTAACGTCAAGAAGTGTCTTGTAGATTGTGCAGACGTGTGTGCGGTCCAGACGGTTGATGCGGTGATTATCGTTGCTGTCTGTCTCTCCTAGAACGCCAAAGAGGTACATTGAAGAGCTGATGTGAGAATTATAAAAACTTGCTTCTCTTAGTGTAAGAATAATAAAAACAAGTCGTTGATCGTTGTAGGAGACTTCCACATCGATATATTAAAACCGGACAATAAGTGGTTTCTTGCTTTCGTGCTGGAGAGGTTTGAATTGGATTGGTACACCAACCCCAAGGTGCCCATCCCTCGCCAGCGGTCTTGCATCGACCTGACGTTTCCTAATACCTTGGTCAGGGTTACAAATGAAACGTTGAGTGTTTACCATGGCAACAAGAAGGCAATCCTTACTAGTGTCTATCAATACACTTCTTTCATGCAACCCAGCCAGGCTTTGTGTTTGTACTTTATTCGATAATTCAAATTCTTGCATCTTAGTTCTTTCATATAGCCAGTATCGCTTGTTCATCTTAAAGGGCTTCCACGGCGACATTTTCGGTCATTTCTTTTACCTCTAAACACAGCCACATGACCGGTTCTCTTTTTATGCGTGCATGAGTTGGGAGGGGAAAGGGGAAGCAGGGGGCACGCACATGTAGCTATAGGTTTCATGCCCTCACTGATGACATGTCTGTTTCACTGGAGCAAGGTTCAAGCGAGGACGTGAAATGGCGCAGTGCTACTTTTACGCTGTCCTCACACGAACATGAGATGCCTAAGACGCGGGAGGGAGGCAGAGAACTTCATGCTTGTCCGCTGGAATAAAGCTCGGGTCTTTTCAAGTTGCATTGAGCTAATTGGCTTGGAAGTGTACTCAATAGCAAATAAAAACAAACCTGTTTAGTTTCGTGCACTCTGCGGACGGCGTCCCGCTATGCAGGTCAGCCTCCTTCACATAGTACAATGGCACTAATATTTTTTTTAAGTGCGAATGCACTTTATAAGCGACCCCAAACCATCCACCGCCGGCGGCGGCGGCGGCGTCGGCGGCGTCCGCAGTGCTCCTCTATATTTAAAAAAGAAACAGCATCCGGCGCCAGGTTTCGATCCGAGGACTTTGCGGGCCGCAGCCCGACGCTCTACCGAATAAGCCACGGACGCGACGGTGATATCGATGTCAGTAACGCGCCTTATATCTTTAACGCATTCAAACTACGTCGTCAGCGGCGTGCGTTGGCGACTCAGCGGCGTTATAGCGGCTTGATAACTCCGTGTGTACACGTGATACTACAAACCCGATGGAAGATGGAAGAGAAGGCGGCGAGGCGGTGGTGCCGGGGCCGGGTTTTCAAGTTGCAGAGCAAGGCGGGGCCAAAAAAAACAAACCGTTTATTTGGGCATTTTTATTACTGAGCCGCAATCTCCGGCGAGGCTGCGCCCCGCACCAATGTATATATAGGAGCCACGACAGACGCCGGACAGCAGATGACTGAGCCAGCCTTTTCGTATAGTGGATGATACAGCTTTGTAAGAACTCAGCGCGTGCGTATGGTGAGCCCCATGCGGTGTGCTGACGGTGCAGTGACCGCGCCACGAACATAGATAGGGACGGCAGTCCACTAATCCTGCGCCCTGTGCGTGCTTGTTTGGTGCAGAGTGAGCACGCAACGAAGACGTGTGCAGTGCTCATCGAGCCCTGAACATGCGCACAGCTGCGGAGCCCCGCATAAAAGCGGCTGTCACGAGTGCAGTGGTATGGCGATAAAGTAGAGCCCAGCGGCAGCGGACAGCCAGGCTGCCAACAGCAAGGGGCTGTCGGCCGCGGCAACGACCTTCGGTCAGAGAGGACAACACTCGGGGATAACATAAGGATGACAACGGAAGTTGCCCGTGCAAATCATCAGCGCACCCCGCTGCTACTCGCGCGGCAAGGAAGTGCCTTACGGCGAGTAATTTGAACATGCCCCGAGTCGTTTCGTGACCTCTCGCACTCAGTCTGCTTATATATTCCTGCAGCGACAACAAAAGAACTAGGTGTGAAAAGGAAGAAGATTGTTATGAATTAAGCGCAATCTCGGTTCCAAAACGCGCGCGTGCGCCGACATCCGCGCCCACCGCTTCGGCGAAGTGATAAGCTACATGAGCTACTGGCGTTTTCAACTTCTATCCGAGTATCGCCAGCGCTTACGGTGAGCGCTTACGGCGTACGTCATCGGCGAATGTCGTTAAGTCACGAGATCGGGACCTTTAGCTTCTACACAAGCGCTGAAAATTGTCATTGACTGTTCAGTTGCTTCTACGACCCTTATGTATTTCGCCTTTTGCGCTTGTGGTCGTTGTATCTGTTTTCCCGGAGTAAACTGTTCATTTACGTTTCCTGTACGTTGACGTTGTTCGTCGGCACGACTCAGGCTCCGGAACTCGTCACACTGGGAGTTTCCTTCAGCATAAAATATTGAATTACGAGAAGTACATTACTTTGCCATGTCCGCGGCTATGGAGACGCGCGCTTCTGCATACAGTTGCTGGACTTAAAATGTTTCAACAACGTGATGAAGCGGTGAGCACGATCAACTTCTTCGAGGTGCCTCAGCAGACCCAGAAATGAAACACCTAACTTTTAGACGTTAAAATTACGCAGCAATTTCGAGGGCGGAATACAGTCCCATTAACAATTCCCGAATCTTTGGTCCACTCTAGATCGCTTTCTGAGAGCACAAAACGCACCTTAGCACTTATCACACGAAATATCTGTGCCTGCATGCGGTGTGTACAGATTCTCCTTCTCATTTGCTGGATGATGAACGGCATATTCTCGATCATGTCTTCCCGCAGATCGTATCTCGCTCTTCGTTGTGACTAACAAGCACTCGACGGCCTCGTGTCTTCTTTGCGCGACATCACGGAATGGAAGACCCACGGAAGCGGCCTACTAAGCTCTGTAAGCGGCTCCGCGGATATTGGCTTTAGGATAACCACAAGCAGTACTCTATCTCTACTGAACTACCTGACGAAGCACGGCAGGTTTCAACTATTTGCAAACAGCCAATATGAATGAAAATGCGTTTGGAAACGTAGTGCAGTGTCTGTGATGATGATGATGGTTGGGTTTTTTTGGCGCAAGGCTGACTAAGGGCAAAGAGCGCCAAATAAGAAGTTATTTAATGGTTGATGAAAATTAATACTAAATCCTGTGAACGGAAGTAAGAGTCACGCCGTACAAAACACAATGGAGATGGCTGGTGTATAGGGCCAGGGTGATTTCACGTGATATGAAAAGAGCTGCAGAAATTTTACTTCCGCTAAAAACATAGCAACACGTTGAGGAGAAAATATTGGTTCGTCGGCTAAAAAGTATGATCAGTGCTAAGGAATGTGCCGTCTGAATAATTCAGGGAAATATTTGTGTCGTGTGGTGTCAAGTGCCTTGCATGTGATTAGTAAGTGGACTACGGATAGGCCCTTTCCACACCTGCTACACATGGTTCCAAGTTGAAGTGAGCAGGTGGGAGTGCGTCACATGTGTGTGGCCCATCCGCAGCCTAGCCAGTGCGACTTCAGTGTATCTGTTGTGTGAGTCAGTTGTGTAGTGTCCCAATCGTGGTTTTATTACATGTAGTTTGTTGTCTCTTTGTTGACTACAGTGTAGTTGCCATGTGTTACGAAGGCGTGGTCTCATGTGTGTCTTCAGGTCGGTGTAAGGTACTGTTGTTATGTCAACTGTGGTCATGAGAACAGCAGCACCAGTCATTTGATCAGCGGTTTCATTGCCAGGGATCCCACAGTGACCCAGTACCCAGCATATAGTTATTTCTAAATTTGAAGCATATGCAGTCATTATGACCTTTAAAAACACATTGATAACATAGTTTTTAGACGAACTTTCTGATGACAGTGCCTGCACAACGCTTAGAGAATCTGTGTACACGATGGAATTGGGAATTGTATGTTCGATGATGTGATTTGAAACTAGTAAGATGCCATACGCTTCTGCTGTGTAAATACTACTATTAAAATCTATTGTTTTAGTAACGCTAAAATGTGGTCCGTGCGCAGCACAAAAGACCGCAGGAGATGTTTTCGACGCGTCGCTGACGAACTCTGCGCACATGCACTTGTCCTGCAGGAAGAACAAGTGCTGTAGAATTGCACTCCTGGGTACCCTATTTTTTCTAGTTGCGTGAATGACAGGTCGCGTGATATGGGACGAAGATGCCATAGTGGAATGAAATTATGGATGGGCGTCTTGTGCGTGTCTGAAAGGGGGACATTGAGTGCAGAAGCCGCCTCCCTCACTCTGACAGAAAAAGGTGAGGAAATAGATGGCCTATTTAAAAAGAGCTGCAAGTTGGATGTATTGTTCATGATGGGAGTAAAAGGATGGTTGGTTAGAGACACGATCTTATATGCATACAGCAGGTCAACATACGCCCGCTGAAGCCCTAGGGCACCATTTGTCGCCCTCGACATAAAGACTTTCGGCAGGTCTAGTGCGGAAAGCGCCACATGAGAGGTGAAGGCCAAGATGCAGCACTGGGTAGAGCATTTTCAGTGCCGTCTTTGTCGCCGAAAAATACACGACACATCCGTAGTCGAGCCGAGACCCCACCAAGGGTGTGTAGAGGCGCAGCAGGAGTTGTTTGTCGGCCCCGTAAGATTGATGGGAAAGGACCTTAAGAATATTTATTATTTTTAGGCATTTGCATTTCAGCTGTTTTATATGAGGATGAATGTAAGTTTTTGATCGAATAAAATACCTAAAAACTTGTGCTCCTTGTTCACAGCAGCAGCACATTCGCAAGAGTGATGTCTGGGTTTCGGCAGACCCTACGCTTCATAGATAACACAACACAAGAGCTCTTTCCGGGATTATTTTAAAACTATTCTTGTCAGCTCAGCTGGAAAGTTTGTTGACAACGAAGCTGGACTTGACGTTCCCAGATGGACATGTTACACGATTTAAAGGCTATCTGCACGTTATCTACATACATGGAATAAGAGATTGTAGGTGGCAATGCCTATCTAAGAGAATTCATCTTTACTATGAAGAGAGTGCACCTCAACACGCTACCTTACGGAACGCCATGTTTTTGCACGTAGGACCTTTGAGAGTGCACAACCAACTCTCACTCGAAACGTTCTCTACGACAAGTAACTAACAAGGGTGCTTAACTAATTACCAGAAAAACCGAATGACTTGAGGTTACTAAGGATCCAATACGCCAAGCGGGCTCGTACGCCTCTTCGATGTCGAAAACCACAGGTAAGCAATACTGTTTATGCACAAAGGCATACTTTATATATGTTTCAAGCGCTACGAGTTGATCTTTAGTGGATCGCCCCGCCCTGATGCCTGCCTGGCAGCTATCGAGAAGACCGTTGTACTCAAGGAAGTACACGAGCCTGCGATTTATCATCTTCTCGAGAAGCTTGCGCAGGCAGCTCGTCAGGGCTATGGGACGGTAACTTAAGGGGATGAACGGTTCTTCCTGTTTTTCAGGAAAACTACACCTATAGCCTCCTTCCAAGAGTTGGCAATGTGCCCCGAAAGCCATATCTTGTTATATAGGTGGAGGAGTGTTAGGAGAGTGTCTGCGTGCAGGTGCTGTATCATTGTATATGTGATGTTGTCTGGGCCTGGAGCTGAGGGTTTACATGTGCCCAGAGCGGCCTTCAGCTCATGAAGTGAAAACTCAGAGTTATAAGAGGATGCTGACTTGTTGTTTTCAAGTAAAGACTTCTTTTGGGCCGATTGTGTTTCATAAAAGTGTTAGAATAGTGTGCTGAACTGGACACGTGTTGGAAGTGTTGCGCGAGGGTGTCAGCCTGGTCTTCGGGTGTGTCACCTGTTGTGCTGACCAGAGGCAGGCTGTGTGTTTGTTTTCCTTTGAGTTTCCGTATTCGTGTCCATATTTTTCCTGTGTCTGTGTAGGAATAACTGATATTATGAATGTACGCCAACTCTCTTGTTTTGCCTTACAGCGCACAGGTTTTCCCATCGGCTTTGCCCTTTTGAACAACAGGAGGTTTCCCGACGTGGAGTACCGACGAAGGATACCCCACGCCTTGTTATGGGCCTACCGCGCCCGCCAACAGTCATCATTCTACCACGGCCTCCGCTGGTTGCGCGGGGCACCAGAGGCGTGGGGAATGAACTTTTCGGCGGCGTCGAGGATGTGCGCCGTGAGTAGTTGGGAAGCTTCTTCAATGTGTAAGTGTCTAATGGTTGTGTAGTGTAGTTTGGATGTCTCTGTAAATTTGTTCCAGTTAGCTCTTGCTTCATTGAACCTGTTCTGAAAAGAAGGACTGCGTCGACCTTTGCCTATATATGTCAGTGAAGTGGGGAAATGGTCACTACCGTATGGGTCTGTGCCCACGCCACTCAAAACAAGGAAAGAGAACTGCGGAACTAATATCCAAGATGTGAGTATGTATTGTGTCCTAAGTTATGGTATGTAGGCTGTTTCTTGTTGAAAAGGCATGCTCCAGAGGATGAAGAAACTTCTCTATCAGGCGACCTCGGGGGTCCGTTTGGGAGGAACCCAAAGAGCACAACTGTGCGACATTCATGCGCACAACTTTGCGCATGAATGTCGCCTGTAAGAATACATGGTTCGGGTAGCTGGTTAACCAGTGCCTCGAAATCAGAGCACAAAAGTGTAAAATCAGGATGGATGTAAATGAAGCATACCGTTATTACCCTATTGAATATAATTGTACGGATTGCTAAAGCCTGAAAGACAGTGTTTAAAGAGAGAGGGGGGCATGCTAATCATTTCCGGGCAACATTGGCCACACAACCCGAAGAGTGTGCGCAGCCAACCCTGTCCTTTCTGAATACCATGTACCTATTTAGGAAATTTGTTTGTTTGGAATTTAAATGTGTTTCTTGTAGACACAGCAAACTTGGCTGATTGGAGTGCATCTTGTTTTATTTTTATCAACTTTCGCTCCTTGTGCTTTACTTCGCCTTATTCATGCTGTTCTTTGTTCAGAAACTCTGTACTAGGCAATACAAATCATCTCCGTTCTGTCGCGGCATGGAGTTCCTTTGTGGGTTCAGGTTAGGTTGGGTAGAGTTGAGCTGGGTTAGGTTATGTTAGAAAATGCCATTGCGGGCTGGACTATGTTGGGTTTTGTTGCGTTACGATTGGTTGGGTTAGATGTTGGCTAAAATACATAAGACGTTGCGGTCAGTTTTCTGATGGAGGCGAAAGGCAAAAACCCCTGTGCGGTGGAGATTTCGGCGCACATTAGAGATCCCTGGGTGGTCAAAATTAATCCGGAGCCCTCCACTACGGCGTGGCTCATCGCGTGCGGTACGTCGGCGCGTTATATGCTACAACCAATCAATAAATAAAATACATAAGATAAAGCATGTGCGAAAAGCCACAGAGGACCAGTGGATATACCGACGAACCGCAAAAAATTGGTGGCGGGATGGTCACATGGTCGATATAAGCCAGCAGTGCGGGTAACATTTTGCGCAGCCTACTTTTTCACCTGCCCGCACAAGTTAGCTTTTTATTTGTGAATAAAGGCTATTGTGTACATTCGGAATAGTGTTTGGAAATTCTCGCCCTCGCTGCAGCTCCATCCTACACCGTACCACACCACTTGGCAAAGCGGCAGTTACAGCTTGGATCCGCTTAGCGGCGCCACGATAAATAGACTTCAGTGGACTCACACTTCGTTACACGTTTTTTCTGCAGTATTGGCAGCCCGTTTCGACCGCTCGGTGTTCTAGTACACTCAGCTCATAGCCTCCCTTAAACAACTGAAAAAGACAGACGCGTGTTTACCGTCGTGCTGAGCGTATCCATCGTTGCGACTCCCAGAACAGCTTGGCTACCAGCTGCGACCCATGGCGAGGTGGATGATGCCAGTGCAGGGCCCTTGGAGATCGGCCCTGGAGAGGCCATGCTGTTGGTTTTCGGGGTGGTCTAGGAGGGAATCGCCGCGATCCTGTGCAGGCTTGAGAACGAGTTGCATATGATGATAACGCTCTAGGTGCTTTTAGAACGCACCCAAAAGGGGAGATTGGCCAGGGCTAAATCACTGATTGCACTTCGATGTGACTCTCAAAACATTAATTTATTTCCCGAAAAAAAAGCCCGTGAAAATTAAAGTTCGCTATAAATAAAGCCCTAATTCTCCAAAAACTAAAGTATTTTCAGTACATTAGCACATCAAGCAGGTCTATAGCACAAGGGAAGCTGCAGTACAATCATATATATATATATATATATATATATATTTTTACAGGTTAGTAGAGACAGAGACGCACGACACGGACATTAAAATATAAATAAAAGTTTACTGACGTTTCAGTGAGAGGACTCCCTTTCTTCAGAGTACAAAATAAGTTCGTTTCAGAGTTATATATAGACAGAAAATGTAGCAAGGGCGAGGTAAAGGTAAGAGGAGGGAGAGTTTGTACAAATGGATCATGGTTGGTGGGTAGCAAAAGAATGAAGAGAGAGCGGGAAAATAAATTATAAAAAGGACAATAAGAACACACAGTCACGCGGTACGAACATGGAAAGAGAGAGAGAGAGAAGAACCAAACACAGAGAAAAAAATAAATATTTAAAAAATAAAAAATAAATAACAAGGTAATTTTCCCCTCTCCCGTGGCAACGGTGGTGAAAGAGGGGTCAAAACAAGATATGCGCATGCACGTGTTTGACATGGGCAAAAAGATTAGTCACGCGGAACGAAGAAGTTCCAAAGAAGATATGCAAATGCACACAAAGTGCGAACATCTGCCCATACACACCCGTTCTAAGAATCCGGCTAAGGTCATTGAAACAAGAGACACGTGGCTTCTGTTGGTGGGAGGTAAGAGAAATGGTTTCTGGCTATAAGGTTAACTGTGCGATAAAGACGTCACATTTCAATACATAACAACATTTATTATAACGTTTCAACCGGGAGCCGCCCTTTTTCAAACATACAAATAGTGCAGATCAGTTGAGTTTAAATCAATTTCAGTTATGCGCGGGACAAGAAGATGTATAAAGAAAAAACGTAGGCTCTACGCGACACAGAAGCATACCAAGCCAAAGAACGCAAGTGGTGGGAGAAAAAGGGGGTTGTAGTGGTGACGGGGGGCAGAGGGGAAAGGGGGTCGTAATCAAGACAAGCGATTACTATTCGCACTTTCCAGCAACGGTGGCGCCACCGCGCGCCTTTTAAATGCAGAGCATTTCTTTAACTCACATGTAGCGTCCGCCGTGCGTCCGCAACAACTCAGCGCGCAGGCGCGCCCTCTCCCCCACTCCTCCACTCCCGCATCCCGTTACCGTCCTCGCTCTCAACAACAGGTCCGCACCCCTCCCCCTACACTATATAAAAAAATAATACTTACCGGCACCTGGTTTCCATCCCACGACCCGGCGGGCGGAACGCAAGGTACATGGTGCTCTACCCACTGCGCCACAAAGCCGACACAGAATGAAAGGCTACGAACGCACCTTATATCCTTGACTCATTCAAACTACGTCAAGAAGCTGCTGATACAACGCATTCACTACCACCAACTCCCCAAACACTAAACGTTAACGCAATACACCCACCCCCTATGCGACGCATTTACTCGAGTCCCCCTCGCGGGCAGATGGGCCCTTATTCCCGGAGCTGTTTGTAGATGATCGGCGTCCCGGGCAAGGCAGCCAGAGCGTTAGAAAACGCGGGCATTCAGAACGCACGACCAGAAAGAATCGAATGTGGCTGTGTACCGCAGTATAGAAATCGCTCAGTTGCGGGAAAAGCCAGCGTTCATATCTTTCCTAGAGACAAAAAAGGCCGAAAGGCTTGGATAACTATGCTACGCATTGGAAAAGGTGTCAGCAACACTTTGGGGTTTGTAGTCACTTCACGAAAGCTGACTTCTTCTAAAGAAATATTCATAAGTTTAGTTCACTACCTCGTTATTGATGGTGTGTTTTTCGTGCAAGTTGAGTGTGTCGTTTATTAATAGATGGTCTGCAGCCACTGAAACAGCGGTTGCAGTAAGGTGCCGTGTCGCCACATAAAATTTCTATGCCACGCACGAGAAGAAAGTGAAGCCAAGAACCAACAGGAGAACGTCATCTTTGTTTTGTTAACGTGCTGGTTTCTTTTAAAAATGGTGCATTCCAGTTGCATTTTCTGCTTTGTAAGGTTGTTTGTGCTTCGTTCTCTTTTTAGCATATGTGTGATTACTGTTTTTAACATTGCTGCTCTTTTTCTTTCTCAAACCCACCACAGGAATGGGCGATGTTTTAGTTGTAATAAATAAATAAACTTGTTACTGCCGCATCGTCGTTTCCGGCAGCGCGCTGAAAGCACAACACAGCTGATGTAACAGGCCATGCCGTAGAGGTGTCAGCGTTTGATATTTAGTTTCGGTATTTTATCATGACCTGTAACCTGCATAAACGCCGTTGCATCTTTGCTTGTAAAAACAGCACACAAAATTATAATTTATTCGAATTATTCGCATTTAACCTGACACAATTGCGCAAGTGGCAATGAACAACGCTGTGCTTCGGTTGCGTCTAGCGAGGTCTGCTTGGCGCCTAATAAATATTCGTAAAGTGTCCTTGAACAATTTTACGAGCATGAACGGAAGTATATCATCCCGAATAGAACCTGCAGTGCAACAAACGTCACGCAGTGCGGTTGGCTGGTGACGCCATTCGGTTGCAGGCACAATCCCTGGATGCTCAGCATGTCATCGGTGGCCTCCCTGATGCCGCAGAACACTATGACTGGCGTCATAAACTGCTTCGCCTTCAACAAAACACCTTCGTGTCCCCTCGGCAAGGGAAATGATTGTCTGAAGAGACTTAATGGGCCCGGATCGACTTTTTTCTCCAGACGCGCGCGCTTACGCGACGTCCCATCATCGTCCCGTACTCCATTTTGGATACCCCGTCGCGCCACCTATATTCGCTGGAAAGTGCGAATACGATAGCAGGAAAGGGTTGCATGGTGGCACTGAAGTTACCACGAACGTGAGGGACTAAGGAGGGGCTCATTTCCTGCTCGTTCCTTGGCCTGCTCTGGCGGTTGCTGCCTGGTACTGCAACGTGCCGCTATTTCTTGAAAACATTGCTGCCACATGTAGGTATGAGAACACGGGAGTTTCAAGAATACAGAACCAGAGGAAACTGGCTGGTTAGGAGAAAAGGGTGGGGGAGCCCAGAGGTAATTACGGACGACTAGTGCAAGCGTTAGCAAGAAAAAAGAAAGAAGAGGGGGAAGCCGCGTTTTTTAGCCGGAGGGATGCGGGGACCGCAGTGGGGAATGCGGGGATGAAAGAGGTTCGAAGAAAGCCCCGAAGAACACGTTTTTTTCTCATGAAGTGAAAATCGCGGAAACATTTGTCTGTGTAAAACGCAATAGCCGTCCGCGAGGCGGACGCAGAGAGGCAATTTTATGCAATGCAAGGACAATACAATGCAAAGTAACGCTAATTCAGATATATACCGAAACATAGGTGGACATAAGGCTAAATAACACATACAAAAAGTGAGATATACAGTGCCACATAATTTCTCTAAGATCATTCCCGCAAGATCATATTCCAAGGCATACCCGCATACAGACACACAGAAAAACTATAAACAGAACAACACCACAAAAAATAAAAGCCGTTTTGTCTACTCAATAGCAATTGTTCAGTGCAGAAGGACACGAAATAATCATAATAAAAAATTTATCTATAAAAAATTAAAAAAAATAAAGCGAGGGATACTATATTGAAATCTAGGTACATTCATGCTTATGCGGTACGGCAACTCTACACAAGCAATACACTGACACAGTACAAAGTACACTACGTACACAGTACACTATAGACAGATTTGAAGAAAGAGATAATAGAAGAAGTAAAAACGCTTCTCTTTCAGGAGAAAGTTTCTCAGTTGCTCGCTGCATCGCCCATCTCCGGGGCCTGATTGGGCAAGCAAGACAATCGGCCTGTGCTTTCATTTATACCGCTCAAGACAGTGTTCAACTTGTATATAAGGATTCACGTGCTGCATGGTCATAATTCCTTTTTAAAGTGGACTGAAGCACCGTGGTTGTAAATGTGTGGAAGGGGTGGCCTAGATTATTTACATGTTTAGATGGGGGAAGGTGTGGTAGGGATTTGTGTGCTCGGTGGCTGTTAATTCTCATTCTAAACGGATTCTCAGTTTGACCAACGTACTGGGCGTGGCATATGGTGCATTCAAGAAGGTAGACAATGTTTCCGTGTTTGCGCTGTCACAGTCAATGTTTCCTCTTATGTGGAAAGAGAATGAAGACGTGGTGCTGGTGGCGAAGAGGCTTTAGCCATCATGGGGCACAGTTCGCACCTAGGCCTATTGCAGGGTTCGGTGCGTGTGCAACTGCGGCTGTTGACCTTAGATGACGTTACAATATCTCAGATGTTCCTCGCACGTCGGTACACGACACGGGGAGGCGCACGGAAAACACTTCGTAACGTTTCGCTTTAAAAGTAGGATGTTGTGGTGCTTTCTGAGTATGCAATTTAAGCGGCATGTGTTAGAGTAAGGTTGGGGGTCGTATTCAAAGATTTGGCTTTAGATTTGGTTTTCAGGTGGCGGCGGTACTGTTTTTTAGACTTCTTAATGACATCACTGATGAGAGACGGTGGGTATTGTTGTCGTGTTAGGTCATTAGTTAGTTGTTGACAGATAGAGGCAAAATCAGCTCGGTCAGAGCATATCCTTCTAAAACGCCGAGACTGACTGTATGGTATGCCGAGTGAGTTTACAGTGTTTAAAATGGTTGCTTTTGAAATGCAAGTGTGTATGTCGGTCCATTGGTTTCCTGTACCCAAGCTTGGTGTCCGATAGCCTCACTGAAACATCGAGAACGTTAATGGCATATGCGGAATACGAGTGGGAGAATGAAATGCTCTCGTGGGCGTTGTTTAAAGCGGTGATAAATTTTAGAAGTTCCTCTTCCCCTTGGCACCAAATGAGAAAAATATCGTCAATGATCCTTCGATAGAAAAGAGGGTGAAGCTGTGCGTTGCTTAGAAATTCAGACTCCAATGTGCCCATATGAATATTATCATAGTACGGAAACGATTTGAGACGTGGTCGCCAATATAGCTAAACCAAAAGTTAACCAAGCAAAACCAAGACTCAACCAGACTCAACCATGCTTTTGCTTTGCATATCAAAGGTTAGCGGAGCTAAGCCGCAGCCATTTTTTTCGAGTGAGAGCGACACATTAGCCCACTGCGCCACGACACTATTGTTTTCTTTATGGCCAGTCTTCAACACACATGCTCAACACAAAAAAACCACGCGCTACATGGGGTACAACACACACCACACAAATCTACCAGCCGTCCCTCTGGCTTGGCTTTGCCATTTTATCAGCCCTTTAACGGCTCTACAAAATCCAACCAATCTTGGACTGGCTGCTGGACTCTAAGCCCCTCTACGAACTGCGTGACACTGTCTCGAAGTAACTGACCAGCCGATCGGGCAACCACTTCGCCATGAAGCCACGTCATCTGTGCCCGCCATATGCTGTGAAGGCCCAGGAGTATTATTAAATTGTACTGGAATCTGCGTTATTCCCTGTGGGTAAATACTGTATGCCGCGCTAGTTAAGTGGGGCGTTTTTGTGCAACGTTTGCTGGAAAACATCCCTAAAGTGAACCGCCATCCAACCGTGTATAAAAACGTGGTCTATGTTATCCGGTTGTTTACAAATTGTGCAGTCGGTCCCCACGGTACACCAATCCCTTTTCTTGCAACCAAGGTTTCACTGCTAGTGTGCTCGAATGATGTTATTCACATTTTGCAGAAGTATACATTCACACGCCCCACTTTCAGCAATATAACCACACAACCACCGCCTTAATAACGTACCACAGCCGAAACGAAACAAATGCAAACACTTATCTTAATGGTAACACGACATCGTCATCGCACATTCACCGTCGCTATGAGGCGTGCCTCTCATTGCATATTTACTAAACTGCCAATTCTTATTTCCAAATACGATACCATACAAGACTGGGACGCTAACGATTACACATAGGATTTTTACGTTATAGTTTCAATGTGTAATCAAATAAAACGGAATGACGGGAACTAATTACAAGACATTGCGAGTAGCGGCACGCGCGGAGCAGGGAGGCTGCCTCGGGTTGTTGACGCGTTTCTCCCAGAGGTCCGCAAGAGACGGACCTAGCGCCGGTGGTGGTTGTTTTGAATAGACAGCGGCCAAAGCATTTGCTCCGGCCGGGTTAGGATTAGCATTGCGGGCGATTTTCAATTATCACTATTATTAAGGGACGTCTACCATGCACTATGTCGCGAAATATTTACGCACAAAATTTGCTCCTTGTTAGCATGCAGCAATTAGTTTGCGTAAATCAAACAGAAGTAGCGAGCGGTTGCGAGTGGTTGATGCCACTTACTGGCGCTTGTTTGGAACCGCTGATTAGACTTGTTAATCACTAAGGAGAGTGAAAGGCAGTGTTTCGCGCAGGAGCAACCCGTGCGGCTGAGGGAAGAATTGGTTGGCCTGAGGGAGAAACTGTGTGGCTGGAGGTACGGGACATTGATATTGATTGATTAGTTATGGGGTTTAGCGCACCGACGCTTCGCAGGTGATGAGGGCGCGCCGTAGTGGGGGGCTCCTGGTTACTTTTGACAACCTGGAGTTCCTAACGTGCGCCGAAATATTCACGACTCGGGCGTTTTAGCTTGTGGCCTATATCAGAAAAGCTGCCGCCGCAGCCGGGAATCAAACCCGCGTCCGTTGAGGTCAGCATCGAGGTACGATCAGTGAAAATTGCTCCCCTTTTCTACCTTCCTTACAGTGCTCGAGTGCGAAGAGACATGCGGACACAGTGAGATACGTGTGCATGTGCGTGCGTGCTTGCGCGCGCGCGCGCGCGGGTCTGTGTGTGTGTGTGTGTGTGTGTGTGTGTGTGTGTGTGTGTGTGCGTGCGTGCGTGCGTGCGTGCGTGCGTGTGCGTGCGCGCGCGCGCAAGTGTGTGTGTGTGCGTGCGTGCGTGCGTGCGTGTGTGTGTGTGTGTGTGTGTGTGTGTGCGAGTGTGTGTGTGTGTGGTTCAAAATTTAAAACTTGATTCCAAAAAAATAACACAATTTGGTCAAGTAAATAGTTTGTCCACACATATTGTGTACCTGTCCAGATATTTTGAAACAAAATGGAATGCATTCACGCGGGAGTCCAGGACGACGACATCAGATGTTTGCGTTAAATTCTGCTTGCGAAGAAGCGTCTCGTAACACTTTCAATGGTCACCCTACAGACGTTCGTGAAAAGAAAAATGTCAAACGAAATAAAAGGACTTTCTATTACAACCGTCAATGAAAAATGTCAAGACAACTGTCCACAGGATGTAAGAGTGCGTAGGAAAGCAATAAAATTGGTAGATCGAATAAAAACAGAAGGTCTACAGAATGTAAAGAAGCATTTTTGTAGGGGTTTATTTCCTTAATAGTGCGCGTGTGGGTTCCGGGGTCTAGTTGTCTTCAAACAACAAGTATTTCAACTGAAATTAAAGGTATTTTCTTTGTTTCTTTCATTGTGTATATAGCGCGGGACCGTTCAAATGCTTCGATTTTCACCTCTTCTTTCATGCGTTCGCCATAATAAAATGGCATCTTCAGGCTTCTCCTCATGAATGTTCTAACCATTACCGTTTACTCTGCCGACAAATGCCTCGTCCTGAACAAGCTTCGCATTTAACGTCCAGTGAGCCGCGTAAAAAAATTAAACAAAGAGTGAAATACACGAGGACCGAGGAACGCAAGTAGACAGGACGAGTGCTCACTGCCAGCTAAAATATTTCAAAACCTTGCTCAGCATATAAACGTAGTACATCAGAGTCGCGCCTGCGCACACACCACCCCAAGACCCGCCGCGGTGGCTCAGTGGCTAAGGCGTTGCGCTGCTGAGCACGAGGTCACGGGTTCGATTCCCGGCCGCGGCGGCCGCTTTTCTGATGGAGGCGAAAAGCAAAAACGCCCGTGTGTACGAGATTTCGGCCCACGTTAAAGATCCCCAGGTGGTCAAAATTAATCCGGGCGAAACCAGTAGCAGGGTAATTGGCTTACTCTTCGGGTGCTGCGTGCGCAGGCGCGCTTCTGATGTACTGACGTTTATATGCTGCGCAGGGTTTCGAAATAATTTAGTTGGCAGTGAGCATTCCTCCTGTCTGCTTGCGTTTATTGCTCTCGTCCATTGCGTTCATTTTTAATCCTTTGAAGACACGAACCAACCCGCCCAACAAAGCATTCTATCATACAAAGTTCTGGTTCTTTGTTGAGGTTCAATGTCAAACATTAACAAACTGTGTTTGCCACAGGCAACGTGTTCCACCTGGTAATTTGTACACATACAATAACAACCTTGGTATCTACATATGCGCGATCGAGAGAGCATGTTTTCTGGACATAAATTGCGTGCAGGGCGTAGGTTTATTCTTCGCTACGAGGAGTGCCACGTATTCCAAACTGTGTTCATGAACATTTGTATTCAGCCGTAGCGCACTTGCGTCGCGTTCCGATATTTCTCCAACCCTATCGGAAGGACGACACACGCAATTTATGTCACCTAACACTAGAACATGTCTCTCACTGTCGAGGTATCGGCCAAGGCGATCAATAAGCTTTTAACGTTCATAATTGTTGGTTAGGCGCATAAACACAGGTAAGACGCCATTCTTTATTAGGAAATTTCAAATTATATACACGCACGCGCCAAGTTTCACATGTAGTAACTTCATCAACAGTATTGCTCAAATTATTCCCAAAGCAAAACTACCCATATCGTCTATGTTCCCACAGCAAGAGAGACACAAACAGTATAACGCCCCTGGGGAGGTTGCCCCACGCCATTCATTGGTTCCTTACTTTGAATTTTTGTCGCCTAAACAGCCATGATATTCAAGCTTTTTTCCATAAACAGCCACGGCGCAACAAGGGGAAATTGGAAAATAGGCTGTATACTTGATGCAGGCCGCCCCTTCGTGTTACATAAATGTTTCCTACCTTGTTTAAAGAAAACCACATTGGTAAAGTGAATATTTCTTAAATAACGTTACGCGTTAAAGCACCCTGAAGCTTTCATCATAGATGATCACTCGTGCGTCGGGCTCAAATACCCGTCGATAATTCGTGCCCCTGTGCGACTGATATTTCGCGCTGCGAGAATAGTGGGTGCCGTACTTTTGTTTTACTGTCTACGCTAAACAATTTGGCTGATATTGGCTCCTTGTTACTTAAATTATTTTCAGTAACTCTTCCGCGCTTAACTGACCTTATATATTATACAAGCCTTGGGTGCACACACTCCCGTTTCCAGATTCGGAGAAGCGTTCTAAGTCGAAATACGGATCGCAGTGCGGCTAGTAAGGCATTTATGAGCCTTACTAACATTATTAAGTTCTCACAACTAGCAAAATAGAGCCGCTTGCATTACGGCACGAATGTCGTCGGGGCGCAGTTTTTGCTCCTGTATCGGTTCCCGACGCTGCGTCGGCTCGATTGGGCGATCTTGTCGTCTTCGGTCAGTGAGGCAGTACACACTACACAAACTTTCGATTGTCGACATGTTTGAATCGGTGTTGTCGGCGCCGTGTAACTATGCGGTCCTCCTACATGAAAGTCGGTTGGCGCCGTCCGCGCGTCGGCCTAGCGTGAGTGCGCCACATGCGCGGAAACAGGGTAGAAAAGGTACTACACGAACACGATAGCGTGTAAGCGCACTGCAGAAATAGCTAATTAACCACAGGCGCCACACTCACCCGCCAAGGCTGAGCAGACAACGCCTCCCTCCCCCGAAAATGCGAGAAAAAAGCCATACAATATAACGATCTCGGCTTTGTTACGCACCTGGGAGAATCAGTGACGGACATGCGTTTGAATGCAGCGTACATGCGAGAAATAGTGTGACGGGGGCGACAAAATTTGCAGCAAACGTGTCAGCTTTCCGTCGCACATCAAAGTGTTATACTTGGCACAGATGACGCTACCAACACAACCTCACGACTGCTCTTTTTCATTCATTGTGCTCAAAACGCCTTTCAGGACCTCTTTAATAGCGATCAATAACCGTAGCATACTCTCCATCGCGCTTTCGTTTGACCTTGTTAGTGTCATTGCAGAGAGCAAATGCGAGCTCAGAACGAAGGAAACAACACAGGCGCTGACCAATCAGTATTTAGGAAACTGCCAGAAATGTATGCGGCAGCGCAAGGATGACGCGATTAGGTTTGTGTATAAGCGGCAACACAGTAAAAACCTCCCACCAGGGTTTCCATCTGGCAGGAAAGAGCGGAGTCGTGCACTGACTGCAATCGTGGAAGGTGGTTGGCCCTTGAGAAGTGGCCTTCTCCAGCCTCAACGTACAGACGGAGCCAGAATTTTAAAACTACCGTGAAACAACACTGACTTCGAAAGATCTCCTGCAAACATCGCTTTATTCATGTATAATTAAAGCCCGAGGCGTTTCATTTCGCGAGTTACGAGATTTCGGCGCACGGTAAAGATTCCCAGGGTCTCAAAATTGATCTTTAGGCCTGCCCTAAGGCGCGCCTCATCGCCTGCGTTGCGTCGGTGCGTTAAACTCTACAACCAATCCATATAGCGGGTTTATGCAGCGGTTTGAATGTAAAAAGAAAATTTTCGAGAACACTGTTTATGGGCGGGGCTTTGCTTAGGGAGGCCACAGTTAGTTATTCGTGTATTAGAATAACGAATATGATGTCGTTTTCAGGCAGTAGAATATGGAAGAAGTGCGCTTGTTCCCAAGCAGATGGTGGATGTGATAAACTGTAGCTGCCTAGAACAGCGACATCTCGCTGGAGCTGCCATAGAGCTCTTCGTAGTCGCGTCATTGGGAAAATAAGGCAGCTGTGGTGTCGTGGTATTGTTGGGCCCGTAACAGGCTCATCTTCACTTAAAGTACTAACTTAAACTCCGTTGGCGAGAACATGTGCTGATGTAACATGTACTGGTGTAAGGCAAGTGTTATAGCGACCGAGCCGCAGCTGTCGCCAAGCGCAGCTGTTCCTTTCCGCTCGTCGCTCGGAACCAGAAAGCAGGCGTCGCCATGACCTCAAACTCGTGTGGTACGCTCCAGCTTCAGTCAGCGAGGAATACGCCGCATTCGGTTGAAAAGGGGTGCCGGAATTATAAAGTACCATTTTAGTGTCTCAATAACGTCTCGACAGCTGGCAACACGAGCAGCGGAAAGGACAGCCACCTGATCATTCGCCTTCATCTTGCAGGTAGAATCCACACACCGTTCTCAGTTGAAAGTGCCCTGCGGCCCCAAGCAATCTGGCGGAACCCAGCCCAGTCATAGCTGGGTACAGCTGCTCCCAAGATGTTTCGGTCATTGGCCCCTATTGGCGACGTCAGCAGACCTTCGCCTACATGTTCCTTACCCGGCCAAGTGTGATTCAGTTGGCAGCACGGGCAGTGGAAAGGACAGCCGCCTTATTCGCCTGTATTTTACAGGTTGGTGATTGTCTATGAAGTGGGGTTGCGTTTAAAGGCTGTGCCTTATTCCACTGCAACTGCTGCTGCCAAATGCTCGATGCCTGTTTTTGCGTCGGTGTATGTACTGTAACCAAAAGCGATGGCGAACCACTTCTCAAAAATGATCGATGATTTCAAATATGAAATCAAATTAGAGTTTCGGGAGCTGCACGAATGCTTTGAGCGATACCTAAGGAAGGAAATTAGGGAAGTGAAATCTAGCCTACAATTCCTCAACAAAGGCTATGAAGAAATTAAAAACTCGGTAAAACATATGGAAGCAGAAAGCAAGGAGCTAAATGAAACTGTGAAAAACTTGCAAGATGGGTGTGCTGCGCTCCGTACGATAGCACAAGAGCAGGAGACTCGGCTTGTATACTTTGAACGACACAGTCGGCCCTGCAGTATAGAAGTGAAAGGCGTTCCACACGAGCCACACGAGAGACCTCTGGAGTTAGTCAAGGGGCTTGGCAAAGCGATTGACGCGCCCGTTCAGGACGCCTGTAATTGTAGTGTCATCGCATCCGCACTGCCGGAAATATTGCAGTGTCGGAACATAGTTATGCCGTTTTCAAAAAGGGCAAAGCGCGATGCCTTCCTGGAACAGGCGAGAAAAAAAAAGCTGACGTCACAGGATCTAGTGTCCTGATTTTCGTGAATGAGCACTTATGCCCGGCCTTGAAACGGCTGTTTGGTGCTACAAATCCTAAGCGCACAGATTGTGGTTGGAAGCATTGGTGGATATCAGATGGAAAAATCTTGGTCCGTAAGAGAGACGACGCACCTATCATCGCCATCAATCGACTAGACAACTTGTCAGAAATTGGCTGAGGAAATATACAGTTGTTAACTTTTCTGCACTCAAACCATGGGATATAAACCATGTGAAATTAAAGAACTGCTAACGTTTAAGAGTGGAGTCATGTCATCTTTTCACGTAAACGTACGTTCCCTAGCGCAAAGGGAAGATGAATTATCCCCGTTACTTCAGTATTCGAGGCACCTTTCAACAGTAACGCTAACTCAAACTTGGTGTACTCCTGCGTCATCACCCTACTGCCCACCCAGATATCAGGTCTTTACCCTCTGCCATGAGGACAGACGAGGAGGTGCTGTTTTGCTTCTTCTTAATGAAAATCATATTTGTAACCGTGTAGGTGACTACTGCGCAGTGACTCGTGATCATGATACGCTGGAAATTAGGTGTTATAATCAATTGATTTCAGTGGTGTACAGGCCACCATCTGGCAACTTTCACCGCTTCCTTTCATTCACTGAAAGCCTGCCTGATTAGGCAAAGGCCTAGAACATGAATGTCGTTCTAGGAGGAGGTATTAAACGAATCTTTGTTAGACGTATTTGTTACGAACATTACGGCTGATCCTATAACTCCAGGCGTTATCTACACGGATTCCAGAGACCACCTTGGAATATTTATGATAAAGAACAAAACTGGCCACACTGATGAACACATTTTACCGCCATACACAACACAACTTATTAATCCATCACGCCTGGAGTCATTTCGGCACTGTGTCAGAGAACACACACGGCATGATGTTATTTCGACAAATGGCAGTGATATGGGGTATTGCAGTTTTCTGAGCTCTTTCAAGCAGTTGTTCGATGCAACGTTTTAATTAAGGTTGTTAAAATACCAGGCAAAGCCCGGCAACCCTGGCTTACATATGAACTACTAAACATGATTACGCATAAAAACACTCTATATGGTAACTTGTCTAAAAAAAGAATTTATCGTTACTGCGAGAGTTTAGGGCATATCGCCAAAAACTTTCTGCGAAATTAAAAGCAGCAAAAAGGCACTACCGCATGAATGTCTCCTGGAACAGTTCGATGCACCACTTGGACGTAATTAAGGGAAAGCTGAACTCTTTGTTGCATCCGAATGCTCGTTAAAATGTATTGTATAGCATAGAACGCGAAGGGAAACAGCTTTCTGGTGGTGCACTGGCCGACGTATTCAATCGTCATTTTACTTGGCGGTTAGGTAAACACAGCGACCAGAACTTTCATGAGCTAGAGCAATACTTGAATGGAAAAACCAGCGCTCAGTCTTTGTTCTTTTTCTCCCACGAACTGCGCACAAGTTTTTGCAGCTTTCAATTCCGCAAAGATGACGAAGTCTAAAGATGTAAACGGAATCTAGATAATGCCGGTACAGTGTGTTCTTGATCTAATAGCTCCTGTTGTCAAATGTATAACTGTAGAGCGCATGCCAAGGAGGCGTTGAAACAGAGACGACCAGACAACGTCGCAAGGCCGGTTTATTCCGAACGCCGTGGGGTCTCAATCTACTGAAGCCAAAGGCGCGCGAGCCCTTCAGCGGGTGAGCGCGCCCGTGGGCCTGCGTCACGCTGCTGCCGCTGGCACTGTGGCTTGCCGCTACAGGGCTCCCCCCCAAGAGAGGAGCTGGTGTGGCGCTCTGATGGCCCCAACGCACATGATGGTCACGGTGGTGTGCAGCCACAGTGGGAGGACTCGTAGGGTTGATGTCGGGGGTGGTGACGTATTCCGGCTTCAGGCGCTCTAGGGCTATGTTGTCGTGAGAGCCATTGATGTCGATGACATATGTTGACGAGTGTCGTTCTACTACAGGGAAAGGGCCAACGTAGTGTGTTGCAATGGGCGGCGCACGGGTCCGTACCGCACAAACACATGTGTTGCCTGTTCAAGGTCCGGAAGCACATAAGGTCCTCTGGGTTTTAAAGGTCTATAAGTATGGTGTGCGTGGATTAGCTTATGGCTTACCTGAATCTTACCTTGCCCACAGAACGCAATCTGTAGACGTAAATGATTCGCACTGATCTGTGAAACATATCGTACATTCGCTTATGATATCATATCGCTTCTCTTTTTTTTCGGTAAATGGTATCGTTCTTTGCCAATATCCGTGAATTTTATTTTATGTCCAGACAATACATTGGTTTTTCGAACGGGTAAATTTGAAGATCGAAGTACAAGCCCCTCAAGTGGTAAGAGACCTAAGGATTTGGACGGGTGCCATTTGTGCACGAATAAATAAAAAACAGAACAGTATTGTTTACACCACATAAGAAACAGTCACGTCCAATTTCTATCTACCTTGGCTCAGAACAAATCGAGGTCACCGAATCAATAAAGTCGCTCGGAGTACCTTTTTCCAGCAATTTAAAATGGGGTAAACACATAGAATAACTATGTTCCAGAACCTATTCTGCGGTTGACGTTATGGCGCGATTCAGAAACATTGTTCCCACGAAAGAGACACTATTATTGTAGAATTGATTAGTTGCTTCAGTCATTCAATATTGCAGTGTTGTATGGTGCACATCGAGAGTTGCAAATTTAAGACGAATACACATATTACAAAAGCAGTCCATTCCATACATTTCCAATGTACATTTTCTTCATCCCACTGCTGATGCTTTCGCAGAATACAAGATTCTTCCGATTTTGTTCTTTATGCAATTATAAAGATTTACTAACGCAGAAACGTTTTGTCAAGACTGACGATAACTTTATATCAACTTTAAGTTAAGCGACAATCCCCACAATCGACGAACACGACATAATGAAACATGAATAATATTGCCGCTGACCATACATTGGGTTTGTTTATTTGTGTTTTGCTTTTACCGCCCGGCTGCGCCGGTCTGTGTTATCTCTGCGCCAAGAGAAGCGCGTGTTCCATTCTTTCTTTCTGTGCCGCATGTGTTATCTGTTGTGATAGGGAGAACATTCCGATCTAACGTGAACAGCCCAGAATAATCTTCTTGGATCTACTAAGTTCTCGATGCGAATCGACGTTTCGAGAACCACGCGCGCCAAAAGATAAAAAGCCTGCAGTGCGGAAGCCGGGGCATTCGATTCGACGACACTCGCCTGTGCAAGTCACTTTGTTGACCGCTGCTTCGCCGCCTCTGTATTCTTTTGAGTTGTTAGGGGAGCACAAGTTCGCTCCAATAAACGTGTTTCTCATTCAAGACAACTGCATCGTCCTTGTCTTCGTGACGTCAGGTGGAGGGGCGGGGTACGCACCCTTCATGCCCACTACAACCTCGGGAAGCCGCCAAGTCAGTCCAACAAGAGCCAGCCTCCGCCTGCAAGATTTACCACCCGAGTTCGGTTTGATGCTAGAAGGGCCCAAGAAAAGGAACGTTGCAACCAACACCATGGTGGAAGAAACAACGTCGCCAATCGTCCTGCAGCAGCCCCGGGAACCGCCATCCTTCCGGGGAGCCCCCGCTGAAGACCCCGAAGAATGGTTGGAGAAGGTGGAGCGCGTCCGCATCTTCAACAGGTGGGACGACGAAGAAACTTTCCGGCATATCTTCTTTTACTTAGAAGATGCTGCTCGAACTTAGTTCGAGAACCATGAGAGTTCTTTGACCGACTGGACTCACTTCAAAAGGGAGTTCCTTAAGACATTCACTACCGTTGTGAGAAAAGAGCGAGCTGCGCTTATGCTTGAAACTCGGACACAACACCCCAACAAAGGGGTCGTGATCTTCGTTGGGGAGATGAAGCAACTATTTCGCCGCGCGGACCCCGAAATGACGGAAGAAAAGAAGTTACGCTTCTTGATGCGCGGTGTGAAGGAGGAGCTGTTTGCTGGACTTGTCCGCAACACGCCCAAAACCATCGCTGAATTCGTGACCGAAGCCAGCACGATTGAGAAGGCTCTCGAAATGCGTGCTAAGCATTATGACCGAAACTTTGTTGGCGCGGCCAGTGCGAACTACCTCGACAACATGCGGATTCCGGCTGATAGCCTACGCGAGATCATCCGCGCAGTAGTGAGAGAGGAGCTGCGGAAACTTTTCCCGACGACGCCGCAACCCCAAGTCACTTGCCTAACTGACGTGATCCGTGACGAAGTTCAAAACGCTTTGGGAACTTCTGTGGCATCCGAAGTACACTGCGAGCCCCAAGCTATGACGTACTCCGCGACTGTTCACCGACCCCGCCCTGCTCCAACACGTCGTCAAGAGGAACGTCGTCAAGAGGCCCCGCCCTACCGCCGCCCACTGTCGCCCGCCCGACCCCCGGTAGCACAAACCCAGACGCCGAGGAAGACTGACGTATGGCGAACACCGGATAATCGTCATCTGTGCTACCTTTGCGGAGAGGCCGACCACATCTACCGTCGCTGCCCATACAAGAGACTCGGACTACGTGGTTTCTCCGTCGACGCACCACGCCCCCGACCCGGCCAGCACCCATCTGAGATTGAAGAATACCTGTCGAACACCAGCCGTGGACCAGTCCGTTTCAACCGTTCGCCGTCGCCCTAACCGTACCAGTCGCCGGACCGCCGTAGCAGTGCTGACTTCGCACGTGGAAGGTCTCCCAGACCACGCGAGGGAAACTAAAGGCGGCAACTTCTGGAGGTGAAGTTGCTCTACGGCGAAAAACTGGAAACCCTCCAACGACGCAAGGACGCGCTGAAGACAGGGATTCACGACATGCCCTCATCCCGACGACCCGACCTAACCCTGACGAGACTCCCGAACACGACGACAGCTACACGGCGCGACGCGTACCCGACCTGACCGAGACGTCCGTTGAGAAGACGACGACAACGACGATGCACAGTGTCCGACGATCAACACGTACAAGCAGAGATACGACGCCCCGACGAACCCGGAACTCGAGGAAGACTGCATCTGACGTCAAGGTGTCCATCGACGGCTTTGACGTAGTCGCCCTCGTAGACACGGGAGCTGACTATTCGGTAATGACCGGACCATTTGCGTCTAAACTGAAGAAAGTTATGACCGAATGGGACGGTCCGCACATACGCACAGCAGGAGGCCACCTCGTGACGCCAAGTGGAACGTGCACATCGCGCGTCACCATAGACGGCACAACGTACCCTGCGGCGTTCGTCGTTCTGCCTAACTGCTCCCGCGATGTAATTCTTGGAATGGACTTTTTGATGGACAACGGTGCAATATTCCATCTGCAGACTAAGTCAATAACTTTTTCCCCCCATCACTCCATGACGCCGGAACCGAACCCGGAACGACGTGCTGCTGTTAGGATTGCCGATGATCATGTCACCCTGCCACCCCGCGCAAGCTTGATGGTCGCAGTCTACTGTGAAGATGCTGCTCCTGACGTCGACGCTATCGTAGACACTGATCAAAGGGTGCTTCTCGACCGTGGTGTGTCTGTCGCAAGAGGCATTGCGCGCTTCAAGGAACACCAATCCATATTTTGGTTACTAATTTTACCGAGGAGTACCAGCATTTAAACAAGGGCGCGGCAATTGCATTCCTCGAAGAAACGCAAGAAGCAAGTGACGTGATCGCGTTCGCCGACTTTGAACGCACACCCGTAGAAACCTTCAAGCTCCCGCAGGCATTCGACGTGAATCCGGCGCTACCGCAAGAACAACGGAAAAAATTATTGGCTTTGCTGCGTCACTACAGCGAATGTTTTTCGTCGAGCGCAAAACTACGTCTGACCCCTCTAGCGAAGCACCGAATAATAACCGAAGATGGAGCTCGACCTACCCGACAGTCACCGTACCGCGTCTCTTCACACGAACGGGAAGCCATCCGGACTCAAGTCGACGACATGCTCAGCGACGACATTATACAGCCGTCGAAAAGCCCCTGGGCTGCGCCCGTCGTACTCGTAAAGAAAAAAGACAGCACATTAAGGTTTTGCGTTGACTACCGGCGACTGAACAAAATCACGAAAAAGGACGTGTACCCCCTCCCCCGAATCGACGACGCCCTCGACCACCTCTGCCACGCGAAGTACTTCTCATCGATGGACCTGAAGACCGGCTACTGGCAAATTGAAGTGGACGAGAGAGACCGAGAAAAGACTGCTTTTATAACCCCAGACGGCCTATACGAATTCAAAGTAATGTCGTTTGGGCTGTGCACAGCACCAGCGACGTTTCAAAGAGTCATGGACACTGTGCTAGCTGGCCTTAAGTGGCACACCTGCCTCGTATACCTCGACGACGTAGTGGTATTCGCCCGGACTTCGACGAACACCTTGAAACGTTGGAGTCTGTACTCGAGGCCATTCGTACGTCGGGGTTGACGCTGAAGCCTGAAAAGTGCCGTTTCGCATACGGGGAACTGAAGTTCTTGGGCCACGTCATCAACGCCGCGAGAGTTTTACCTGACCCGGCAAAAACTTCAGCCATTGCGAACTTCCCAAGGCCGAAAGACAAGAAGGGCGTGCGAAGATTTCTCGGGCTGTGCGCATACTACCGGCGCTTCGTCGCAAACCTCGCACGCATTGCAGAGCCGCTCACGCGCTTGACGAAAGATAGCACCCCTTTCAGGTGGGAAAACGACAAAGAAAAAGCATTCTGCGAGCTGCAAAAACGCCTGCGAAGCCCGCCCGTGCTCGCTCATTTCGACGAAAATGCCAAAACGGAAATGCACACGGACGCCAGTGATATAGGCTTGGGTGCCGTCCTTGTCCAAAAGCAAAGCGGCTGCGAAAGGGTAATCGCCTATGCCAGCCGTGGTCTGTCGAAGGAGGAGAAAAGCTATTGTGCCTCTGAGAAAGAGTGCCTGGCTATTATATGGGCAATTTCAAAATTTCGCCCATACCTGTATGGAAGGCCATTCAAGGTTGTAACAGACCACCATGCGCTGTGTTGGCTCGCCAATTTGAAGGACCCCTCTGGCCGTCTTGGGCGGTGGAGCTTGCGCCTGCAGGAGTTCGACGTTACAGTCCTTTATAAATCCGCAGGAAACACTCAGACGCCGACTGCCTGTCCCGCGGCCCCGTCGACCCACCTCCACAAGACTCTGATGAACACAGATCGTTCTTCGGGATCGTGACGGAGAGCGACCTAGCCGCCCAGCAGCGTGCCGACCCCGACTTACGCGTCATAATCGAGTACCTCGAGGGATGCAACGTTGCCGTTCCTAGGACCTTCAAACGCAGCTTACCAGCATTCAGCCTGAGAAACTCCGTCCTTGTGAAGAAGAATTTCAGCCCCGGAACAAGAGCGAATTACCTTCTCGTCATCCCCGCGGACCTTCGTGATGAAATTTTAGAAGCGTGCCACGACGACCCGTCTTCCGGACATCTGGGCAAAGCCCGCACTATTGGAAAAATCAAGGCGAGGTACTACTGGCCCAGCCTTACCTCTGACGTCACCCACTACGTCCGGAGCTGCCGTGACTGCCAGCGACGAAAAACGCCGCCGACAAGACCCGCCGGACTTCTGCAACCGATCGCCGTCCCATCGAGACCATTTCAACAGATTGGAATGGACCTTTTAGGCCCGTTTCCTACGTCACGATCACAGAACAAGTGGATTGTCGTAGCGACAGACTACATGACGCGCTATGCAGAGACCGCCGCTCTTCCGAGGGGGACTGCACAAGAAGTGGCGAAGTTCTTTATAAGCCAAGTTGTGCTGCGACATGGAGCCCCGGAAGTCCTAATCACAGACCGCGGAACGGCATTTACTGCGGAGCTGATGCAAGGAGTATTAGGCTACAGCAACACGGATCACCGAAGAACGACGGCGTACCACCCCCAAACGAACGGACTAACAGAACGTCTGAACAAGACAATCGCAGATACGCTGTCAATGTACGTTGACGTTGAACATAAGACTTGGGACGAAGTGCTCCCGTATGTCACGTTTGCGTACAACACGGCTATCCATGAGACGACGCAGCTGACGCCGTTCGAGCTTGTCTACGGTAGAAGGCCGACTACGATGCTCGACGCCATGCTTCCGCACGTAGAAGACGACGACCTCAACGCCGACGTCCACGGATATCTTCAACGTGCGGAACGGACCAGCAGCTGGTGGATGCGGGCCGCTACAACCTACGACGCCGAGACGCCGACTACCAATCAGGGGATCGTGTGTGGGTTGGACTCCCATCTGACGACGCGGACTCAGTGAGAAGCTCCTGCGACGGTATTTCGGACCCTACCGGATTCTACGACGTGTTGGCCAACTTACCTACGAAGTGATCCCCGATGGTGACTCCGGCACAATCACGACAACGCATGCGGCCTGAAGTCGTCCACGTGGTTCGCTTAAAACCTTTCTACGGACGATGACGAACTTTTAGTTTGATTTGTTCGTACTGTCGCTTATGTTAGCATCGGGTCGATGCACTCTTAGAGGTGGGGTAATGCCACGAACCATACATTGGGTTTGTTTATTTGTGTTTTGCTTTTACCGCCCGGCTGCGCCGGTCTGTGTTATCTCTGCGCCAAGGGAAGCGCGTGTTCCATTCTTTCTTTCTGTGCCGCATGTGTTATCTGTTGTGATAGGGAGAGCATTCCGATCTAACGTGAACAGCCCAGAATAATCTTCTTGGATCTACTATGTTCTCGATGCGAATCGACGTTTCGAGAACCACGCGCGCCGAAAGATAAAAAGCCTGCAGTGCGGACGCCGGGGCATTCGATTCGACGACACTCGCCTGTGCAAGTCACTTTGTTGACCGCTGCTTCGCCGCCTCTGTATTCTTTTGAGTTGTTATGAGAGCACAAGTTCGCTCCAATAGACGTGTTTCTCATTCAAGACAGCTGCATCGTCCTTGTCTTCGTGACAATATCAACAACTCGAACGTACTATGACAAACCGTCTTTGAATAATACCTTGCCGGTTTTGTTAAATCGATTATTAAAAAAAAAATTCGACCCGCAAGAAAATTCAGCATAGCAATTAGGCTGTAGCTTGAGCAACACGTACATGATGGCGTGAACTGATTTTAGAAAACATTTTTTGGTGTGGTTATGTCCTCGCTACGGCGCCTATTCTTTGTTTAACTTTTAGGATTTATTATCATATTGTATCAGGTTACCCTCAGCGTCATGCGCTTAAAAAAAGTTCTGTACCCGTCTGTTGAAAAAAAAAAAATGTCCGAACTGCCATGCTGTCAACTTATTGGTGTCGGGGATTTGTTAGGCTTTTTTCACAGCCTTTTGTTCCACCTCCTCCTTCTAAGGAAATAATGATGATGATTATGATCATGACAATGATGTATGGGATAATTTTCTTACCATTTGTCAGACTCAGATTGATTGCTGCGGCTGATAGATTCGCATACCACTTCCACAGCCTCCGCACCTATATCCAACCGCTGTGTTCTCCCGAAGATATTGAGCATAAGTTTAGTTTTCTGCCTAATCATTTACAGGCCCACGACTCTAGTCTACTTCTCCAGTGCTCTAATCAAGCTTTGCTATTTGTCCCTAGAGTTGCTTAGCAAGGCAAGGTCAATAGCAAATCGGAGGTTGCTGAGGTATTCTCCATAAACCCTTGCGCCCACCTGTTCCCAATTCAATGTTCTGAATGCCTCTTGTAAACATGCTCTGAATAACATTGCAAGGATTGTGTCTCCTTGTCTCAAACCCTTCTTTATAGGTATTTTAAGGCTCACCTTATGGAGGATTATGGTAGCTGTGGACCCATTGTAGATATCCTCTAGTATTCTGATTTAATGCACGTCTACACCCTGATTCAGCAATGCGGCTTGACTGCTGAGGTTTTGGCTGAGTCAAATCCTTTCTCATTTATGTGGAGGCTGTGTTACGGGGGGGAGTATGCTTCGTGCATTTCTCTCTCATCTTATTGGCAAATCTAAGCGATCACGTCTAAGCATTCGCAAACCTAAGAAGACCAACGCAAGCACTCATTGCTCTTAGAGGGGTTATCATCACCTTCTGTTCGGAGGCGATCGCCAAAATTGCAGCATTTTGCGACAAATAGAGTAAATTTTGGAGTAAGAAGTTTATTGGCCTCTGCCTCATTAATAACGATTCCTTTTGGTGCGCTCACAATTACTAGCATTCCTTAACCCAAGTTCAGGTATCTTACGTTTATAGCCGGATCTCGCTTGAGCACATCGCAAGGATAGCGATTCCGTTTTCTCTTTCTGAACCTGTAAAATACAGAAGCCCATCATTTGCCGGCAAGCAGTGTGGCTCATGGCAACGATGCGTAAAAAAGAACACCTCTCTGCAGTGATGTGAAAACCCAACCCCAGCAATTTCAAATTACTCACTCACCTCCCGGCATGCAGCGCTGCTCCAGTAAAAAGTGGCATCTGTCCGCCACGCCACCCCCAACTTTCGAAGTAACCGCTCATATCCCAGCATACAGTGCGGCCTAACTACGGTAGCGTCCATGGCAAGGGCGCAGCAGTAAACATTACAAGTATCTGCATCGATCTAAAAACCCTAGCTCCTCCATTTCGAATTAGCCGCTCACATCCAAGCATGCAGCGCGGTCTAGCAACGGCAGCATCCGTCGCAGAGGCGCAACCGAATGATCAACTACAACTATATTAATTCCAATATTTTCTTGTTTCTGTGGCGCAATGGCTTACACGCAAGAGCTGTAAGCCCATACACCCTGGCTCGATCCTCGGCCATCGGGAAAGCGATTTTCTTTCCACAGCCTCTGCTAGAGCAGAGAAAACCACGAACGCCATCCGTCAATGAGCGCTTAAGTAATCAATTAGTTATTACGGTGGTAATTGAAAACTGCATCTCGGCGACACTTGGGCAGGTGGCGCCACTTTCACCTAAAGGGGACACGTCAGTCGATGCGCCTCCAACCCTCGTTCATAGATGGCGCCAGCGAAAACTATGATGATAATTTTGCTCGTCAGGTTTCAAATTTGCTGCGCACGTCGCTGTATGCACAGCGCGACGTTAATGATGATGGCAATTGTGACGTTTTATTTGAAGTAGCCTTTTGCTGTTGCGGAAGATGTCCCGAGGTTCTCTAAACGGTGTCACTTCTCACTACTCACGGGCTACTTTATTCGGTATGGTGAAACAAATGAAATCCTTTAAATACCTTCGCGGAACTTCTGTGGTTCTTTTTTTGAAAAGTGCGCTTTCCAATATTGACTGATAAAATTTATCACTCACCGACGAACACTACTTCCTTCGCGACTAATGAAAGGACTTCGGTAGCTGACTTCTACAAGTCCTCGCTGGAAAACGAATTGGAATGGGCATAATGGACCGCTGAAAAAAGCTAAACCAAAAAGGCGTTATATGTAGGTGGACACCAACTTTCGCAGCTGAAATTCCTGAGTTCCGTGTGGCATATATGCTTGAAGTTCTGAAGTGGAACGCTAAGGGCTTTCCCATTTCCACTCTGACTCACTTTTCAATGGGGATGGAGCCATTGCTAGCCCTCGTTGTACTGCCTCTTGATGCTGTTACCGCCACAATGAACACCCAGCAAATCTCCCGGTGAACAGAGGTCACACGCTGGCAGCGAAGACAAAAATAGAGCCTGCATTAGGCCAATGAGGCTCGACAACATAACATAAAAAGATCCTGAACAGACCGGCGGAGGAATCGCAGACCTGCAGCCATTCGCTGACAGCGAAACCGACATGTTAGGCGCCCCTACCCCCCAACTAAAATTTTCCCAGTCGGAGCAGTAGTGCGAACGTTCGGTTATTTTAGAGGGAGGGGTGCGTTCATTTTTCTCAACGACGATGTACCAAGCCATTCTCCTCTCAAGGACAAGCACTCATTACTAACTACTGCTGTTGAACTCCGGCGTTATCAGTTCCAGGAGCAGTGAAGTCGCAATCTTTATTAATGGTAAATTTTGTTACATTTTTAGTTTATATCTGAAAAGTGTTTGTAAATATCACTAGATAATGCCTTCGCTAAGATAATCGAAATGGAGATGTTACATTATTCGCCAGGTGCATGAAAGACCCTTCACAAGGAGTTACATGAAAGGTCAGTGTTATAGAGGCATAAATGAGGTCTTCGAAGCAGAGGAAGTAGGAGATTACGTTCATCTTAAGAGCACAAACAACACACGTACACAGAAGACAAGAACAACGCCATGTGATTTCGTTATTCTAATGTCGGTTTAATGGTACCCTTTTCTGTATTTCTTGCCTTTTTTGCAGGTATATATTTTCCTTGATTCAATAAAATTCAGTTGGATAAGCGCATGTCCTTGTCTTCCGTGTCGGTGTGTTTTTTGTGCGCTTACGATGAACGTTATAGGATACTAACTAGCCCGAACGCAAGCCCTTCTTGAAGTAGGAGGCCTGGGCTACATTAGACCACCTTCGGTAGCGTCACACTCGCGTCCAGGTTCCCGGCAGCGTTAAACGTGTGTGCTTTACACAAAAGAGATTTTACTTTATTGCCACTATGTAAGTACCCTTTAAATGAGGGCGGGAAGATTACCGAAGATATCAACACAATCGAAGTGCCCAACGCATTTGTGGCGACGTTTTTTAAAGCACAATTTGTGATTTAGTATATCAAAAAAATTACAGATCAGCAGGGGAACATTATGGAGTCCGGACCTCTCATATTTGGCAGCGAGCACACACAAGCCCTGGAGCTCTTAGTATCTGGCTCCTATACGGCTCCGCTGTAAAATATTAGTCTTGCTATATCCACTGTCTACAAGTGTGTGCATCAAAGGCATCAAGCAATGCCTTCAGCAGTGGGATCACTTTACAAAGGCAAAGTTTGTATTGCTTTTTTACAGTTTTTGCAATTCTGGGGTGCCGTTATCATCTTGATTTGGAACACAAGGGTTCAAAAAAAAAGGCGAGAAAGAATGCTTGAAGCGGTTGAAAATATGTAGCTAGAATCAAAATCTCCCTCATCGATTATGAGGTTAAGCCGCCGATGGTCCGTAGCGGATGAGTGGCGCCGCAGTGTAGGGCTCCGGATTAGTTTGACGAAATGGGATAATTTAACGTGCACCGATATACCGAACACACGTGCGTTCTCGCTTTTCGCCTCTATAAAAAAAGCAGTCGCCACGCCCTGCGAATCGAACCCCCATCCTTGAGGTCATCGGCAAAAGGTCTTAGCCAATCAACAACTTCCACTCCAGAGGAACCCTAATGGCGGATTCCATTGGGAGAACAGGAGCAAGTGGAGCGAGCAGCCAGAACAGCACACGGGAGTAACGGGACGTGTGCTTTCGTTCCGCGAATGAAACATTCGCGCTGCTCCGGGAGCAGTGAAAAGAGGGGCAGGGCATGATGTCAAGAGCCATGTGACCAAACTTTTCCCGCTCTCGCTTCCCGGAGCATTTCGCGCGCTCGTGTTGTCCGCACGCTGTTCCTCGCCATTTTTGCCAGATACGCGGCGGTGGTTTTGAGTCTGCCTTCCGAATGGCGACGAATGAAGAAGCCGAGCGGATGTTCATGTCCATGATAGGGTAACCATCGTATCTCCCAAAAATTAGCTGTGAACGATAACAGCATTCGCCGTCTTTTCCAGATACCACTCTACCTTCGGTCGCTGCTCACGCGGGGTGAAGAGGTGCTCGAACATAAACTCATTCAAATGTCAAATCGCCATCGTCGTCGCTGCTGCTGCTGCTGTCCAATGATGAGTTTGCGCTTGAATCTGTGGTGCTTTCATCATCTAAAAGTAGCAGCATCGTCCAGACGGCCGCGCTTAGCTGCTGCCGTACGCACTGAGCGACTATCGCGGCTGCTGGATTCCGCCATTTTTCCTCCTCCACCCGGGAATAAAACCAGAAATGACGTAAAATAGGTCATGTGACTTCGACGGCGTTCCCTGGTACTCCGCCGCTGGCGACAGAGCACCGACAACTGCTCTCAGCTGCTCTCGGCGCCAAAAAAGTGATCCTCCTCGACCAATGAAACACAACGCCCCTGCTCCTGCCCGACCACTGGAAGACGCCAGAACTCGCGAGGGCACTTTCGGTGCAGTTAGAAGTGCTCCGGTTCGCCCAATGGAAAGCGCTATAAGAAAGAAGCTTTGGTAAAGTTTGTTATTAACGAATTATTAACTCTCTGGTTATTCCCTTTAATAACGTGTTACCTGTACACTTATGCCGCCATTCCCAAAGCCCTGAAATCTTCCCTTTGGCTTGGAAGCAAATTCTGACGAGATTTCACCCTTTCGCACTCGAAAGTCTGCTCGGAGTGGCAACGAAGTTTGTTGGAACGAGAAAGAAAATCAGGTTTTTGCGTGAAAACAGTGATAGAAAAGCAAATTCAGAAGTTGGTTGTTCTAGTGTGTGCATTTGGATCACTCTTTACTTTACGCTTTAACTTGTGAGCTTTGCTGTATATTTTACGCAATTAAATGTTGTCACGCAGTTATGGGCGGCGGGCGCAGGTTTCTTCAGGCAACAACAGTTTGTTGGAGCGAAATTCTGCTACGCCAAGAACTCGAAAGATTACACAGCGGCGACGAAAAGTTGAATAACCGTGAAAACCGCGGGCGAATGTCGGCGAATCAAATACCGCCGCGTTTGCCTTGGGAGCATTTGTCCTTAGGCGTTAATTCTTCGAGAAACATCGAATCAGATGTGAAACGTTGGCGATCAAGGAATAATGTTCGACAGGCGACGCACTTTTACTATCAACTCATGTTGCCTGCGCGGCATAAAAATGAAAGAGACGGAAAAGTACGTTTCACGTGTAATTTGGATCAGACAGTTTCGCGCGGCCAGACGCGGAAAAAAAAACCCACAAATAAATGAACATGGTGATATAGGTCATGGCATTATGGTCACCTCATCTTGGCCACACCCAGATTTTATTTTGCCTATATTCTGTTCACTCAGATATTATAACGTGAGCAGAACTTCTAGCTGCGGTGTGTGGAAAGGTAATTTATTGCATATTAAACTATTGGTATACAATCGCTATACCGAATAATTCAATACCCGTCAACGCGACTGACACTATATACAGCGTTGCCGAAGAATAAAGGTGGCTTCTTATTTGCACGATAATACAGAGCCGCGGATAACTGTCAACATGGGAGCGCGAGTAGTGAAATGCTGAATTTTACCGTTTAAATTTCGAAATGTAAACAAAGATATATATTCTGATACAAAGCTTAGTGCTGCCTGTTAGAATGAACCCCGAATCACGACGGACTTTTGTGTTGCCTAGTTTTTTTTTTTTAAGAAAGCTTTCTTATGGGGACCGGAGGTGTCCTGTAAAAAAGCTAATGCAATTCCCCATTAGAGCGGCTGGCAAACAGAGAAACTCTCATAAGATCTCTGGACACACGACGCGTGAAGGAAACCGGGCTTCCATTGGGTCGAAAAGGTTACTTGAAAATCGCCAAAAACGGACGTTCCCAGCTAAGAAAATATATGAATCTGTCATGTAGAAGGAGTACTATAGTATGCCTTACCTCCTGAATTACCTGTGGGTATGTATACAGGTCGTTCGCAGGTACGTTCAGTTGGGGTGCGAATATTAATCGCATGGGCTTGCTCTTAATTTTTGATTTGGGTCTTTGAAGGTTTTACGATCGATCAGACGCACTTTCAGCGAAGGCTGGAGCGCAGTTTTACCGAAGGTTTTCGCGCGCTTTTCGTGCAGTTTTGGTGCCAGAAAGCTTTGGCGCTTCTCTCAACATCCTGTAGCGGGGGATGGTAATGATTTTCTAAGCTTAGAATACAGATTTATGAAACTGCTTCAGTAGCCATTTCTTGCCAAATTCACTAATCGTCTGCCCCAAAATGTTTTTATATTATTTCTACAGAAAAGGTGTAATTATCAAAGACATAATGGGCGCGTTCCAATTTACCGTTTAAACAGCTTCGGTACCGTCTTCGCGGACAGTCCGCAATGTTAAGCCCTGTTCCAATTCGAACGAAGCAGTCAACGAAGACTGCTTCGAGGAGACAGCACGAAGTCAGCAACGATGCAGGCTACCTTCTTGTCTAAACTAATAACTGACGCCAGCGCCACATTTTTGCGGAATAATGTTGAAACAAAAGCACTTTTTATTTATTGAAATATTATCATAGTTTACTAGTGATAAAGACGACTTTGTTTAATTTTAAATTACGTAACGTTTGTATCAGCAACGGTAATAAGAGTTACGAAACTTGCGGCTTGCGCATATCAACATGTCTCCTACGACGCTGTCGTCTGCGCTGGTGTTCCGTTTGCGACCGCGGCGCCGTTCTAATTTTATTCCTTAGACGTCTAGTTAGACTGCTTCGTAGGCTGTCTACCAAGCTGTCCGCGAATTGGAACGCAGCCAATATTGAGGTTCAGGGCACACCTACTGCACCTCTATTCATGGATTGATCGCAGGTGTCGGTGTATGCCTGACGTTCGTGTAGAGAGAAGTGATAAATGGAAATAAAACGGGTACCAGAGTTTTTATGCTGACGACCTAACGGTGTGCAGCTGCGCCACACATTTTGAAAAGGTGATTGTTCTTCAATGTCTACATGAGTGTACGCTTTGTGCGGGTATGCGCCTGGGGCAGTGTAATTCGTGCATAATGAGCACTCACATGTGTAAATAGAAACTGGTTTTATTGCACTTGCTGATCTGAGTTGGAAAGCATCCTTCAGAGACAGTATATTCCTCTGGATCGGACTTTTAATAGCGGCTAAGAAAAGAAAAAGCTAGAATCGGCGGCAAAGTACTTTGATATGAACTGTGCTATTGTTCACGTAGCAATCGTCGCTCCTGAATACAAGTTAGGCGTGCTTACGACTGACAAGTGTTATGTTTAGACTTCGCGGAATTACAGAGCCCAATTGGCACACAGAAATCTTTAAAGAGTTTAAAGCGGTACAACTGCAAACGGCAAATCATGGCATCAATGCAAACAGAAGGCGACATTTTTTATATCTATTGCAAACTGCTCTGCCGAGGTACGTCGGCTTGTCTGAAAAATTCTTATCGGCTGCTCCCATTTCGGAAATCCGAGAAAGATGTTTTGAAGCACCCTTCAAAGACTGTTTCAACCCAATGCTTGTGGGACACGAATATGGTTTCTTTTCATGAATTAGTCCTGGAAGTTGGGTGTCAAGATTAATGACTGGCACTCGCGTGTTTGCGCACATATTACAATGGTTGGTTGCGATGCTGACCCATGCATTTCGTATATCAGGCGGGACAAAAGAAAGGAAGCAACTGCGGGCGATGACAGCTGCGGCTTTATCGCAACACAAGCTGCCTCCACTATCGCATTACGTTCTCTCAGCAATAGAGTTCACTGGTTAATGCATTTGCAGGTGAGCCTATTTGCAGGTGAGGTGTACACCCTTCCTTGTACGGAATGTATAAAAATCTAACCTGATACAGCGCTATTGTCAGTAGGACCTCGGAAGGTCGACAAGGTAGATTTGTAGCCGGGCTTAAGGTCCAGCAATTGGATAAACGTCTACGCCGGGATATACTGATCGCTCAAGCGTCCCCGAAAGGTACCAGCAGAAGCACTTTACTGTAGTTCATCAAAGTTGACACATCGACATCTGCAAACGCGGCTGTCTTCGGGCATCCCGAGTGGGCAAGCTTTAGCATTGTAGGATGTGGTTACCTCCTGTGGTTACCTCCAGGGAACATATCATATGGAACCTTGTACAAAGGGCCATTACCAAGCCTCCAAATCTGTGTTATGTTAGGTTGTAAATATTCCGCGGTTATTACAGCTCCCTATCCCGAACAGTGTAGAAAACAACTTGTATATTCGTCTCCTTTTCTTCGACCGGCAGGGGTGAATATTTACAAACCTTATCCTGTAGGGGTCCATGCCAGCTTTGGGCCACATTCGACTTCAGCAATCCATCTAAAGCGGATTGAAAACAGCTTTGGGTAAATAATCATAAGAACCAATATTAACTGACAAAACAATCAGAAGTGGAGAAAAAAGTAAATATAAAACCAACCATGCACATATGCTTAACGAGAAGTTGAAACCGACCGAAAGGGGATAGAACAACACAACCTGAAAAAACTTCAGTCCCAAAACCCACCTAACCATTGAGAAAATTTATGTAATGTGGGGAAATATCGAGGACAGTATCCGAATCAACATACAAACGATCACATCATTTAGACGTACGAAACAAGCCGTGGAAATGTCCTACCTAAAAGGAGGCACAACTACCAAAAATTTTCTTTATAATGCGGCCATGATCCCACAGACCGATAACACCCGTGATTAAAAGAAATGTTTTCTAACAAAAAACAGTAAACAGTGTATTTGAAGCTTGCTAACCAGAAACAAAACCTCTTCACCACGGGGACCAGCCGACCCGTGTTCGTTCAAAAACATTGCGAAAAGCCCGTGGATATATGTCCGGGCACGCCCTTAGACGACAAGAACAAGGTACTAAAATACAAAGTTGCTGATTTGTCCATTTGAATCTTCTACTCCCCATCTACCCCACTACTGGTGATAGCCGCATTTTAGCAGGCTACCTTTTTGTTAGTGGCGAAAATAGTGGAGGACACCGCTACTGAGTGCCAGATGGAAACCCGAAAGTGAAGCATTACAATATTCTGTATTTTCCCGCCTTCGCGTTTTACAAGTACGTCGTCGCCAATGTGACAATGTGTCAGGGCGCCTAGCCTATACGTCGTGTTAGGCGCCCTCATTCTCAACTAAAGAGGCCGACCTCAATATCACTTACAGTGTCGATGACTTGTGTGTTGCGCTAAGCAATCTTGGAGGCATGGATATTGTTTTTTTGTCTCTTTACAAGACTGGGGTAGAAACACAAACACAAATTAAGGAATCTGTCTCCCTGAGGTTTGTTCAGTACACAAGGGGACGTGATTCACGTTCACAACAGCAACCACAGCACTACGTAACAGCTTTTCCCCCGATTCTTCAACTTCACCATTTAAATTCCTGAGTACATCACGTAACCTGCCAGTTTCGAAGATGCCTACGACGGATGTCCTGGTAGCTGTCATCTTTCCGCTCGTCATTGCCCACGTCAAGAAGTGGTCGTCCGAGTGTGCACGAGAGGATTTATCGCTTTTGGTGCTCTTATGTTGTCGCCCACACACGGTTTCACAATATAAGATGTAACAGCTTAATAGGCGAAACCAGGAAACCGTGTAGCTCGTAGGTTTTCGACTATCTAAACCCGTGTAGGATTTAGTAGCGAAGAAATTCTTCGCAGCACTACTTCACAGTAATGCGACAGTGTCACCAGAGCAAAGCGCACGGGCTGCCGGGGGCTCCATCAAAGGCGGGTGTAACTGTAACGAAAAACCACAGCGATAACACTTATTCGCAAATCAAGCGACGGTCGTTAAGCCTGATATTGATACATACAAAAATTCGAGACATTCTAGTGACGCCATCAGGGTGAACATTTCTGCGCACTTTTTATTTGCTCGGTGAAGGTTCAGGCATCTTCTAAGAGCGCAGGAACACCACAACCAAATCCAGTGAGGGCATTCAGCTCTTCACGGGTTGACTTCTACACGAGTACGGCGTACAAGCCCGTGGGTGAGCCTGGAACGGCTGGAAGACATACGTGGCAAGGCAGTAGGAAGGGTGCATGCACTGAAAACAAGAACGATTACTTAATGTAGTCCGACGGAAGGTGGATGATTAGCGTCGTATTAAACCCAGGAAAGTGCACTAGGGTCATTGAGGTATTTGGCCTGTGTGCCAGCTATGAAAAGTTGCGTCGTCCTGTTTGGGTCTCAATTTAAGCGCAAACACGTTATAGGCGCTCCGTCTTAACCATGTACAAGCGCCCCAGAGAAGTGTCTCCCAATTATACAAGCAAAAAGTTTATTCCGCTATGATCAAGTGCCGGCTGGTTTTATGCCCCTAATGCTGTGCATTCTGTGTAATTGAATTTCAATTTGTGGTTGCTTCATAGAGAGCAGAACATGCGGAACGGACAAGTTACAAGATCGAATATCGTGGCACAATATTGGCCTGGACAAATCAAACAAACGGGCAAAAACATAAACTGCCGTCGTTTAGTGTTACAAAAGTTTTAAAATCTTGCGGCAGTTTTGCAGAACTGGTTTTGTGTCCGATATAAAAAATACAGAAGTTGTAAAGTACTACGCAAAACAGATTTCCTGGAATATACACTATGGGGAACGTAGCCGAGAACACTACGTTCCGTTTTATGTTCATCAGTTGCTGAAGGACACTAAAAGTGTTATTGAATTAATACGGCGCAATAACAAATTATATCTTCGTTACGATATGTGAATTAACGCCGTTGTAATCAATGATTTAGGAGAAGTGTGATGTATTCTGAACACTTCCTTTATATCTTTTTATTAGTTTCAATAGTTCTTTTGACACAGACGTCGCCGGAATCTACTGCCACATTCAAGGAAGTAGTAAATTTGAGCTAAATGAAATTGTGTGTGAAAAGCAAAATGGAGGGCGTTTCTAAAATTTAATAATGCAAATGTGCAGCATTGCATAGTTATGTGTATATAGCGTTTGTGTTTTTGTTTTTGGTAAAAGACTTGCCCATCCTATTGAAAACCCTGAGCGAGCAAAGTGCGGCATCCATGACCCAGTCGCACGCAATTTCTGCATCTGCGGGTGCAAAATTTAGTGTTCGACGTATGTATGTATGTATGTATGTATGTATGTATGTATGTATGTATGTATGTATGTATGTATGTATGTATGTATGTATGTATGTATGTATGTATGTATGTATATATGCATGCATGTATTGTGTATGTGTGTATGTATGCATGTATGTATGTATGTATGCGCGTGTGTATGTATGTGCGTATGCATATATGTGCGTATGTATGTATGTGCGCATGTATGAATGAGAGTACCTATCAATATAAAATATATTTCCTTTAACCGCGATCGACAATATTTTCGAAAGGATTACTGCGAACTACGATTCCTGCATTGTTCAAATCAAATGTATGAAAAAAATTTTATAGCGTTTTTTTTCTAGTTTGGAATGAACTGCCTGTAGAAGCCCAACATACCCAGAAAGCGTTGCAGACTTTTCACGTTCGCGGGTTTCGGGAACTGCAGGGTCGGCTTGAGCTCTTCTCGTACCACTGCACTGAACCGTGGTGCACACCGAAGCCCAGGAGCTCGATCCTGCTGGCAGCAAAGTTGCACCTTGCGGGGGTTTGCTGTGAGGCCCACGTTCTGCATGCGCTGCAACACAGTCTGTAAAGGAACTACGTGATCCTCAAATGGTCGTTTGAAAATACAACCACATAATCCACGTACACCATCGCGTAGTTAAACTTTGCATCTCCCAGCATGATGTCCATCATGAGCTGGAAAGTTGCGGGGGAACTAGACAACCCGAACGGCAGCCTGACGAATTCAAACAGCCCTCTGCTGCATGTGAACGCCGTATTCTCGATATCCTTCTCCGCTGCAGGGATCTGTAAGAATCCTCTACTACAGTCGAGGGTGGTGAATATTTTTGCCTAGCTTAGCGCGTACATACCCGCATCGATAGATGGAAAGGGATAGGAGTCTCTCGTGGTTATCGCGTTCAGCCGTCTGTAGTCTACGCACATGCACACTGCCATCTTTATAGATGCGTAGGATCTTATGGTCTCGGCATGTCCCCTGTCAGGCGTCCGCACTCACACTGCGCATGCGTAACTCTCCTCGTTACACCCACAGCTCGCGATACTGCACTATAAAAAAAGAAACAGTTAGCGGCGCCTGGTTTCAACCCCACGACTCTCCGGCCGCAACTGGAGGTACGCGGTGCTCTTCCCACTACGCTACAAAACCGGGACAGGAGCAAGTGCTACGAACGCGCGTTATGTCTTTGACTCGCGTTCAACCACCGTCGTCATGTTCCCGTAGGGGAACCACAGAAGAAGAAGAAGGAGAAGACAAAGCTGTGAAGACGAGGGCGTATACATTGCTCTCAGCCGGTGCACCATTGTCAACAACGTTTAACTCACCAACGCTGACGGCGACTACCGATTCTACCACTCAGACAACATCGACAAGAACATGATGGACGACTTTCGGTGCCTCGAGAACCCCCGCCGACTCACCGTAACACAACAGTACTTGCGTGCCTTTGCCACCGGTGTGGACCCGGACGCGGAATTCCCTCTGGCGCTAGTAAAAACCACATCGCTCAACATAACGGCAACACAATGGAACCACACGGAACAGCCACGATGCTTTGCATCCTCATCAGGGTTCCCCGCGGGAACCCTGATGAGGAACCCTGATAGAGGAACCCTGATAGGGTTGATAAGGACCCTGATAGGGTTTCAGGGTTCCCCGTGGGAACCCTGAAACCCTACCAACATATTGGGGATGCCCAAAAGCTGTTTGATGGCCTCACTGCTCTCGTATCCGCCATCTCTTGCCGGGCTCCATCCAGGTATGGTTGTTTGTGGACGCTCATGGGCGTAGGGTTGAACCAGAGTGGACGCGCGTCTCCTGTTTCAGTGTGGTGTTCCAAAATGTTCACAGTCCTAGGGGACTCTGTGAACATGGCTACAAAGGCCTGTAGTTCCGGGGCTGTAGTGGTAGTTTCTGGATTTCACGTCAAGCACTAGCCCTGTCCTGGCTATGAAATCGCCACCCAGAATGGATGGACGGGAGAGACTGAGGAGATGCAAAACACATTGCCTGTGTTTGCGGCCATCAGCGATTACCGTCATCCTGGCTGCTGATGTTATGAGCACAACCTGGTCTGAGGCTGCTCTGATAGTGGTGCTTACGTGTCGGAATTTGATCATTCTCGCCGAGCACCGTTCTCCTACAAGATCTCCAAACACGGAAACCGTTGCTCCAGTGTCCAGTCGGGCGGGTACCCTCACGCCCGCTACATTTACCGCAATAAAAAGTGCATTATTTATGATTGTAGCCTGTTCATGAAGAGCCGACGGCCACCAACTCAAGATACGCTGATCGTCTTTCGCTGGAGGCCCCTGGGGTGCTTCCCGCCCCAAGCCATCACCTCCCATGGCCTCAATACTGGGTGTGGCGGGCTGAAGTCTGAAGTGTTTGCTCTGCATCAGCCCTCACCGTCTGTGTTGACTTTACCGGGGGGATTCAACAGCTTCGGCGGTAGCAGGTTCATGCAAGGCTGCCTCCCCAGGTCCATACACTGGTTTATACCGCAATGTGAGGAGTCTGGGCGCAATCTCGAGCAGCTTCTCTCGCCCAGTTGCACCAGGGTTTGTGCACAGCGTGCTCCTGGGTAGTAGGAAGACGAGAATACCAATGGGCCGTCTGCGCCAGTTCACTGAATTGCGGTAGGGCTACATGGCGTTTGTGGGCTCGCCAAGGTTAACGCGCTGGAGTGCTCCGTCTGGTGGACAGCCCCTTGTTGCCTAGCGGTGTCGTTCGACTCGGGTAGTGCGGGCAGGAGTTCGTTGTCGCCGTCAGCCGGGAATAATAGCCAAGGGATAGCCAATTTCTCCACTTTTGGTGCTACGTGCCCGTGGCTGGCTTGGCCCAAAGGCCTCTCCCATGTATGCTCCTGATCGCTGGGGTAAGTCACCCTTGAAGTCCATCTCCCACGGTTGCGGTGCACCACTGGGGTGAGTCAGCGCTGCAACCATCTCGCCCGGTGGCGCCGCACCACTTTGGAGGCTTGGCAAAGAAAACTCTCCCTCCTTAGCGCCGTGTTCCTGGTGCGAGTTTACCTGTACGGCGTTCACTCAAAGGCGCCACAGGGCTTGGGCCAGCTGTTGAGGAACTACAATGATAATGCCAATAAGGAGGTCGCTGCACGGTAACGGGGCACGGGCCCAGCTACCGCCTCGCACTCGAGCAGTTCTGCGTGACGAGCCCATCGAATGTGCGACCGGCTTTCGGGCTCCTTTCTTACGTCGCGATCCGCGACACTCTGGTGCCGTTAAACCCGGAAGACTGAGGCCACGAGCACATCTGACCTGTCGCGGGCAGACGTCGAGGCCGCAAGGGCTGGGTTCCCAGGAGGCTGCGCGATTCCGCGGGACTTGTCGTCGAATGATTTCCGCCGCTGCTGCTCATGCCGAGCACACCCGGTCGCCTGGTTTTGGCGAGTCTCCAGCCATGGACAAGGTCCGCCGCCACCGTGGTGCGGCTGGGGCGGCTATAACCAAGGGAATTGCCACCACTGAACTCCTGCTTCTGGATCCGGCCACACCTGCGGTCGCTTTTCAAGGGCCTCTGAACTTTCTCAACATGGGGTATGAGGAAATGAAGGCTCTCGACTAGAGGATTCAGGAGGGCCTCAGCGAGGAGAACTTCGAGGCAGATCTGGTTGCCTCGTGGGATTACTCCGCTAAGTTGGTGGACATTCGGGTCGCGTGTCGAGTTTGCAACAAGGCCCGCGGATACTCCACACGCTGTCGCTGGGTATTGGGGAACGGGAGATCGGCCGAAGCGAGGTCTCGGGCGCCACTCTGCATCAGCCGGCGGTCTCTCCAGTTGTCACTAGCACGCGCTTCGCCACACTGCCCAAGCTGCACATCCCGATATTTTCGGGAGACGGGCGGAGCTTGCAAGCGCTTTGTTACCATTTCGATGCCATCATTCACCGCAATCCCCCCTCGGCTCGAATAGATAAATGCAAGTATTTGACATCCTAACTGACGGGCAAGGCGAAGGCCGCAATTTAAGGGATCCGACTCGCCGAGGCCAACTACGATGTGGCGATAAACACCCTTACCGCCCAATTTGGTCGGGCCGATCTGCTCGTTGAGGACCATATCGACAGCTTGCTCGCCCTGGCCCCTGTGCGGAGCTCTGCAGAGGCCTAAAAACTCCGAGACCTCTACGACCAGATATCCTTTCGTGTATACGTACTGAACAGTCTTGGGATTGCGGCGACGGAGTAGGCGGTGGTCCCCTATCGTGTACTGATGAAGGCCCTGCCAACTGACCTCGGTTTCCTGTACCGGCAGATGATTAAGGAGGCATCCTCGTCGGACGGAGCAGCCAGCTCGTCCGGAAGTGCGAGGCAAGTGAGCGAAAGAGCCAGCTCGTCGGAAAAGGCGAAGCAAGTGAACGAGATACTGGACTTCCGCCGCATCCGGGTAGAAGTGCGCGAGGAAGGCCACGTCGACCATCCCAGGTTTCCATAGGGACGCCCTCACGAAAAGCGCGAGGCCCCAACTTTCGATTCAGGGCTTCCATCGGCTGCGACCTTACCAGCAGGTGCTTCGCTGCCTCCGAAGAGGGCGGAACCACGGTCACAACCATCACAGCGTCAGTGCCCTCTATGTGCAGCAGACCACCGTATAGCAGAGTGCACGGTACACATGTCGCCTCGAGAAAAGCGCCACAAGTTACAAACCGGTGGACGCTGCTTCTCTTGCGGCTTGAAGGGTCACTTTGCCCGATGCTGTAGAGTGTCGATGTCGTTGGTGTGCGTCCGTTGCTCCCAAGGGCATCTCACAGTTCTCTGCGACTTAGCACACCCTCCGGACGCAGCTGTGAATAGACGAGTCGAAAGGGCGTGGCGGATCAAGTCAGCGCAGAAGAAGGGAGAGTTGTGCTAGTTGGTAGGTGTTCTTCTTGGTGGAAAACAAAAGCGCTCAAAAAACAAGGGCGAAGGAAGACCTAGACAGCACGGCGCTTCTACGGCGTTTTCCACCAAGATCAAGTCAGCGCGCCGAACAACGTACGGCAACTCCTAGCGTCATGTCCGCATCGTCTGGGGACTGCAGCGCGGCGCGGATCTCCCTGCAAACCGTGGAGGGCGTGGGCGATTGCGAGCCAGCCACAAGCTGCTAGTCCGCATACTGTTGGATTCCGGCAGTAAGCGCACGTTTATTCGTCGTGACCTGTCAAGTACATTGCGTTGCCCAAGTTCGGCGTCTCAAGGACTTATCGCTCGTTTCTTTCGGTGACTCCCGTCTGAGATCATTCGTGGGATGCAATCGCATTGCAATCACTCTGCAGAGTCAGCACGACTGGATACGCATCACCACCGAGGCTTTGGAGGTTTCCAAAATTTTCGCAGTGAAAAGTTCACCTGTAACCGCAAACATCCTGAGTAAGATGGCAGGACGCAACCTGACTGCTGCAGATGTTCCGCTGGCAGACACCCACATAGAGGATCCGAGTCAGCATCCTCATTGGCTCCGACTGGTACTGGAAGGTGTCGTCGGGAAGAACATCCACCCCGTACCCTTCACCTCACGGCAGCTGAAACAATCTTCGGCTGGACTGTACAGGGAGTCGACCTCGACAGCTGGCAGAACCATCCGAACCATCCGAACCATCCGTGCGCAATGTTCATCGCTCTCGCAAAACCATCGGAAAGCAACTCCGACGAGGAGATGGGCCCGTCAGATCTGTGGCGCTTAGAATCTATTGGCATCAAAGAAAACGCCAGAAGGTCTCGGGCTAGACGTTGAGGCGACGAAGCAGTTTGAACTAGAAATCGGCAAGCAGGGCGGGTGCCACGAAGTCCCAATCCTGATTCACGAGCCAGGACTGGAGGCCCACCAAGACAACTATCCACTTGCGGCAGCAGCGATTGCACATGCAGCTCAGGCGTTTCCGCAGCCGACCGGACTTGTTGTCACAGTATGACAAGACAATACGGGATTATTTCAACGAGGGCCATGCTGAGTGAGCACCCACTCAAGGAACACGCCGGACGCCGAATACATATTACATGCCGCATCATGGAGTGGTCCGACAAGATGCAGTCACTAGTAAACTTCACGTCGGCTTCGACGCCTCGTCGCACGCACCGGGCAATCCTTCGCTGAATGCGGACCTTCTACGACTTCGGGCTTTTCGAGGCAGCGCTTGGCGCTAGTAGCCCTTATAAAGACGACGTACTTCCAAATGGTGATAGGGGAAGAAGACAGACGCGCCCTGCGGTTCCTGTGGATTGAGCGCCTCCGAACTGAGCACGAACCATTTCCACATATTGCAAGCTGGACAAATGACAAGAGTTCCAATCGGCTGCCTCCTCCAGCCCGTTCCTGTTGGCAGCCACCCTGCGTCATCATCTGCTGGCGCTTAAAGACCGGTTCCCGGGCACGGTGGCCTGCCTTCTTTGTTCGTTCTATGTAATGATTTTGTCGTCGGTGCTGACAACAAGCAGCACGCACAAAAACTACACGGAGGCGAAAACCATCATGACCGATGCAGGCATAGAATTGCGCAAGTGGGCATCAAACACATCATCTTTGGGCTCCCATGGATCAGATCGGAGGACACAATAGTGCAAGCACCAACAAGATCGCGGCCTTCAATTTGACGAAGCCGGCAAAGAACAGAAATTGTTGCAGTTACTTGCATGACTTTACGATCCCCTCGGCTTTGTTACCGCATATTCAGTGCGTGCCCAGCTGATTTTCTAAGATATGTGGAAAATTAACCACCCTTGGGTTAGACTCTTGCCGCCGGCGAAACATACTGTCTGGAACGCCTGGTGCAGCGAGATCCCTGATATAAAGGGATTCCGACTGCCTCGACAGGTGTGCATCAGGAACGGACGATCGGAGGGATGCCATGGAGTTGCATTTTTCGGCGAAGCTAGTCCCAGAGGATATGGAATGGCTGTGTACTGTTCGCCACCACTCAGATCATATTATTTCGTATGAAACAACCTCCTCGTGAGCAAGAGCCGCATAACACCCATCGAGACCATGACCCTTCCACGGCGTGAGTTGGTGACATGTCTCGTCGCAGCCCGGCTGTGTAACTAGCTGAGGCAGGTTCCGTGTTGGGCCACCGCGAAGCTGTACTTCCGGACGGACGCCCAGATTGCTCTCTCTTGAATTTCCGCAGCACCTAGTCGATGGCCACCTTTCATACAAAACCACGTCGAAGACGTACAGCGGCTGACAGAAGGTCACCGTTGGCAACACTGCAGAAGCAAAGACAACCCTGCTGACCTTCTCACACGCGGTTTACCCGAAATTCTCAACTTTGGCGGTGCGGGCAGCCGTGGTTTGCTTTGCCAGAAGATCCATGGCGGGTGGAACATTTCGAAACCTTAGGCGAGAGTGACGAGGGGCAAGCCGTTCCAGATGCTGCTTTTCCAATCGGCAGCGTGCATCCTGAGACTTTGCTTCAAATTAACCGGTACAGCGATTACTTCCGATTTCTCCGGGTAACTGCCTGGATTCGCCGCGTCATCAAGAACGCGACTACAGGCTGACAGTCGACAGCCGGAGTCGCTCACGATTGAAGAGTTGGTTCAAGCAGAAAACTTTTGGATAATCTATGTTCAGAGGGATGCAGCGATGACATACAGGTAGAGCATCAGCCACCGTGGCTCGAATCCCGGTGCTGGACAATTCCCACCGGATTAAAAATATATATATCCGCGTATTGATGGAATTGCACAAAAGGGCTTAAGGGGAGCGGCCTGACCCCGGCGACCATTGCCGGCAATGCACTCCCTCACCAAAGCAGGATTGCGGCACCCTGGTGTAGCAACGGCCACAACCTACCATGAATACGCCAATTAACCCACGGCCCTCAGTCCCACAGCGGCTGCGAAGCAACTGACCACGGCGGCGGTTAGACATGTGACGCAGGAGAGGGTGCTAATAATCCCTGGATCCGGACAGGCCGCGAATGGAATCTGAACCTGGCAACGCTTAACGCGCGAACGGCATCTAGCCAAGAGAGTCTCGAGGTGTTGTTCGAGGAACTAGAGGGCATTAAATGGGATGTCATAGGATGAGGAGGACAGGTGAGGAGGTGAGAAGACAGGTGAAGCCCTCACGGTGCTGAAAAATGGACACGTCCTATGTTACCGGGGTCTAGTGGACAGAAGAGAACTGGGAGTGAGATTTCTAGTCAATAAAAGAATAGCCTGCAACATAGAACAACTCTATAGCATTAACGGAAGGGCAGCAGGTCTTGTAATTAGGCTCAATAATAGGTACAAGGTCAAGGTGGTGCAGGGGTACGCACCCACATCCAGCCAGGACGACCAAGCATAGGAACGCCTCTATGAAGATGTGGAATCGGCAATGGCTAAAGTAAAACACAGTATACCGCAGTTATGGGGACCTCAATGCTAAAGTAGACAAGAATCAGGCTGGAGACAAGGCAGCTGGGAACTATGGTCTGGGCTGTAGAAATAGCAGGGGGGACCTACTAGTTGAGCCTGCAGAACGGAATAACCTACGCATAATGAATACCTTCCTCTGTAAACGGGGGAGTCGAGAGTGGACCTGGAGGAGCCCTAATGGGGAGCATAAAAATGAAATAGACTACATATTATGCGATAACCCTGGCGCCGTTCAGGATGTGGAAGCACTCGGAAGGGTAAGGTGTAGTGACCACCGTATGGTAAGATCTCGAATTAGGCTAGATTTGAGGAGGGACCGCAACAAGCTAGTACGAAAGAAGCCGACAAATGAGTTAACCGTAAGACGTAAAGTAGAAGAATTCAGGATCACGCAAGCAGAACCGACATTCAGCTCTTAACGAGGAAGCCGAGCTTACGACACAGGAAGCCAGCGACAACCTTACACGTATTATCACGGAGTGTGCAGTAGAAGTCGGGGGCACTATGGCTAGACAGGATACTGGCAAGCCTTCACAGGAGACGAAAGATCTAATTAGGAAACGGCAAACCATGACAATCTCTACCGCAGCTGACAGAATAGAACTAGCGGAGGTTTCGAAGTTAATGAATAAGAGTAAGACAGCTGACATACGGAAGTATAATATGGAGAGGATAGAATACGCTCCAAAGGACGGAGGTAGCCTGAAAGCTGTGAAGAGGTGTCTTGGCGTGGGGAAAAATCCGATGCATGCACTTAAAGATAAGCAAGGCAATGTCATCACAAAAAGGGATGAAATAGTCACAGTGGCCGAGGAGTTCTACAGGGATCTGCACAGTAGCCGGGACATCCAGGATAATGCCGAACGAGACAGTAGCTCAGAGGAGATAGACATCCCACCAGTAACGACCGAAGAAGTAAGGAAGGCTTTGAAAGAATTGAAAGGGGGCAAAGCACCTGGTGAGGATCAGATAACAGCAGACATCAAAAAGGATGGCGGAGAAATTGTGCTTGAAAAAGTGGCTAACCTTTATACGCAATTCCTAATGACCGCAATGGTACCGGAATCTTGAAAAAACGCGAACTCCATCCTAATCCATAAGTAAGGTGACATGAAGCACTTGAAAAATTACAGGCCGATCAGCTACACTGTCAGTCGTCTACAAGGTACTTACCAAGGGAATCGCTAACAGAATTTCTGCAACCTTAGATTTCGGTCAAACTAAAAAACAAGAAGGGTTCCGTAAAAGTTATTTAACAATGGACCATATTCACACGATCAATCAGGTGATAGAGAAGTGCGCTGAGTATACTGAACCCCCATATATAGCCCTCATAGATTATGAGAAAGCATTTGACTCGGTCGAAACCCTAGCAGTCATTCAGGCATTACGGAGCGAGGGGGCAGATGAGCATTATGTAAGAATACTAGAGGATATCTACAATGGGTCCACAGCTACCATCATCCTCCCTAAGGAGAGCAGTAAAATACCTATAAGGTAGGGTGTCAGACAAGGAGACACAATCTGTCCAATGTTATTCACAGCATGTTTACAAGAAGTATTCAGAACGTTGGATTGGGAACAGGTGGGAGTAAGGGTTAATAGAGAATACCACAGCTACCTCAGATTTGCTGATGACATTGCCTTGCTACGTAACTTGAGGGACGAATGGCAAAGCATGCTTTCGGCCTGGACGAACAGAGTAGAACCGTGGGCCTGAAAATTAATATGCAGAAAACTAAAGTAATGATCAATAACCTCGGGACAGCACAACGGTTTGATATAGGTGGCGAGGTAGTGGAAGTGGTAAGCGAATATATCTACTTAGCCAAGCTGTGACTCCAGATCCCAACCATGAGGCAGAGAAAAATTAGAAGTATCAGAATGGGGTGGGGTGCATATGGCAGGCATTCTTAGATAATGAATAGCAGCCTACCATTGTCGCTGAAGAAGAAAGTCCATGACAGCTGCATCTTACCGGTACTCACCTACGGGGCAGAAACTTGGAGGCTCACTAAGAGGGTTCAACTTAAATTGAGAACGACTCCGCGGGCAATGGAGTGTAAAATGATAGGTGTAACATTAAAGGACAAGAAGAGAGCGGAGTGGGTTAGGGAACAAACACGTGTTAAGGACATATTAGTAGAGATTAAGAAGAAGAAATGGACATGGACAGGGCACGTAATGCGAAGGCAATATAACCACTTGTCATAAAGGTAACAGAGTGGATCCCCAGAGAAGGCAAGCGCTGCCGGGGCGGCAGAAAGTTAGATGGGCAGATGAGAATAAGAAGTTTGCGGGGAGAAATTGGTCACAGTTGCACAGGACCGAGGTAATCGGAGAATAATGGGAAAGGCCTTTGCCCTGCAGTGGGCGTAGATAGGCTGATGATGATGATGATGATGTTCAGAGAGAAGGCTTTTCTGAGGATTTGGAGGTGTTGGCAAGGACCTAACCCAGTAGGGCGGTGACCCTCCTATCGCTGCTTCGCCCATTCATCGACGAAGATGGGCTTATCCGCGTCGGGATCCGCTTGCAAGAACTGCAGTCCTCGATGAACGTCCGTCATCCAGTCGTTTTGCCGAACAAAGGGGACTTCACGCGTGTCGCAATAGCTTCCACGCATAAGCGGTTATTCCACTCAGGTATAGATGTAACACTCGCTGAACTTCGGGAGAACTTATGGATACTGAAGGGCCGCCAGGTTGTGAAAAGTGTTCTACATGCTTGCCTGCCATGCAGCCGACGTAGGCTCAAAGCGGAAACAGCGCCTGTCGGCCCTCAGCCCCGAGATCGGATTACCGAATCTCACCCGTTTTCAGTGGTTGGCATTGACTTCTGCGGAACCTTATACTGCCAGTCGGCGCATCCGGAATATGAGAAAGCTTACATCGTCGTGTTCTCTTGCGCCGTCACACGGGCCATTGACCTGGAGCTCTCATCTGGTATGACAGCCTCAAAGTTTCTGCTGGCTCTGAGACGCTTTATATCCTGGCGTGGAGTGCCAGCAACGATATACTCCGATAATGCCCTTACATTCCACCACTGCACCTGGTCTCTCCACACCATGTCTGAGGTCGCGGTCCTCGACCTCTACAGCGGCCGCCGAATTCAGTAGAAGTTTAGCGTCGAAAGGGCACTGTGGTGAGGGCGGCTAGTGGGAAGGGCTCATAAGGATCACAAAAGAAACACTGCGGAGGTCTCTTGGGCGTAGTCGACTGTCCCCGGAAGAGATTGAGACGGCTCTCTGCGAAGTAGAGGCAGCCGTCAACAGCCGTTCCGTTCACGCCGTTAGCAGGAGATGCGGAAGGGATCTCACCACTAACCCAGGCCCATTTCCTAATTGGCAAGGCACAACCTCTATGTTACAAAGGCTGGGACTGCACCAGCCGACGTCCGGCAGCGGAGAGATACAACCTAAAGCACGACATCGACGGGCACTCATGGCGCACCTGTGGCGCAGTTGGCGCGGAGAATACCTGCTCCTCTTGCGCTCTGCACACGAAGCTGCATCGCCATCCGTACCCGAGGTGCAGCATGGCGACGGTGTGCTCATCCAGGACGACACCTCGTCCCCAATGTTGTGGCAACTAGGCCGAGTGTTGGAAACCCTTTCCAGGCCGCGACGGGGTCGTACGGTTGTGTCGTCTGCGCGTCTTATCCAGACAAGAAACCAGATGTCCAGTTCAGCGTCTTTATATTCTTGAGGCTAACCCGCCAAGGTCATCAGAATCGGCGACGGGGGAGGGTGTTGAGGAATGACAATGATGATGGCAATAAAGAGGCCGCTGCCCGGGAACGGTGGCACGAGCCCAGCTCGCGCCTCGCGCTTTAGCAGTTCTGCGTGACGAGCACATCGAATGGGCGACCGGCTGTCGGGCTCCTGTCTTACGTCGCCATCCGCGACGCCAGCTGTAGCTGTATCTGGTCCGTGGTCCGTAGATTGCCGAAGTGTTCTTCAGTGGTTACCACTTTTTGACGGCCGGTGGCATTGCTGGGGTAGCAAGTTTTCGGGGCTCCAGTTAATCAACAGGGTCTGCTCAGAGGGCCGCGACCGCGGCGTTGGGGCAAGAAACATAGGCTGATCTGTTCTGGCGGTTTGCAGAGTTTTCCCCGCACAAGATGGCTCCTAACAGGTCTCGCTAGGAGGAGGCGGCTTGTAATCCAGTGCTGCCTGCACGGAAGCTTCAATGGCCAAAGCCTGTTGAGCAAGGTCGTCAAAGCCCGAGAGCTGCAGGAGGCAGAAATATGCCCGGAATTTTGGTCGGCTCTGGAAAATATTCCTGGTGACCTTCTCCAGTTCGGGCGCTTCCGGTTCCGCGTGCTCGTACAAATCCTGTATTGAGCGCACATATTCCAGCGGACTTTCGGTATCACCTTCAGTACGTGGCGCAGCTCATCTTCCATCCGGTATTTGAATCCATGGGGCAGCAACTGTTGCTTGAAGCGCCTCCTAAAGTCCTGCATGTTTTAAAATGGCTTTTGATATCGTCTCCAGGCCGCTGCTGAGTAGTGCAACGCTACTGGCAGGATCATGGTAATCAACGTGTGATCCGAAATTGCCGTGGGCTGTTGGTAATTGGACAATTCGTAAAGAAAATCAAGTACATCTTTTTTGGCATAGCCCGTGTAAGTTGGCACAGCCAATTTAACTGCAGCCAAACTGCAACGCCACTGGCAGGATCCTGGTAATGAGTGTGTCACCTGAAATTGCCATGGCTGCTAGTAATCTGGCAATTTGTAAAGAAAACTAATACATCTTTTTTGCCGGCATAACCCGTGTACGTTGGCACAGTCAAATTTAAGTGCAAATTTAACTCTCTGGTGGTCGGGCAAATGATGGTTCGGTGCTGTTTAGTTTTGCTGCCTCGAGCGCGAGAAGCTGCGTTTCGAACTTGCTGTTCGCTTCGAGCAACTGCACCATGAATTCCAGAATTGGCTGCGGGCTATTTGATAAGGGCTCCGTCTGCGCAGTACTATCACAGTGCAGTGTTGCTGAATGCGATTCGGTTATCGTGGCACGTCGAACTAGGAATATCCGTATTGTTTGATCTGGCCGTGCTACTCTCAAGTTTAAAACCTAGCCCAGAATATAACTAGTGTGAGCGAAAAAAAATGGTTTCACTTTTCGTGCAAACGGGCAGTTTGGAACCTACAATAAGCGGAAGCCTCGGCGGAGAGTAACTCACAAGATTTGTTGTGTCTATTTCAATCGATTGAACGCCTGCGTCATCCGCTGTGAGCATTGTGGATGCGGTAGGTGGCAGGTGCTGAGGGATGGAGGAAAGTTCGCACAGTTGGCACGGCCGGTTTCTGGCGGGCCTCCTCCTACGACAGCACCTCTGACTAAGGTTTCTGCATTAATTGGTTAACCGTCAAGACAAAACACAATCGAGACTCACCGTAGCCACCCCAAGCGGACGTACTCATCGCAGGGCGAGTCAGGCATCGAAAAGAAAAACATTAACATAAACCACGTTGGGCACCAGTGCAGGAACCTCCTTCATGTGCGAAGGGTTCGCGACCATGACCCCACCCGACGAAGTGACGCCGACACGAAAAAACAGAAATCACCTGTTTTTTCCAGGACGGCAAAACAAAAATGACATTAGTAGAAACCGCACTCGCTGCAAATACGGCAATGTAAACAATGCGGCACTGAAAAAACTCACTGCACCGATTGTGCAGGAAAATATTACAAGGCTTCGCTCTACACTCACGACAAGATTCGAGTTCTGGTACCAAGCCACTCCCTGTGCGCCCACCACAAGTGCTAGTTAGTCCGAGCTGGGCAAGGGTCATCGGTCCGGTTGTCTTCCCCTTGCTGCTTCCATCCTGGTTCTGCTGCCGCCGAACTCTTCCGTCCAACTCCCCCCTGCGCGCTTGTGAACGCAGTCTTTATACCAGTCGGGGCCTTTGTGCGCATGTTCCGGGCTTGGTACGCACCACACGTGTTCCATTGCCCGCTAACTCTTTATCGCACACGCACGATCCGGCGCATGACGTCCTTAAGTCACTATCTCTGTCCGACGCGTGTTCGCTGCACTGTAATAACCATACGCAGGCGCGCGTAGGTGCTGTTTTCCTATACAAGTTAAAAGAGAATTGGTAGAAAAGAAATTCGAACAAAACACGTCATAGGGGATAACTCACCCACAACACCACGATAAGAGCTCGAGCGTCCTTCGACGTGTCTATTCACGTGGCTAGTCTAAGTATATTTTTCAGCGCTGTTAATACCGAAGAGAGAGAGAAAAAAAGTGATAACAGTCAGCCGCTTAGCCAAGTGCTAATTTTAGGAATAAAGGGACCATACTTAAAAATTAACCGAACAATTATTATAGAAGCTATTTTTACTTGAAATCGGCAGTGTGACTACGATGACTGTTGTGACTTCAAAGAGCGAATTCCGATATCGGTAAAAGATCACTTATTTTTACAAAACGTGAGCTACTAATTTCGTACGATACCTAGCGGTACCAGCCGCGCACCGTAACACGGCTCTGGTTGCAGACAAACGCTAAAAAAAATGTTTGCGGCCCTGGCACTTGGGAATTAACAAATGAAGTGGTAAGCTTGTGAATCGCAATATCTTTCATTTTAGAAAATACCCCGGTTTATGCGAAGGGCAACAATATATTGCTGCCGTCTAATATTTTCACCAGACAAGGCTCAGTTTTTCACAAAACCCGAAAAATAACTATCCTTCTTTCAGGGAGAAAGATATGATCGTATATCTATCAAAATAAACTTCACATATTTTGTAGACTTCTGAGTTTTATTGGTGGCATATATCCTGGTCAATGCGAATTTATTTTATTGCTTTGGACGGTGCGCTAGAGTGGCCTTAACGTGGGACAGAAAAATTGGTGTGCATTCTTTGTGAACGTTCCTGCACATGATTAAAGCATATATTTTGCAATATTCAAACAAGTTTACGAAGGTAAAATATATTGAAGCATTGGTTTCACTGCGCTTACTATCTATGCGAGTCGTTCGCAATTCAATTACGAATGTATAACCTTTGTGTTGAGTGGCTACAGTTTTCATGTCACAATACTCGAAATATGTTATCTCCTGTTATAGCTACATTTAGCTTAAATAGCAACAGAGTCGTAGCTCGTAGAGTTTATCGTAATATTCTGTATGGAGCATCAAAGTGACGATAGTTTTACTTGATATGCACATAAATTATTCTACTCCACTCCCGTGTCGTTAATGCAGTTGCTAATCAATTTTCTTGAATATGAGAGTCTTCAGTAAACTTTTTTTTTCAGTGCACAAATTTGTACCCTTCCTGATGCCCTGGCCACGTATGCCATCTAACCGGTCCTCGCTCGCCCACGGGCGTCTGCGTCGCAATCGGCGGGTAGACGCAAAGCCGTGAACAGCCAAACAGCCGATCACCAAACTGCGTTTGATGCTTTTGTATGTTCTCTCTTAGGAGAACCTCCACCATTCATGTACCAAGATATAAACGGGCTGCAAATATGTTGAACCTCACTGCTTTTATTATGACTTCCCTAATTTCTTACTGAAATTAAGTTTGTGGCGTACACGCATAAAGGCTGATCTGAGCAGTGGATGCGCGAAAATGTAATTTGTGTTCAGATAATCACACTCTATTCTAACGACAACCCTGGTCAACTCCCGTTTTGCACGAAAACTTCGCTGTGGTAAACTGTCGCTGCCGCTGTATTGTGCCCCGACAATGAATGATTTTATTACCAGATCTATGATCACACGGGAATAATTTGCAATATCAAAATTATTGTGTTTTAAGGAAATGTGGCTTGGAACATGACATTGCTCCTTTCCAGTGGTAATATTTAAACTTTTGTGAAATGGAGTCAGCATATAATAAATTGTAGAAATATTGTGTTAGGTAAACTGATAGCATCAAGTAAAAATTTGGTCCAGAATTTTGACTTTTTCCAATGCATGCAGATAACATTGTATAAAATTTGAATGGCAGTATCAAAAGCTGCATATATGATGTCGGAATGACCAGTTCAATATTTTGCGCTAGAAAGATTGATTATTATTTCTCTTTATGATGACAGTGAAACAAATATTGTTACCCGTACGTTACCGGTGTCGGCACCCTATTATCGGTCCTCGGAAAGTACTGTGATAAAGTTTAACCAGGCCATTTTATACCCTCTGCGCAAACCTTCAGGTACTATGGAATATTTGAATGCAATATAACTAGAGCCTTCCATTTTAAGGTCACTTAACCACGCAGTTCGAGCATACACCTTGGCGTTGTGAGAAATAAGCGCTAATTAGGCATTACGAAAAGGTGCCATACTCATGTTTCGTTTATTGGATTACAAGTAATGGTCTGCCTGCTTGTTGCTTTTGTAGTAAAATTCTGAGCCGGAGCCGTTTACCCCCGTTTTTTTTGCAAGCCCCTGATTTTGTACCTGCTGCTAATTGAGTAAGAGGAGGCTCAAGAACAAACACAAAAAAACTCCTATACTGCTTTTCGCTCGAGCTTTGAAGTAAGCGACGAATACATTTTCCTGGGTTACTAATCTCAGGGCGGTTGTAATTATTCTTCAAATTCTCGCAAGATATTTGCTTGATCATAGTTAGGGCATATATACAATAAATGTGCAAAAAATTGAAAATCTCTTTTACTTGTGTCCCCAAGCACTTTCCCACAACGAGTAACTCGAAAGTACACAAGTGTAGCTGCATGCCGGACACCTTTATCACAAGACTTATTTTCGTGATCTTCTGCGAATTTCTTCCGAGTGTTAGGAGTGAAGATCGAGAAGAATCTTGTAAATTACAGCCAACTGGTTTTTCAACACTCCAGGAAAGAAAAGAGGCAATTGGCATCCAAGTGGCACGTCGTACTGTATCCTTCAATAACGGGGCGGAAACTGATTCTATGGGCACATTGGGGGGACACGCAAAGAGAGAAGTGTTCGCTGAAGACAGAGAGCCATGCCATTGTTCTCTCGTACGTAGCTGGTAGGTAAAAATTGGACCAACTACTGCTATTCCTTCTTTGTATTATCGAGGATAAAATACAAGTACACTTGAAAGAAACGAAGCTTTGACTCTTTTTGACGTATAATGTTCTTGAATCAGTGTTTTACATCACTTTTAGAGAAACGTAAAATATAAATGAATCTGGAAGCAACAGTTACTGCTCATCTTCAACAGGCAGAAATTATCTCGCAGGTTTATAAGGGCCAGTATACACACGAGTGTACACGAAAGTTTACACGCGATTTACCTCTGATTTGAAATATTGAACTAGACCTGAATAATTTCAATACTGTTGCTATTACATACACTACAAACACTTCTCATTAACCCTTTTACCACCACCGTTACTCTCAGTTGATAAAAACAGAAAGTACAACACAAGATTTGGGAGTTTTGAAGGATTCCAAAATTCGGTTCGCATCTTACGTTAACTACCTATCACGGCCACCTCTTCGCTCGCTAGGAGTTTTCGCTTATGCAACAAGGGACGTTTCAGGAGGATCATGCTTTGCAGCCCTCTTTAGAGTCCCTATTATTCCTAATATAGAGTTTTCATCGGCAGTCTTTACTTATATGAGCGCGTCGTCGTGGTTACCGGTTGGTGAGGGTGCCAAAATGTTCGCCTATTTTATCACATCTACACCCCGCATGCGAAATGCGCTTAAAACGACGACTACAAGTTCCTTTATCCTGGACGGTTTAAAATTTAGACCATGGAAGCGCGAAATATTTTTTTCTTCAGGTTTGTACACTCTAAATTTCACAGCCACATATAAGCGAGCTTTATTCGTCTGACTGCACCAATGCGAGCCCTCCTTCCTCAGATGTGCTTTGATGTAGCAGCACAGAGACGCTATCCCCAGTGTTCTGAGTGCAACGACAGGGTACTGACAATGAGTACGCCTCCTTGGAGGGCTTTTCTTACAATATGAAGTATTTTAAGCGTGCTTATAAAAATGCAAGTTTATGAAGCTCTTCAAGCATTTGCAGTAACGTGTGTAGCGAATCCCATGTCCAAGTTTTTGATCAGTTGCGCAATTGCTTTTGCTTTTCACTCTTTCTCTCTCTTTCACACACACACACACACACACACACACACACACACACACACGCGCGCGCCGCGCGCGCACGCACACAGACCAACGCACATGCGCGCATGCGGGCTCATATATATATACATATGTGTGTATGTGTGTGTAGATATATTTGAATATGCGTATGTGGGTGCTTGGGTGCACCCCGCATGTTTTGGGTATATATATTCTGAGCTGAAGACATGGTGAGGCAGCGAATGGTTTATTCGTGCAACGGCGACCGAGCTGCCACAGCTATGACTATGATAGGGTGACGATAAAGTGGAAAAATCAACCAGTTGGTAGAATGATGATTAGTATGTAAAAAATGTAACAGACAATCTGGGTAGTCTACATAGCAGTTCTCACAATATAATTGTAGCTTCATATGCTGCATGTCGTAACGTCTCTCTCCCTCAGTATAACACATCGCTCTAAGCATCACTAATTGATCGTCTAAAACGTGAGTGTATGCAGATGCCTGTACTTTGCCACAAAGGCTGTCTTCGGTTGCGCAGGTCTAACGGACCGTTTTGTTCTTGTCTTATATGTAGAATTGTGTGTATTTATGTGAATAAATATCCCTGCACGCGTGTGTGGGTGCGTGTGCGTGATGTGAGCGTGCGCGCGTGTGCGTTGCTACACCGGAATTCTCGGTGGACTGTACTCCGCAACCAATACCCATATTTCGGTGTTTTCCCTGTGGTTTTATACTTCTATAGTGCACCACCCTAGAAGTCGTAGGGCTGTTGCTGGGCCCTTTCAAACAAACAAACAAACAAACAAACAAACAAACAAACAAACAAACAAATAAAAATAAATAAATAAATAAATAAATAAATAAATAAATAAATACAAAATAAACAAGAAGTAAATAATAAAAAAAATAAAAAATAGAAAAAGTAAATAATTACATAGAACTGATCCCCTCTCAAAAACTGCAGGGCCACATGACTTGGCTATGCCTAATTTGCGAGGGATGGGTCCGGAAGGGCTCGAGCGTGCGTTTGGCTTCTTTTTCTAAGCCATAGGGTGGTCTACTGAGCAAATATTCGAGACCTGCAGCTGTACCCCAATCGTTTGGCGCTGGGAGTGCACCGTCGACAGAATGCATAGATTTGACAGCAATTGGCACATTGACGCACTCTATGCAGCTTGACCCTCTACCTTTAACCTGTCTGCCCTCTCTAGGCAGCTTCTAGAAAATCAATTCCTGATTCAGAGTGGGGGGAACGTTTCTATGCGCAGGTTGCTGGGGAAGGAAGCATTGCTACACCGGGTTCACAATGCGCCCTTTACAAGTACTCCAGTCATTTTGCAGCTCCCGCTCTGCTCCATTTACTGTGATGGTAGATATTCGGAGTGTTCTCCAACTGCTCATATGGGCTACGATTGTGATATATTCGCGTATTAACAAAACGTCACATGTATTTTTTCTACCACTGTGTTCCAGTTGCATCGAAAAAGGTTGGCGTGTAAAGACACTTTGGCATAGTTTAGACAACACAGTATTGCGACATTGAAATGTTTTGTTTAAACGGTGGCCTAATTATTTTTGAACGCAGAGAACCGTGTCACCCCTTCAACATCCCATGTCCACTACTAAGTTTCCGTAACAAAACTGCAATTAAGATGGCTATGAAAAAATTATTCAAAATTTGTAAGCAGCGCTAAAAGATGATTCCACACCGAGACAGGTGCACCATGATAGCCGCACTCCTTGTGTAGCGGTCCTTGTGCGCCTCTGTCAGTGTGGTGTCTTTCTTAGCGCAGTTTACACCTTTTGATAATATGCTCCTACTCGCCCAACAACAATCCTTTCCAACTTATTCGGCTGCAAACGCAATATTACTGGCGTCGCCTACCCCCAGATACCGTGTAGTAGCATTTAGAGGTGTGTCGTGCTGGGGAAAACCAATGGAGAGCGCTGGTCATTTTTGGGATGAAAAATGCATAGAGCGCAGGCGTTCCCCAGAGAATTCCTGTGGCAGCCAGCCGTGCATATAAGGTTTTAAATCAAACCAAAATGTTATCTGACCGGTTTTGTAACACTTCATATTATAAAATAGAGAAATGAGATTTTTTAGGGCAGTAAATAAAGGTATATTTAAGAACGCAACTTGTGAAACCAACTGGTAAGCAACTGCCGAAAGGGGTGTTGCTTATAACAGCAGCTAATCAGCAGAAAGTTCCATCGCAGAAGGCCCACCTCTAATTGGTCCCGGACAACGCACTTTTCTCCTCTAGTACACGTTACCGCAGGTGTCTAGTCGCAAGCTTGCAGGCTGAATAGCTAAAATGCCGATGACCATAGTGTTCGGAGCACATAAAAACATGACTGGAGTCTATTTTCTTTTTCTTTCAATCGCCTTGTTTGCTTTTTATCATTTGATTGTAATGAAGCCAGATTTTCTACAATGCGCATGTTGCGCAAGGGCATGACTACTCTATGTTAGGAAAAACTTTCGTTCACGGCCTTCGTTTTGTTGTTTGATTATATTTCTCACGCTTTGGCCTAGGGTCGCGCATTTTCTATATGTTTCGAAGCATGGATTAACCGTAAGGTTACAAGTCAAGGCCAGATGTAGTCTGCGCGTTTCGCTCGCGCTGTCGACAAACTGTTAGTACACATCTTGCACAGGCTTACTAACTGATGTTTGTTTTTTGAAGTAAGTGGTAACTTTTTTCGTATGCGTGATGCTGGTTTTAATTACAAAAAGCATTAATACTTCAAACCAGACCCCGGTTGATCGTCTTGGGGCTATTTACTATCGACATGAAACTGCTGTAATCAGAACATTTCATCACGCCTTAAACTCTACTGCAGCGGAAGATTTTCCTCTTGGGTTTTTGGCATCACGAAAGGAAAACAGCCTAAAGATTACTGGAAAGTGTGAGGGGCCACCGCAAATAATGATTACAAATATATTAGGAGCAAGGCCCCTGCAATATTTTTCTTGTGTTCTTTTGCAAAAAACGGAACGTGAGAATGGCACACAACCACGTAAGCATCGCCTGACAGTTCATTCTGTTCGCGCTTTTCTTGTGGGAATGCCCATTTGATGCCTTTTTTGGGTGGGTGCAACAAAATGACGCTACAGCTACTACGCAGCACAACAGCGGGGAAGTCCACATTATCTCAGTGGCTAAGGCTGTTGCGCTGCTGAGCACGAGGTCGCGGGTTCGATTACCGGCCGCGGCGGCCGCTTTTCTGATGGAGGCGAAAAGCAAAAACGCCCGTGTGTACGAGATTTAGGCGCACGATAAAGATCCCCAGGTGGTCAAAATTAATCCGGAGCCCTCCACTACGGCGCGCCTCATCGCCTGCGTTGCGTCGGCGCGTTAAAGCCCCACAATCAATCAAGTCCACATTATGCCAGAAGGACTACATGCGGAATTATTGCTGCACTGCCGTAATTCCGATGCCGCCGAATTGCGATTACGCTGCTTATTACGCTACAGCCGACTCTCGTGGATTGGCTCGATCGCTCATTTTGCTAGCGCATTGTATGAAGATTCATCGTGGGAACATGGAAACATGGGAACATGCTTTCTCAGCACATCAATGAAGTTGGAGGATGTAGAGGTCCAACACGTGGCGTGTCACCAGGCTGGGTTAACTCTCCTTCGGCAGTGTCCAGGCTTCAGTGGCCCACCCAAGCACACAAAGAAAACAAAAATGCGTATCGCGAACACTCACCTTGACCTTGGTGGCCCTGCAAAATGTTCTGACAATGCGGTACGTTGAAGATACTGCTGGGTACGGATGTCGCCAGGAAATACAAGAAGCGCTGGGAATCAGTCTCGTACTGCAATATACAACGCTATGCGAGAGCTTATGCCAAAGACTAGCAATGCTAACAATGCTCCGGATGCCTCTGGCAATAATGGTAACAACGCAGACTCCTTCAAAATCTTAGACGTGGTGTTTGATTTTGCAGAAAAGGAAAGCGTGAGGCTACAAAGGTGGGGGAAAGGTGGCGCCTCATGCAGTAGGTGGGTTGGAAGCGGAGCGGAGTTTTTTTCGTGCGAAGAACCCTCCCAGTGGAGACAAAAGTCCTCAATGTTTTTCTTTTCTTTTTTAGTAAAGTTGGTAGCTTCTTGTATAATACATTTTTTCGCTCACTTTGTCGCGTTCTGTTGGGATGAAAGCACTGCTGAAGAGATGCCTTGTATCGTGTCGATTTTAGTGGGTTGGTACTTCTCAGCAAAGTTATCATTTTGCGCATGCGTGCGCTGTGTCGCATTAACGCTTTTGCCTTCGTGTGGGCGCCTTTTTCGTGTCTTTCTATATTGTGTCTACAGTGATGCCACTACAAATAAACCTTTCTCAGTATGGCTTATGCCACATACTTGCTCCTTCACTATTTCATGTCGCGTCTTTTATTGTTTTGTTTTTACCGCCCCGTCCTGCCAAGGACCTTGTACTAGAGGTCGGCAGTACCATGTAAATAAATAAATAAATAAATAAATAAATAAATAAAATAAATAAATAAATAAATAAATAAATAAATAAATATATATGTATAATAAATAAATATAATAAATAAGTAATAATTGGACCTCTTGCTCTGAAATGGCTGCAGCACGCGCCAGCAGCGTTGACAAACATGTACAAGTGAAAAAGGACTATAAATGCTCCTGTTTGTGTCTCGGTTGCTTTTTTTACGTTGGAAGATCATACGTTTTTGTATAGTACGTTTCTCCCGCACGTTTTTTATAACCCATCAACGAAGTTTTACTACATTCATCAAGAGAGAAGTGAGAGGGGAGGTGAGAGCGGGAGTGAACCGAGAATAGAGATAAGTTAGTGGCACGCATGACCCACAACTATTCTGGTTCGCGACATTCTTGACACTCTTTTCATGACAGTCAAGAAGATATTTATGACATTGAATGACCGGAGGAAGGGTGTTTCGTAAAGCAGTAATATGCGAAGATGAAACAAAGTCTGTCCAGGCACGTATGTCATCTGAAATGTTTTGCCTGGACCCATTTTGCTCAGTAGAAACAAGCTGAACAGCTGCGCTCAAATTCGGCATGAGGAAGTATCCTAATCGTCAGCAACCATTTTTCTCCTGGATTAACTCGAGCGAAGCAGTTTTCTGCTTGTGCTTTACGCAACCGAAATAACGGACTCAGAAGCGGCTTGTCCGCGCTTTGCATGAGTATGTCTCCTGTTCTCGCAGTAACAAGAATCTCGTGGGGAGCGGGAGTTGCCTCATTCTGGCATTCTAGGAATGTCTTCCACTACATCCCTTCTTGGAAGTTAGGTTGCAAATTCCACGCCCTCGAGCTCATCCACCATGCATTATTAGGAGAAAAAGATGACCCACCATACCTTCCCCTCAAAATACTCGGCTATCCTCCATCCCTACCAATATGTTCGTCTGAGCGTACCCCCTACCCACGCCTTCCTTTCCGCGGTGGCCGCGTGCATTTGCCAGGGACTCCAAGCCCGAACCTGCTACCACTACGCTCAACTATATGCAATGTTACCAACCAGGAACCCCTGCAAATTCTCTTACCACGTCAATATCCCAACATATAGCCCCCACCTCGAACTGCTTGTTTCCGCCAACTCCATATTCATCTCCTTTTCCGTCCTCTCTCAAGCACTGCGCAGAATTGATTTGCAGCAGCCGACATGAAGACTAGGGGCTGACCTAGGGGCTGAAGACTAGTGAAGAAGACCTGAGTCCCTCCTCCACTCCATTTGCTTCCTCACCTCGGCTTAGGGGAGAATTCCGAAAAGCTGATGCAGGAAATCAATTTCAAGGACGTCCTCTACTGGAGGACTGATTGGAGGAAGGACTCAGAATACCGGACGACTCCGTCAAGCACATCACGTGCGAGGGGGCGGCTGCATGCGTGGTGCCTGAGCTGGGAGCCAGCCGGAGCTGCCGCCTGCCCTTCCCCACTTCCTCCACACGGGCGGAGCTGGCAGCGCTGCACCTGGCCGCCGACCTCCTCCTCGAGAGGGGGCCCCATAACCACCCCGGGGCGGTCATCCTCACGGACTCCAGGACTGCCCTGCTGTGGCTGCACGCGGCCGATCAACCCACCAACAGCAGCGGCTACCCGGAGCGCTCCCTTGCAACCAAGCTGCGCACTGTGTCCTCCCGAGGCTGTGACCTGCGGCTCCACTGCCTGCCGGGCCACAGTGGCATCCGCGGCAACGAAGACGCCGACGCCCGCGCCAGAGAGGCCCACCAGGAGGGCACCCCAGTCTCCCAAGAGGTGACCGCGTTCGACGAGGCCCGCACTGCCCTGGCCCGCATGGCGCAGACGATGCACGCCGTCCCTCGGGTCGTGAGTGGCCTGGCGCCCAGACCGTTGCCCGCACGCATCAGCAGGGACGCCCGCTGCCTGCTTCTCCGCATGCGACTACACTGCTGCAATGTGGCGGAGCGTCTGCACCGACACGGGCGCAAGGACTCCCCTGTATGTGCGGACTGTTCCGAACTGGAGACGCTCGAGCACCTACTCTGCTCCTGCCCCCACCACGCGGGCTCGAGAGCAGAGCTCCACCGAGCGCTCCAGCGTCGAGGCCTCCCCAGCGCCGACATGGAGGACCTTCTGTTCCCGAAGGGACCTGCGGCAACCCAACGGGAAGTCTTCACTTATCTGCTTCATTTCCTGGAGAGGACCGGCCTTACGCAGCGGCTCTGATTGACTGGTGTGCCCGGACTGACAGCGTTCTAGGACTGACAGCTCTCTTTATACCTTTCTCTCTCTCTCTCTCTCTCGCTTTCTACTTTATCCTATCACTCCCCCTCTACTTCCCTTCCCCTGCACTGGGTTGTATGCAGGTGAGCTCCCTGCCGAGCTCAAAATATCCCCAGCGAATTTCCTTTCATGTTTCCCCGTCGCAAAACCACAAAACCCCTCCGCCACCCCCCCCCCCCCCCCAAGGACAGGACTTCCTGATCAGTCAAGCCCGTACGGCCTCCAAGGTACGTCGAGAATGGGAACAAAATGGCCATCGACCAGTCATCATCTTTGTGCTCTTCTTCTCTATCCCCTTTGTTTCTACAAATGTTTTCATCGACATATAGACAGTTTCAAAATATAAGCTGTAACAGCTTGATCAGAGCTATTTGATGTCACGAAACGAAGAAAGCTTGTAACACAGAGGTTTGGGAATTGGCGATTTTGCTGTGTCAGTGTCGGATGTAGCAGCGAAAATTATCTGCGATAGTGTACGCCACAGCAAAACTCACACTTATCGGGTCATTCCTCGAAGCCGGGTGTAATTTTCAAAAAAACAACCACAGGGCTCACACAATTGGCCAAATCAAAAGACAACTGTATACGCTTAATATTGATTCCCGTAAAAACCAAGAGAAGGTATAATGACACAACAAGGTTGAAACCTTCTGCAGTCTGTTTATTTTCTATCTCCGAAGGGCGAAGCGTCTTCTAAGAGAACACCTGCACCAGCATCAAACGTGTTGAGGGCGTTTGGTGTTCAGGGCTTGCTCTTCTACCCGACTACGCCGCAGAAACCTGATGGTGAGCCTGGAACCTCTGGAAGGCATCCATGGCCAGGGCAGCAGGAAGGATGCAAAGTTGTGCACTGAAACAAAATAACGATTACTGAAGACAGGCACATTGAAGGTGAGTGACTACCGTCCACTCAATAGGCGCACAGAACTTCAGTGGTGTCATTGTAGCAATTGTCCTATATTCCAGCTGTTCCGTCTAGGTTCCTCCTTTTTTGGTCACTGTTTCGTCGAGCACACATTGTAGATGCTTCACGCTGAATACGTGAAAATATGCATCAGAACAGTGCTCACCCACTTAAAAAAACTCTTTCTGGTCTGAATTTACGGTGGCTGGTTTTTTAGTCCGTTGTGCAGTGTTTTGTCTGATATGGAATTTTAGTGTATGGTTCAATCACACCAACCAGAATACACAGAACAGACAAGTTAATAAATGAAATATCTCGTAACATATAATTCGGTACATCTTGCACCGGGGTAAAAATATACACTTCCGCCGTGGCCGCTGTCACGAATCGGTATACAGAAGTTGTAATTTCGCTGAAAGTTTACACCAAAACAAAAAATAGCAAGAAATCTTTGAGTTCACGGAATACAATGAAATACTGACATTTATGTCTGGTTGAGTGTGGGGTTTACGCGCCGCGAGAACGCAAGCGACGACCCGTACCGTAGTAGAGGGCTACGGATTAATTTTGGCCACCTGGAGATATTTACGTGCGCCGAAATCTCGTTCTTACACGGCCGTTTTCTTTTCTCCTCCGTCAGAAAAACGGCCGCCGCGGCCGGGAATCATACTTGCGACCTCGTGCTCAGTAGAGCAACGCCTTAGCCATTGAGCCACCGCGTTGGGTGAAATACCGACGTTCACGCATTGCGTAGAATATATAGTAGCTGCGGTGAACGGTGCCGAGAATAACACGTTCTGTTTTACTTTAATCAGTTGGTCGTGAGCATGAAAACGTTTTTTTTTATTCTTTGATAATGATGTTTAACGCATCAATACACAGGCGATAAGGCCCGCCATTGTGGACGGCTCTGGAGTAATTTTGAGAACCTAGGGATCTTTCTCGTGCACTGAAACCTGAACCACATGGGCATTCTCGCTTTCCGCATTCATCAGAAAAGTATCCGGCACGGCCAAGAATCGCATCGGAATTTTCGGGCTCAGCAGCACGACAAGTTGACCACTGAGCCAATGAGAGGCTAGAAAATGTAAGTGTTGCTCACATAATAGGGTAACATTTAAAATAAGTATGGGCACATTGTGTTGAGTAACGGTGTCTAAATGACCGGGTTAGGAGCAGTGTGATTTACGACGGACAGTTGCGTTTTGTTAATTTATTACTTTCAATAGTTTTTTGAAGCTGCCGCAGCTAGAATTTAATCCCTTATTTCATAATGTGTCCATCTCTCAATTAAGTTGTTTGCAAATCCAAAGGCGGAGGTTTGTGAAAGTTCTAGAATGCAATTATGATTTGATGTATAGTTATTTGTCTGTGGGGTTTGCTTTCCTTGTAGTCGATAAAAAACATGCTTCTTGTACTGTAACACCTGAACGAGCATCCTGAGTCTGTTGGGACAGGCCTACAAGCAGTTGGCGCTTCTCCGGGAACGGAATGTACTAGATAAATAATATTTTATGTATGTATGTATGTATGTATGTATGTATGTATGTATGTATGTATGTATGTATGTATGTATGTATGTATGTATGTATGTATGCATGTATGCATGTATGTATGTATAAACACAAGTTTTACCACAATACACATACACGTCACCAAACTTGTATTCGTGTGTTTAAGATTGCAACTCTTGAAAGGAATCATTTCTCACCGGTGTTCCAACGCACGCTAGGGCAACCGCCATTTGTGCCAGGATCACAATGGCCATCATAATATGGAACCTGGAAATCTGTTTCAAAAGAGAAGTGTGTCACTTTATTTGCAGAAAACTATTCACCAGTTCATTCGCTTGGCAATGTGTATAGAGTGGAGCCGTTAACCCGGGGAACATGGTACCCCGATTTTTAACAGAAAATTAATCGTGTAGTTACCTAGTTTTTCTATGTTGCATGAGACAGTCAGAAGTCATTGCACATCCGGAACTAGAAATGCGTTTCTTTTTTTTTTTGCTGTTCGAAACATAAGAATCATACGTTTTGTGTAGTGGTCACCTTCCGCAATATTTGCACTAACGCTGACTGGGTTGTGGCGCACGCCAGGCATCACAAATAGGTTCCTCGTCCTTCAAATGAACAGCATCCCGGTTTCTATCAAATACTTGTGAAAATATACAGCCACGTGTTTTAAGAAGTCTTAGATTTTCCGCACTGTACTCGTCAACAACCTCTGATTTTTGCCGACGATATTATCTTTACAATGTGGCGCGCTTTTTTTCGAGTGAGGCGGAAACAGACACCGAAAATAAGTTAGCAGCAGCTGCAGTTACAACACAACCACAACATTTAGTTGAAGAAAAATATATTAGCTGCCTTCTTGTTACGCGTTTTTGCAAATACATGACAATGCAATGCTAAGCTTGCTTACTGCGTGAGTGTATTCAGGCGTCCCAAAGAAAATCATCCTCCAAAAGAATTTGGAACAGCTGCTAGTGGCGCCAAGAAGAATCAGGTGCTTCCCCTGTATTGTTCTACTGGTCTTGAAGCCAAGTTGCACAGCTTATTTCTTTGCTGCCGCAAACACTTAATCACAACATTGTTGAAAGTCAATTTAACTAACGTTTTCATAGCAAGGCAGCAACAACTAGAATGTTTCAATTCAAGTCATTTCTCTGGATAGACGAAAGCGTATTAGAAAACAGCTTTTTAAACGCTTATTTCAATCAGTAGAGATATATTTTCATGCTTTATAAGTTTATTTTTATGAGCGTTTTTTATGAAAGGCATAGAAGGAAATATACTGGAGTAGTGATATAAGCAATGTAGTTGTTTCATGACCATTTCCGTGTAATTGTAATGTCTGTAATGCTACGGAGCGATAAAGTGGTACTACATCGTTGCATCCGTTTAGTTGTCCACTACAGAGAAAATTGAACCATGGCACGAAAGGTGCTCCCATGTCCAGCGTCTGTTCAAGAATTCTGTTTGAATAGAAATGTTTACTTGAATGTATTGAATTTGTCGTTCCCACGGGTAATCCTACGTTAATCAAATCCAATACTGAAACAATATACATGCTTTTTTCAAAACAAAAATATTTAAATTACACTGAGGTTCCTTGATGGTTGCACGTGGAATGTCAAGGTTTGAGAGTATGGCCCAGTGCATTAAAAGCCAGAACAAAAGGCGGCAACAAACAATGCGTGCAACGGGCATCGCGCATTTCAATTTAAAACAACGCTTGACTTGTTTTCACGTACGGGACGTTCCAAACCGAATACAAGAGCGGCGTTGGCATTTGCAAAATTGGTGCTGAAATGACCAGTATAAGCACAGACTCCGGAGCGAGCCATTCACAATTACACTGTACAAACAATTTCTTTATAGCAAGAAATATATCGGGCGTATGAAGAAATAAGTTTTCGCAAAAGACGAGGGTGAAGATACAGAAGTCAAGGCTAGCGCATGGCTATTGTACAAGAGGAACACACGCTCTGGCCTTACTGGCCCCCGCTCAAAACGGTTCTTTTACATTGCAGATGTACGAGACCCATTACAACTAGAGCTTTTTCTTGCAGCGATAGTGAACGTAATTCATTGGATGTAATTTACCTGAAAATAAACACAGAAACATGCATAAATTAGGACCCGCCAAAGCATCTTACCAGATTGAAAAACGCCATGTCTTATTCCAGAATTTGTGCTCTAAAAAAGTGAAACAAAAATCAGAGTGTAGTTAAAGCTTATAGTTGTGAATAGAAAGAGCGCGCTGTAACTCGAAGCTTCGAAAAATTCTAAAAATTATATTTCCTGCTTTTACTTTAAATGTTTCGAATTCCTTTTCTGATATTATATTTTCCTAATCATTGCTTCAAAACCTAAGCAGTAGGCGAGGACGAGCTAAATATTGCTTAGTGCGTATCAGCGCAGGTAACAAGCCCGGCGATAGCGCCACTCACAGGTTGCATACGCCAGTGACGTTGATTTTAATATACGCGCAATATAAAAGGAGCTACGAATTGTAAAACGCTCATTGGAGAACCACAACGTTTAGGGTGCCTTGAATTTTTAAAAGGCTGACCTCACCAGTAGGACGAAGAATCACCCGCGAAATGCCAGGTTGGTGCCCAACCAAAATACGAATGCCGGTTGAGCTCTACAGTAGAATACTTCTACTATCCTAAATTTCCCCGAAACCTCGCATTCACACGCAATTAGCCAAACCGAAAACAATACATCAGACTCTGCTTACCACACTTCTTGGTCTATGGCTCGAAAAGACTACACTTCTGTCGACTGAGCTTGAACGAATGTTGCTGACAGGTTTCGGCGAGCTGGTTTTTAAAGCACACACAGCCAGTGAACTGCTGTGAACTTCCGCAGGTGTTTTCAGGCATGCATCCGGCGTCCGCTGCCGTATTAGCACCTGCAGAACCGGCATATCCCCCGCATTTCTTACTTTTTGGGGATGTGAGTGATGTGAGTGCTTTGTTTTTTTGCTTACCAGAGCTACCAAAACCAATTTAATGTTTGGTACTTCCTGCCAATCGGCTAAGGTTAGGGTCCACTTTGCAAAAAAAATTTTATAAAATCAAGTTTTTTTTCTTTACATTCAATGAAGAGTTTTTTTAACCCCTGAAAGCGTGTTTGGGCGAGGAGGCAGCAAGGTGTGGAGTTCTCACATATATCGGGCACGTGCGGCAATAACCCTCTGCAGGAATGACTATCTGTGAACGTTTCCGCCACATTAGGGTAAGAAGTAAATGTTTATAAAGAACACTTAAAACTTAAACCTAGACAGTTTTCTGCTTTTTCCAACCAGGAGGCAGAAAATTGGCAGCATCTTTCCTTTAACTAAGAATATACTCTCTAGTGTTTTCTTAAAACCTGAGAACATAGTGCCAGTGAACTACCCCCAAGCTGAGGCTATTTTTCAAAAGACACTTTGAGGTACTGCCTTTCCAAAGCAGCACTAAAATTGTTCATTAGGAAATTTCAAAAACAAAAATACCTACAGGGGTAAACATTCGGGTCCTAAACAATGAGGTGGAAGCAGATAAAATTTCAAAGCCGGTTGCCGTATTACTATTAGATAGTTGTAATGGAAAAGATTGTATGGTGCTACGAGGTGTTAAATGCGATGTGTATGCACATACTCTCGTTATGCAAACACTCGCTTTTTTGATAAAGCACGGTGACTGAGTAGCAAAAGCAAAAAAAAAAAACACAACATGGATGTAATCACTGGGCAACAAACACTACAAACAAAAAGGTCCTTCCACAGACCTTCCGGGGAGACAGAAAGTGAACTGGTTACCCATGACAATCTGTGTTCAGGTTAATCAAGTATTCGGGAAAAACACAACCACATAAGTCGTTCGCGCATACCGAGCTTTCATACATACCTCTTATGCCATGGGAGACCAACAGTAACCGGCATTACCAGAAACTAGTACAGTTTCGATAATGAAGGGGTGTTGAGGAAGACTATTTATGCTGCTCAACTCTCCTTCTTAAAAAAAGAATTCGTTTCAAGTAACGTAATACTTGAAACACATACAGATACAAATACAAATACAAAGACAAACACATACAAATGCGACTATTACTCAGTTTATCTTAAGGTTATCGCAAGAGTAGTATAATAAAGGCAAAATAATAAAAAGTTTCAAGCTAGAATATGCCCTGGAGCTGGCAGTTGGAGGCTTGTGAATTAGTAGTCTGGATCTGAGGAGATGCTCTGGTTGAATATGCTGGAAGAAATAACTTTCAGATATTAAAGACATTTCTTCTGAAGCACAATAATGCAAATAAAAAGAATAAAACACAAAAATTACGAACGGAACAAAATAATAAATTTGCAATTTACGTTTATGGTTAAGGAATTAATGACTGAGGTTCGCGAATTTATGTTGTTCACTAAAATACTAGGTATTCAGTAGTCGAAGAAAAAATTTAAAATCATTAAAGCAGGAGAGATTTGGAATAAACAATAGGTACACAGAAATGAGAAAGGTTATATGTAAAACAAGAATCACATTAAATTGCGAAAAACTTCCGTGCCAACTTGTCTGCGACTAACGACAATTCACGAAACCATTTCAAAATACCTTGCCACAGAGGAAAGGCTGCAAACCTGACTGCAGATGAAGTTGAAGAGGTTGTTGTACCATAAAAATGTTGCACAAAAAAAAACTTTCATCGATGAGTATAAGATTTAAATAGTCATAGGCCTATTTTGTGTTGTCGACCAATTATTACGAATGTTTTACTTCATCCCAAAACCAGTACCCTGTGGTATAGTCTCTACAATGAAATAAAAAAATGCCACTCGCATATCGCTTGAATGGCACACTCCCACCAGTTTGTGACAAGTGTGGGGAACGGCGTGCTCTTCTCCATGTGTTACCAGAGTGTACGTCCTTGAATGTTGCCAGAAAAAACACTTCCCAACAAAATATAAATAGAGCATCCCACTACACCCTTCCCTATTCTCAGTACATAAAGAAATGTTCACTAACAAATATTTTTAACTTTTCTGGCGGATGCCCATTTCTTAAAACTCATTTAATACAGGGCGTGACTTCAGACCTGAGACGCTTTCGTCTTTCAGAGGGGTTCTGATGACTCTTCTGTTCGCACTTGGAGCCTTGCTGCGTAACATAGTCTGAGGCTGCAGGCACCGTCATGTATCAAACCTGGGCCCTTTCATCCGCTAATATAACATTTTTATGTTGTAGTCTACGGGCACTGTACACCCATATATGATGTTTTTCGAGGCACTACCATACCCAAGCTCATCTCATACACATTTGGTGCCGTTCAGACAAACTACAAGTTTGTTTTATTCGAAAGATTTTTTGTTTTGTGGTGCCCCCAGCGCTAGTTCGGAAGCGAGCGATGCTTTATTCACTCCCATATTAATCGAAGCTTCGGAAAAATTCTAAAAATTATATTTCCTGCTTTTACTTTAAATGTTTCGAATTCCTTTTCTGATATTATATTTTCCTAACCATTGCTTCAAAACCTCAACAGTAGGCGAGGACGAGCTAAATAATGCACTAGTGCGTATCAGCGCAGGTAACAAGCCGGCGATAGCGCCACTCACAGGTTGCATACGCCAGTGACGTTGATTTTAATACGCGCAATATAAAAGGAGCTACGAATTGTAAAACGCTCCTTTGAGAACCACAACGTTTAGGGTGCCTTGAATTTTTTAAAAGGCTGACCTCACCAGTAAGACGAAGAATCACCCGCGAAATGCCAGGTTGGTGCCCAACCCCAAAATATGAATGCCGGTTGAGCTCTACAGTAGAATACTTCTACTATCCTAAATTTCCCAAAACATCGCATTCACACGCAATTAGCCAAACCGAAAACGATACATCAGACTCTGCTTACCACACTTCTTGGTCTATGGCTCGAAAAGACTGCACTTTTGTCGACTGAGCTTGAACGAATGTTGCTGACAGGTTTCGGCGAGCTGGTTTTTAAAGCACACACAGCCAATGAACTGCTGTGAACTTCCGCAGGTGTTTTCAGGCATGCATCCGGCGTCGCTGCGGTATTAGCACCTGCAGAACCGGCATATCCCCCGCATTTCTTACTTTTTGGGGATGTGAGTGATGTGAGTGCTTTGTTTTTTTGCTTCCGAGCTACCAAAACCAATTTAATGTTTGGTACTTCCTGCCAATCGGCTAAGGTTAGGGTCCACTTTGCAAAAACAATTTATAAAATCAAGTTTTTTTTCTTTACATTCAATGAAGAGTTTTTTTACCCCTGAAAGCGTGTCTTGGACGAGAGGCAGCAAGTTGTGGAGTTCTCACATATATCGGGCACGTGCGGCAATAACCCTCTGCAGGAATGACTATCTGTGAACGTTTCCGCCACATTAGGTTAAGAAGTAAATGTTTATAAAGAACACTTAAAACTTAAACTCTAGACAGTATTCTGCTTTTTCAAACCAGGAGGCAGAAAATTGCATCTTTCCTTTAACTAAGAATATACTCTCTAGTGTTTTCTTAAAACCTGAGAACATAGTGCCAGTGAACTACCCCCAAGCTGGAGTATTTTTCAAAGACACTTTGGGTACTGCCTTTCCAAAGCAGCACTAAAATTGTTCATTAGAAATTTCAAAAACAAAAATACCTACAGGGGTAAACATTCGGGTCCTAAACAATGAGGTGGAAGCAGATAAAATTTCAAGCCGGTTGCCGTATTACTATTAGATAGTTGTAATGGAAAAGATTGTATGGTGCTACGAGGTTTTAAATGCGATGTGTATGCACATAGTCTCGTTATGCAAACACTCGCTTTTTTGATAAAGCACGGTGACTGAGTAGCAAAAGCAAAAAAAAAAACACAACATGGAAGTAATCACTGGCACAAACACTACAAACAAAAAGTCCTTCCACAACCATCGGGGAGACAGAAAGTGAACTGTTACCCATGACAAGCTGTGTTCAGGTTAATCAAAGTATTCGGGAAAAACACAACACATAGTCGTTCGCGCATACCGAGCTTTCATACATACCTCTTATGCCATGGGAGAACCAACAGTAACGGCATTACCAGAAACTAGTACAGTTTCGATATTGAAGGGCTGTATTTACGCTGCTCAACTCTGCTTCTCAAAAAGAGAATTTGTTTCAAGTAACGTTAATACTTGAAACACATACAGATACAAATACAAATACAAACACATACGAATGCGAATATTACTCAGTTGATCTTAAGGTTATCGCAAGAATACTATAGTAAAGGCAAAATAATAAAAAGTTTCAGCTATAATATGCTCTGGAGCTGGCAGTTGGAGGCTTCTGAATTTGTAGTCTGGATCTGAGGAGATGCTCTGGTTGAATATGCTGGAAGAAATAACTTTCAGATATTAAAGACATTTCTTCTGAAGCACAATAATGCAAATAAAAAGAATAAAACACAAAAATTACGAACGAACACAAAATAATAAATTTGCAATTTACGTTTATGGTTAAGGAATTTAATGACTGAGGTTCGCAAATTTATGTTCTTCACTAAAATATTAGGTAAAATATTAGGTAAAATATTAGGTAAGGTAGAAAAAAATCGTTTCGTGATACATGGGGCGTCTTGACAAACACGGTCCCGTGAAACAAGGTCGCTTACGCCAACCGGCCTGTTTAGTGTACGACAACGCCAAAGCGATGTACTGCTGTGCAGCTAAACAAAGCGTAGTGCGCTCACTGCCAACACCAGTGCCCATCGGTACTCCAATGTTTACGTGCACTTTCCTAACTTCAACTGTGTACCCCACATTTCTTACTGCTATAAAAAGAATGTGCCCCAAAAGTAAGCGCACATCGATCGTTCGGCAAGCTTATAAGCGCTGCTAGTTTGCGTTTCCATTTGCGGGCCTCAGCCAATCGCAGTGCTGTAACATATAGCACTATAGGTTCTGTTGCGGGGAATGAGCTAGTTTGTCGCATGGTCATCCTTTTTTTCTAATTATGTAGCTTATTTGAGCGAAGTTTCGTTAAAAGTGGCGTTAGACTGATACAAACGAGACAATCTTTCGAATTACCAAAACTTCTAATTTGTCTGGAGGGCCCATTCAAGCACAAACATGTCATTGAAGGACCAACTAACAGAGTGTTGGCCCTTTCTGGTCAGAGATACCCTGGCGGCATTAGACATAAACATACTACTAGTACTGACACACAAAATAGGATGTCAGAAGAATTTCTCAACAATTGAATAGAATATGCCCTTAACCAGACTAACCAAATACAGGTGACATCCACCAAATACCTGCGTCCAAGTTTTTCTGATCATGAGGAAACAGTTGATACTGTAGTCTTAGCACCTCGGCGAAATAAGGAGGGGGGGGGGGGTAGATTAGGCATTTGTCATGTCTGGGTGGAATTGGTTTACTAAATAGGTTTATACCTTCGGGCGCTTGTCTGAAATACTCACAGATTCCTCTTTCAAATGTTGGCGGTAGAACAAAATGCGAATAAGAGAGACAGCACATGAATAAATAAATTTTCAAGCTAGCTCCTACAATTTCTCAAAAAAGCAATGTTGTTCAAAAGCAAAACGACCTCATTCATTCAGCCTGTCACTAGAAGCGCTATGAAGAAAAATCTATACTGTGCAAAGCAAACATGGTTGAGGCAAGGGAAATACTTTGTCAACAACAATGTATCAGACTTACTGCAGAACAAAACCAGAAAATTTCCAGAAGGACGAAGTAAAACCACTCATCATCGTGATCATCCATGTATTTCTCGAAATAAGGTAGTTTTTTTCTAGTAGAAGTCGCAGAGGAATTCAGATGTGTTTTTTCTTCAGTGTTTACGAATAAATCCCCTTTACTAAATAGGACTATGTTGCTGGGTAGGTGGTTCATGGCACACGCAGGAATATAACTACGCGTAAGACGAGGACGAAGACGAAGGTTGACAGGACGTGCGCGATTTCTAACCTAATTTACGTATGAATGACAACACACAGATTTACTATCCACCAGTATCAACCGCAAGGAAATCAAGATGCACACCACCAATTTCGGCGTTTAGAGGTTACATATCATACACAACAAACGCAACAATTCAAAGATACGAAGTAACCAACAGGAGGCACCACATAGCGTATTAAACTTAAAGACTACACGAGGTGTCTAAAATCAACATGTGTCATTAGGACCAGTAATTAAAATCGAGCCAGTAAATCCTAGAGTCAACCAAACAAAACTGACAGCAGGGATGGGAAAAAGAAACTGGTGAAGAACACAGACTGGGTGTTTGGCAACAGTCAAGAGAAGCCTAAATATGCCAGCATAACAAACTTTCAACGAAGTCCTTTTTTGTTCCAGAGTAACAATTTTACTTTTATGGGTAGCAGGCGTACGGAAGGCGTGCTAACACAATCTACCCGTATTCTGTGATCCTGTATGACTTCGATAATTTTTTGTCTTGGTTTCTTTCTTCATAATTGATCTCTTTCGCCCTCTGTGCTTTTGAAATAATATGGTATCTAGAAGCTTCGAAATGCATCCGCAGGTTTTCCGATGCAAAGCCTGATTCACCCCACGTTTATTTTTTTACATTGCGATTGTTGTCTTGTCGTTCTGTCGTTTGCTGTTATAATTATAGTTTTGATAATTTTATGCATTACCGGCTCAGGTTTTACCCATTGGTCTTAGGATTCACATGTGTCGATTACAGACGCCATGTGTAGTCTCTACGTTGAATCTGTAATGTTGTGTCTCCTCTTTGATTACTCCGTTGTATCAAATTGTTTTGGATGTCGTATTTTGCATTTAGTTGTTGTTCCACCGAAATGGGTGTTGCGAGTGGTTGTTAGGCTTACGGGTGGTACCGGTGGGAAGTATATGTGTTTGCTGTCACTTCGCTGTAAGTTAAAGTTTAAAATGGCGCTCATCCTGTCGCCCTCGGTATTTGTCACATCTTTCACACAGTCTTTTTCCATGGGGTTCCCGTTACGAATGAATGTGTAAGCGCAGACGATAGTTGCAGCAATGCATTGTGGCATGGTTATCTCCGTAAAGGTAGTGGTCCAGGTATTGATAGATCTTGAGCGAACTCGGCACCTGGCGCTGACGTAGTGTGCCCCAAACAAAAATAATAATAAAATAGGCATATCCCGGCTCCAAGAAGATCTTTTCTAATCGAAACTGCGCAGATCGCGTACATGTGCTTATGCTGTGCGCAGATCGTCTGACCTGCACGCATTTTTTCCTTAATTTCTTTATTTATCTACCAATTGTTCAATCGGGTCATTGGGGTGTACGCTATGTCAGTTATTATTCTTCCGGCGCCCCCTTTGTCGATCTGCTCTCATGGTCATTGGTGCCCTAGGGTATTTATACCGCTATTATAGGGTGCTTTAACTCGACTACCCATAAACTTTTCTGTTGCCAGAGAACCCTCAGTACTACACGTGTACGAATGGACTGCTGACCCGATGATTCTCGTCCCATAAAGGTGCGGTTCACTACTCGCGGATGTCCGCGTCCAAGCGAGTTAGCTCTCGTTTATTACCATCCAATACCCTCCCCTCCCCGTTTCAGGCAACTATTGTTGAGGCAGAACATACGGTGTATTTTCACTTAATAATTTACTTATCCCATTGTTGGCTCTTGTTCCTGCTTTTATCTTTTCGACAAAATGTCTTTATCCTTTTTTCCTGTCCACATTTTTAACTAAAGAAAACATTACTTTCCCACTCCAATTACGTTGAAACAGCGTTTGACTTGGGCGTAGATAAATTTTCTTTCCGATAAGTAAAATGTTACACACGTGTACACTGGCCAACGTAAATCTCTTCGTTCCTGTTGGCATTACATTATTTAGAGTATAGCCGTCTCGTGAACATTTGCCACAAAAAATGTCCTAAATCGCTTCAAAAATAAGAACGTTGTTTTACGTTTTGAATGAAGTTTATATTTAAGACGTCTGCGTACCAAAAAAATGGAGTTCTTTGGGACCTAGTTGCGTTTCCCATTACAAAATGAATGGGCAAAATCAATTTCTCACTCAACGGTGAATTTTTTATTCAATTTTCTCGTACTGCTGCTCTGTACTCGTCATAAAGTTGTTTTTCTAAGAGTGTCACGAGAATACATATTCGTATCTGTTCATATAATGCTCTACAAAAATATTTGTATTTCGTTTGTTGTTAAGAAAGAAAAAAAAAACAAATTGTAATACGTAAAAAATTGCATGAAGCCAACAAGCGGCACCCTCAAATAACATTATCACATTTTGCTTTGGCCGCTGGTTATTTCAAATGGGATGAACTTGAGTTCTTTTGCTTTTTGAGCTTAACAGAAACAATATTTCTCTTGTACTCTCTGTACTGATTCTCTCAATATCACCTTGGGGTAAAGCGTTCGAACATTTCATCACAGAAATAAATTAGGTGCAGCACGCAATATGATGTAAATTATGGATAAACAGCGGATCTGGGATTGACCCAGCCTCATCCGATTTTGATAAATTCAGCCTATTTTAATGGCTTTTCTAACTTTTATTTGTTTTTGCGATGTTCTTGCAAGGCGAGGCTTAGTGTTGAGGGGTGAGGCAAGTTTACTCCATTGTTTAAAGGCGGTGTCATTCGGTCCACCACTAGAGGCAAAGCAACTACGTCGGCAACAAGCTCCGCTATTTCTCGAGCCTTGCACAACTAGGCCATGATCCATCAATTTGTTGTGTTTCAGTAGCCGAGCCAAGCCTGTTACGTCTAAACTTGTGTATCAAGGAATGTGCATCTGCATACGCCTCTTGCGCTCACACTTGAGCAGGCGCGAAAGCTTACTTCAGTTATAACACGCTATCTGCAGTGTTATTTTTTTCTTGGTACTTTTTTTTGTTTACGCAACAGAACCGAGCTTGAGCTTAAACAGCTATGCTGGTGTTCATTCTTACATGCAATATTTTATTGCTTACCCAAGCACTGTACACACGACAATATAATAGCTCTGAGTTTAAAAGACAAGATGTTGCGGTGAAATTTTATTACGTCAAACACACTGCTTCGCTAATAACACACCGCTCGATTTGACGGGACCGTTACTTCTGACATACAAACTTTTCGAGCGGCTCTTTGGAAGGAGTACCAGTGCAAGCTCGGCACGCGAAAATATGCAAAATTTTACTCAACAGAGTACACAAGATATAAAACACCTTTTTACTCCAGCGCCACACTGCAAAGACAGGCATGACACCACCATTAGAGCCTGGTTATTACAAGTGGACGACAAAGCTGAGCCTTGCAAGAGTGCTTTGTGCGTGCAGCATTGATGCGCAGTGTACGGTGTCATGATTTTATTAAAGCAAAGTTTTTAAATCTACCCCCCAAGAGTTCATTTGCGACTGTTGGTGTCAACAGAAAACTCCCACGAACAAATAAAAAAAATTAATGTCGCCGCCGGGAATCGAATCTGGAACTAATTGAGTTCCAAATCCAGATCTCGTTCACGTACCGATCGAGCTTCGAGGGCACGCGAAGACTGGGGAAGACAAGTGTTGCACTCACCAAGCACATCTACGGGTTTAACCCCCTGCATTCTCGCTGAATTTCATGAGATAGCAATAAAGGAAGCTCACAACAACCCATGCCATCTCACTTCTAGTGCGCCCATGTGGCTTCCAGCGTTCACGTAAAAAACTCAGCTCCTTGTAGTCCGCCCTCACGCCAAAAAACCCCCTCAAGAAAGCACATAAATGTCTCTTGATGGCCAGCCGATCGCTCGAAGCCCCCAGCTCAGAATTCGTGCCTACATCTTCAGGCAGACACCAAGAGTGACGTATCCTTGCAGAACCTCACACACAGCATCAATAAAATCATACACATGATTAGTCGAGGTACGACCAAGAAGCGAGGCCTCAAGGAATACGATACCTTTGATTAGTTGAAACTTTTGTCCCCTCGAGAATCGCTTACGTCAACCCCGTGTCTTCTTCCCGACAAGGAGGACATAAAGATTCTTTGTATAATGATTAGAAAGGTGGTTGAGCAAGCCATTTGTCGTCCCATGAGTGCGTCCACAGAGAGCCTGCTCAGCACGGGGGCTGTACAGCACGGTGGAAGAGGTGATAGAGGGCCATTGTTCTATCCAGAAGCTCCGAATGCGCAGACCTGTGGCGGGTCGCCGCATCCTTCACCAGATTGGCTGGGCAGAACAGAATGTCACTCCGCTTGATCTACTCCTGGTCTTTTGGCGACAAGAAATGAAGATGCTCCCGTTTGCTTAGAATTATGAACGCCTCACAGGACCAGGGTCGCCGACAAGCACGGGCTCAAGCGCTCAACACCACCCTCGGTGGGGATCATGCAGTTATCTACACAGACGCCTCCCAACACCGAGGGCAGCAGTACGCCACCATCGTGGCTACCTCCAGAACCAACCTCCTTGCTCGTGCCTCACTCAAGACCGAAGATATGACGGCAGCAGAAGAGGCAGCCATCGCCTTGGCTTCTCACTCAACTAGGGGTTCGTAAGGTAGTCAGCGATTCCCAACTAAGCCTACCGTAATTAACATTATGGTTTGGTGTCCCGACCTGACAGCATGCGCTTAAAAAACCACTCCTGAAATGGTTCCATTCAGCTTTTCTAGGACCACACGCTCACGCTTCCATGGAAGGCAACGAATACGCTAACCAATCCTGCACTTTCACCTCCCATGCTACAGAGCCGCACGAGGACAGGCACCCGCATATCTTGTTCAGGGACATAACCCAGCATTATCGCCTTCTGAGGCAGACCCGACCTTCGCCTTACCCTGACCTTTCCATATGACAACAAACTACCCTACGGCTAAAAAAATCCGGCCCCTTCTCACACCCGACGCGTCTTGACTTAATGCACCCGAATCGCTACGACGCTGAATGTAAATTTTGCTCAGAAGTAGAAACACTCCGACATAATCCAGGTGTGCGACTTCTGCCCTCAGCACCCTGCTCTCTTTCCGTCAACTACCGAACAAGCAGCAAAGGGAGATGCTGCTCTCCAGCCCCTCTCTGCCTACCCAGCTTCAGCTGGAGGACAGAGCACAGGCCGCACGTACCGAATATGGGCTACAGTGAAGACAGAATTACTCCCGTGGGCCGCACTCTGGGCCATTCAGAAATCGGAATAGAAGTATTTCCTTCTCTCTCTCCTCCTCCTTCTCTGCCGCCGATCCCGTCTCTGCCGCCGATCTCGTCATCTCCGTCCACGACGGCAGAGAAGGAGAAGTGAAATCGTTTAACACCGGGTTTGAGCTTCCTTTAATTTTATAAAAAAGAGTTTCCACTCTAATGGTACACCAATGCAAACCAAGCAACCACCATTCGTGCATCATGCAATAATTTACCGTGCCAAGAATACCTCTCTGAATTAATAAAGAGTGTGGTCAAATGCATTTCACTTATCTCTGGATTCACTATTTCTAGATCGACGTGAGTGAATTTAAGTGACGTCACACGGGTAATAGTTGTGGGTGCCGTTTACATCTTTGCATTCCAACCACATTAACAGGGTGGATTGGCGCTAATTTTTTAATATACTGCGGCTTCTTAATCCCGGCTTTTTATGCAGCGATGATTCTAGTGATTCAAACCTTAGAGTCCCTGATAGTTAGGGTAATTTGTTTTATTCGCTGCATATTTGCTTACGTGCGCCCCCATGCTGCATTTGAATGGTGAGAGGGTGAAACAAAATATTTTAAAAATCTCCTGTCAGCTGAAATTTCAAGTACCGATACCAAACACAAATTCTATTCTCAAAGTGCTGGGAAGATATTAGAATATTAGTGGAGAATGAAAGAGCCTACATTTGAGGCGTTCCTCTTAACAATGCCCTTAATGGTGAAGATCGAAAAAGCAAGACCTTATACTATTGGAAGTTCGCTTATGACTATGGAAATGCGGAATCTGTCCCAGAGAATTGTTGCCAAAATTTAAAACAATAAAAATCTGTAACAGGTTATAAACTTATTATAAAACTGCTGTTGAGGACACGTAGCCTACCGGCATTTAAGGCTTTCTGGCGGTACGCTTTTCTAACAACTTAAAAAGTGTATTTCTACACCTTTCTGCACTATAAACTGGACAAACAAACAGGACCACTATAAGCATAAATACCCTATTATCCACATTTGGGATTCACTCAAACATATTGTGCTTGTCGAAAATATTTATTGTCACTCCGCGGCGGCGAACCTCAAAGCTCATTTGCTGTTTTGCCACACAGAACTCCAAGATTTAGATTTTGGGTTGTTTATCATAAAACCTGCTCTTAGTTGCATTTCTGCCTAATCATAGGAAAATATACAAATCTGTTTTTTTCGATAGTGACAGCAAAGCGTGATTTTACTAACAAACCCATGCAAACTTTTTTTAGATTTCAACTGGGTGTTTTTCCACAAAAGAGAACTTTAGTTTTTGGTTAGAAAAAATTAAGAATGGATCAGGCAATGCCTAAGACAATCCAGCGATACGTCGTGTTTTTTAAACTACATAATGAAGACCGAAATTTACGCCCTTTATTGAAGCTTGTTAGGTGGCCTCCTTTATTTTCCTGGCAAAAAAATTTTTGGCCAGTTCCTGGACAGTCGTAAGCTGCTCCCACCAAAAACTTTCTTTTTGAAAATGCTTTAGAGCGCTAATGAGAAGTAAAAAAATATCAACAAAAGCAGCCTTATAACCTTGACGCGAGATGCCTCAACTATACACAATATGATTTGGTGCAAGTATTTCTATGAAACGACCGCAATTTTTTCTTCCTAAATAGCACTCTTCGAAACACAGGGCAGAACTATCTGCGGGTTGGTGGTGGCACGGGAGTAATTGGTTTCCGAGATAAAGCACAATAACACAGGGCAAGTAAATAGGGACACCGAGGTTGAGAAGCACGCCGTTAGAGTGAATTAGAATGTTGTAATAGTACAAAAGCGGAAATGGCCAATTCAAGCCGGAAATCCGAAAATGAGCCAGGGGAGATGATGTCAAAACTGGAGGCGAAGTAGGGTGTAACGCGTGACAGTTTGTAAAGCGACCTAGTGAACCTTTTATTTCATGAGCCAATGTATTGATCCAGTTATCCCAAATGACCTATTCGTGATGTTCTTAGGCGTGTTAAGCGAATGAAAGTTCCTGCTGGGATCAAAACACCCTTGTTTCTCTTCTAAACTCTATACTCAGACAACACCGGTTATAACATGGCTAAACGACAGATTTGTTTAGTTGCTGTGGGGAAAGGATTGTAGGCTCTGTATGACTCCTGTAAATGTTGATTATGTTTTCGTTGCTTTTTGGGACACGGTATTTTTTGCCATGTCCTTCAGATTGGTACGTTCGCGAAATTAAAACAATAGTGTACCAAGAAAAAAAAAACTTCGCCTACTTTATTGGGTGCAACAAAGCAGACCGCACACTAAACTTTTTTTACACCCGTTTGGCCAAAAAGGGTGTAAGATAATTGAAAAAAGGGTGTTGGGAGGCCCTTACACCCTTTTTCTTGAATCTCAACACCCTTTTTCGTAGCTTTACACCCTCTTTTTGTGAAAAAAGGGTGTTGATCAACCTTAAAACTCTTTTTTTTGGAAGGGTGTTGAAAGGGTGTGGAAAAGGTGTTCAGCTCTTCATTGATTGAGGCCATGCATGCAATATAATTTCAAAAAGACATCCCATTTGCACCATCCTCCCCACCTCGTCAAAATGTTCAAAAGCAAAAAAAAAAGCTGCCAAATTCAATAAAAGCAGCGGCAGCACCGACGTTGAAACAGGAAAAATATCAGCCCTTGCTTGTTACGACCACGGACAGAATAACACTCCCCCTCCCACTTTTTTGTTTTTCTACAGCATGCACTTTCCACCGAGCATAGCACAACCTTGAACTGTGAACATCTGTATCATCATTCCGTCGTTCCCTGTTCCTCTCCTGCCCTACCAGCACAATCATAGCCCTCTCTGACAACAGTCATTCTCGTCACTCAGTGGAGTTTATAACGTACTAGCAATCACAATTTTATTCCATTCTTAGTGTTACGACCGTAAATATTGTGTACAAATGCAATAAACAGACCAACTAGTTTCTCCTGCAGAAACAACGTCGGAGAACAAGGCAGATATCAAAAGAAAACAAAATTTGGGGAGGGAGGGGCATGAAATCTGGCGCTAAATAAACAGTCGCCAAATAATAATACGATTACTTACACTAGAACACTGCCAAATTTCATTGCGCAGTGTTATCCAACTATCTGCTGCTTTTTTTAACGTTCAAATCGAGCGCCAAAAGCTTCAGTTCGCGTTTTGTGTTTGTAAACTTTAAATATATAAGCTTCTTTATTATAATACACACAATAAATAATAAATTTAAAGATTATGTTATTTTCAGTAAAAGAGGCAATTATTTATTGTTGTCGTTTTAATTTGTTTACGTAACTCTGCCAACGGCCGATACCCTGAGTACGGTGCGCGGCGGCGTGGCCGGATTCCGGAACAGATACCCCGTGACCCGTCTTTCATCGATTGTTTACTGTGGTGTGCGGTTTAAACAAGCGCCGTTATTATGATTAATTGGGCACCTCGTCGTCTTCGTTATGTCTGTCGTGTTCGACTCGCGATGAAGTATTTGAGAACAACTTTGCCACCTGAAGACGGCTAATTTCGTTTGGCGCTTGCTCCCTGAACGTCGCTCGCTCTTCTGCGTCGCTTCCTCTCAGGTAAGCTGTCTCGTCACATTTTGCCGCCTTTCTTGTAACTGGATGTCGTTTGTAGCTGTCATCGCCGCTTTTAAGGATTCGTTAACAGGAGCCCGCGCTGTGTTAATTGTTTAACTGAACTGGCGAGGTTGAACCTAGAGGCTCGTCTCTAAAAAGTGGATGTGCGAAAGATTATGGTGCTTGCATTGAGCGCAAAACACACTGGCGCTCAGTAACGCGACGTGGCGCTCAGTAACTCAGTAACGTTTCCCATCCGCAGCACTGTATTGAACAGCTTCAGAGTTCCCCATGCGAACCACGTCTTACGCGTAGTTTTATCAGAACACGGGGCGGCTACTCCTCTAAACTGTGCTGCGCAGCGTTTTCGGCTTCGTTGATCACCGCAGTCGTTTGTGCCGTGTCGGGAAATGGGCGAGGGAGAATCGTTTGCGAGCGAATGTGCGCGCCTCGCAAGCTTTGTTGCGTTTGCGGCGAGCCACCTCACCATGTGTACGGTGCCGCGGTACGCGGGCAGTGATTTTGGCTGAATGTTGCGTTGCCCGAGACGTAACATTCTTGCACCCAATCATTTCCATTCTTCCATGTGTGGTAATCTTGTGTCATCCTGTTTTAGACCTCTGGACGGTCTGTCAGCGCATCACGTCCTTCATTCAACCGGACAAGAGCCACAAGCATTGTCAACAGTGTTTGGCCGCCAGAACGTAAGTTTTCAAACTATGTTTTGGTAGCACAGTGGGCTATCATACTTGAATAATGTTCGTTCACTTGAATGTACAAGTTCTCTCCCCCGTAACAATTATTGGTGTTTCATGCATTACCTAACATGTAGCCGCTAAATGGCAACATTTATTGTTAATTTAGGAAAACTCAGTTTCACCCAAAATCATAATGTGGGCGTAGCAGTTAATCACCATGTATACGAATTTCCTGGTTGTGCTGTGCTGTTGTTTTCAGGTTGTGCTGTGCTGTTGTTGTCAGTACAGTCAGTTACATAACATAACTATCGCGGCCAAACTTAGTGGGAACACGGGAGCGCGTGGCCCGAGATACTACCAGAGCTTCCTAACGGCGCCGCGCAGAAACAGCATGCATGCGCGTTGTGAGGGTCCGGAGGGTACAGAGCTCATCGCGCGCATCGCGTCATTGGGCAGCAGCGCGTCCTCTGCTACAAGCGAGCTGCCGGCGCTTAACGAGCAGCAGATGTTGCCAGTGGCCGTGAACCGCCGCAATAAACACCTGCAGACGTCTACAATTTGTTTTTTTTTTTTTTGCAGATAAGAATTGTCCCCGCGAGCTCCGCAATAGGCAGAATCATAACTTTACGGACTTTGTTTGAAGGTTAATACATTTCGTATGCTTTTCAAGGCGAAAAGGTATCAGCGACGGGCTTATTCGTTGACGCTAGCACGCAAACTATTTCGCATGGTAATGCCAGTAACAAAGGTGCTGTAAAGTAAACGGCCGCGGAAACAATTTATTTCAAGCTTTTTTAAAGAAATACGGTGGTCTGGGCCGTTAAAATTAATAAGGAACGAGTTGAGACGCCCTTACTAGTGCGTCATGTCACCGTTGACTTCGACAACAGCAGACATTCTTGACGGAAGCAATTCGTACAGCGCTGTCACAAGTGAGGTGTCGATTGCCAGCCGCTGCCAATCGGCAAGCACTGCGGCCCACAGCTTGTCCTCACTGGCCGAAGATATGGGGGTCCGGTTCACCTCTACTTTCATGCGACCCCAAACATTCTCGATGACGTTGAGGTCCGCTTCCTTCGACACCCATGCCAGCTTCGTGTAAGTAAGCGCGAAAGGAACAAGGATGAACGAAGTCTTGTTGATGAAGTAAAACACCGCACAAAAGATATATATCCGTGGATCCCCGACATCACCTGGCGGTAAAATCGTATTTTACCCAGACCGGCGTTTCGGCCCATATTTACGCAAACAAAAAAAACTTCCCTTAAATATGACATCCCCGCAGACGATGCGGGCAGTGGCCGCGCATAGCCAGTGTGGTCACGCATCAAAGATTCATCAGCTCGCGGTGACAACTCTTGCTTGTGAACGCCAAGACGGCAGAATAGCGGTGCGCGTGTGACGAACGAATGGCCATCTGATCTTGATTTCCAGCAACAAATTGCTGCGTATACCTGCCAATGCGGCTCACGGCGGCTAACAACGTCTGCTGCTCGTTTAGCGCCAGCAGCTCGCATGTAGCAGACGACGCTCTGCCGCCCGGTGACGCGATGCGCGCGATGAGTTCTGTATTCTCCGGACCCTCACAGCGCGCATGCGTGCTGTTTCCGCGCGGCGCCGTTAGGATGCTCTAGTAGTGGCTCGCGCCACGCGCTCTCGTGTTCCCACTAAGTGTGACTGCGATAGTACCATCTAAAGAGGCCTGATTGGGGTTATGAAGGCTCTGATTTATGCACGCTAGTGCTGTACCGCCAATAAAGAAACATCCTTCCACAAAGAAAAACATTTGAAAGTGTAAAGTATCAGCTGCATTATTATTAACTAGAACATACTAATTGCAAGGCCTGGGGCTTTTCCTGAAAACACTGTGGATGTTATGAGAGAGGAAAACCACTCAAAAACTTCTGCCAAGGCCGTTGCTGCTCCAAGATGCGTGCAAGCATTGAGTCTGCTGAGCAATACATTACACTTTTTTTAAACAACCGACGTGCATGCTGAACGTACTCCTGATTGGGCGTGTGCCAGGCGCGTAGCCAGGAATTTTTTTTCGGGGGGGGGCGGGGGCGTGGTCGACCAAAAGATGGGACGGGGAAAATTGTAAGAAGGCATCTTGCGCGTTGTTTTGCAAACGAAGCTTTGAAATAACTGACTTATACATGCGATTTGTGTATGCTCAACGCGAACTGTAAAGCCCACCTTAAGGAGCTTAGATTGGTGATGATAATGATGATCACCTAAATTCCCGTTCGCTGGTCTATGGGCAGACCACAGGCGATTCATTCGTCCGCAGAGCAGGTGGTTAGGCGGATCCGCGCTCGTGAGCATGATCATGAGCGCGCTCGTGAGTGGCGCGCGGTCCCCGAAGTTCGTCAGGTGGAAGTGGAGGCCAACACTGGGTGTTTACTATCAAGATTCTCGTCTTTTAGATTTTTCTTTAGAAAAGAGACTAATAAGTTTCTTTGTCAGCTATGAAGTACAGTCGAGCACGATTTGAAGGTTATCGTGCCAGCATCGAGCGGCCAAGCGTGCCACCAGCCCAACGGTTTCGTTTCGGAACCACGAAAATCGAGATTTCGCACTCTTCGCTCCCTTGTGGGCTGTTCCATGATATAACAATGGCCCACACGACTGACTTGCCACCCTTTTGGGTTTCAAGCTGTGCATTCGTTGTCATCAAGCACAGACTTGGACTTGGTTGCCCTTTCGCCGACGATAACTAAACTTGCATGGAAGATTTGCTAAAGCTGGTGTTCTTTCTGCTTCGTTTGAAAGAGTAGCTTTCCCGCGATAACCTTCAAATCGAAGTGGACTGTACATGTGGCGCATTCGTATATTATGGCGGTGAAGCTAGCAAACGTGCGTCTTCGTCCTTAAGTAATCGCCTTTTGTTATTTTTTGTGCTAGTAACGTTAGTAAACTTGCGCTTAGCGGAAGACCTTATTCCACTGCTGTTGAATGTTGAGCTTGTTGCACGTTTCTTAAGTTTCATTATATTTCTATCTGTTAAATCGAAACAGATATGGCTTCAGTAAAATTCCAGTTAAGCAAATACAGAATGCTGATTCTAACCAAGAGGGAGGTCAAGGGAACAGTGGAATAGTGCCAAAAAAACAAAGCTCCGCAATAAGGAGAATTGTGTAGTTTTGTTGATGTGGAGGAAATACAAGATTGGCAGAGCAATGCTTTTTATGCAGCAGAAATTATGTATCTGCAATAGTCAATGAAATGCGATGTCGGCAGAAAAATAAACATATCAAGGATCGATAGTTGACTGAACAAAATACAGCGACATGCTCTGTCATGTGATTATACTTTGTACCAGTGTAAAGACAAGGAATGACGCGCTCCCGACCACATGTAAGCCTATATGAGGCTTTTCCTGTTCTGCCATTTCCCAGCCGTGCTGTTCCTCCAGTGAAACAGTGGGGCTGTTTCGATCGGCTCGCAGCAGGTTCCCGGCGCTTGTCGGTGTATCCGGCGCGAAATGAGGACGGGCTGTGTATATTGACAGGTACAGCATCTGGAGCGGGCGCAGGGATCAGACGTTGACGTAGCCCTTGTTTTCAGCTTTATATGAGCAAGAATGTCCTTAAAACTGCAGTTTCCGCGCCTGCAGGTGACTTCAGGCGGTTTTTCAGGCTGCTTAAACCGCACCCCAGCCTTGGCATGTAAAACATTATGGGGGGGGGGGGCACGGATTTGGTGGGCCCCCCTTGCCGGCTACGCCCCTGGCGTGTGCTTATTTTTTCTTGCATCCACCACATTCGAGTCGTCACGTTGATTTGGGAATCCTGGAATCCAGCTTATTCAAAGATCTCCACCACCTGAAGGTACTGAAGTGAGATGTAAGCATTGCCTGAAAACCATACCAGATGAGGGTACCAAATCATAGTTATCGGGTCTTTCTCGCCCATTTACGTGTTCTGAACGAAAAAAGTGCCATTTAAAGGTGGCACGTCGTTCCCTGCCGACTTCTGATGCCTGGTTAAGTTTGTGGGCATAAATTTAGCAGCTTGCTCACATGTCTATCGTGTATGTGTGCTTGTTGGGAGTGAAGTAAGGTAAAAATTGAAAGTTTGATTGTAGTTGTGTATAGATTACCTACATTGTTTTCATTCCTAGAAAAGAAAAATTGAGGTAACCATGCCAATTGTTCTGGCATTGCTGCATTTATTATACTTGTATGATTCGTAGAACCTGGCAGGAGTTCAGCTGCTTGTTAAAGTGGAAATGAACAGTGGTACAAAAAGAAGATCATCTACTAAATAAAAATCTTCACAATCGCAGGATGCCAACGGTCCACCTACAAACTTCCGTCCTGGATTGTTTCTGCTGGCTGGAGCGGCGCATGGAGCATTTTTCAGCTTCTCGAAGTTTGTGATCAAGCGCTGCCCCAAGGGAAGGATGCCGCAGAGGGATCTTTTGTTTTAATGCCACAATTTCAATGTGCTCAGCACTTACTCGTAAGGAATTTTAAATATTCATCATCCCAGAGGGTATGTTACCTTCGTCTTCGGTGGAATGTGACTGAAATTAGGTTATTTGTAACAGAAACAAGTGAACCACGTGGTGAGAGTCATTGAGGCCTTGTTGATTGCGCATGCTTCTGAAAGAACATTTTCATTCAGCTGAATACTTTCTAAATATTACAATTTGTGTACAAAATATGATAAAAGTCACGATTAGTTGTACTACAGTGCAGGAAAGAAATGCCAGCATATGTTTTAAGAGCCTCAGATATTTCAGGTCATTGGCTGGTGAGCAATAAAACAGAACTGAAAATTGTTTAAAGTGAAATCAAATATTTGTTGTCACCAGTGCATGACCCGTAGTAAAAGCTATCTGGTCTCCCAATTTCAAATGAGACAGGAAATGCAAAAAAAATAAAGAAATAAACAAGACAGCTTGCTACAATAAACCAATTCAAAAAATTGCTCGATGTCTATAAAGTGGTGATTCAGGCGGGTTAGTTCGGTGTTGATGAAATACAAGCAGGCACTCCCCTGGTCAAAAACAAATAAACAAATAAAGACGTTTTGGGGCCCCTACTGCTCCCTTGATCACAATGAAAGGGGGGTGAAAGGTCGCGATTATTTATGGGTTCGGTGGCGCAGAGTGCGCATGTATATCTCGGGGAGATTGCCCCGCGAACCGGTTAATCGTGTTTTTAGATGGTTTGAATATGCACTGATTCTAAAAGTAGTCGTGTGGACAGGCGCTTCTCTGATGCGATTATGCTTGCGGAATCCCAATCGATGACGTGGTCAGTAGCCAGGTGATGATCCGCCAAGACATTTCAGCTTGCATTGCCTTTTTTGACATCGTTGTGGTGCTATTGAATTCTTCTTTTAAAAATTTCCAGTTTCACCTATGTAGGATGCGTCGCAATCCTTGCACGGAATTTATTAGGCAACTCCGGGGAGTCTTGATTTTTCTTAAGGGTCCTTCACGCGTTCCAGTTTTTGCCTGTCTTCTTCAGGAACCCTTTCGGATGAGGCAACTGAAGCCCGCAATTGTTGCGTCCTCACAAGCTTTGAAGGGTAGCCGTTGCTGCGAAGGTCCTTCCTTACCACGGCTCGCTCTTGCTTGCGCAGACCAGGCTCAGAGCAGATTCGTGATGCGCGTGAGCAGAGTGCAGCGGCGACGGAGTGTTTTTGGCCTATAGGATGCCCAGAGTCGAACCCCAGGTATCTACCCGTGTGGGTCGGCTTTCGACAAACACTGGTTGTCAATCCTTTGGCCGACCGTTTCAGAAGTACGGTCGAGGAAGGCAATCTGTCCATTATTTTCCTGTTCCATGGTGAACTGGATGCTTGGAACACAAGAGTTTAGATGCTCAATTAAAGGCATTACGTCTCGGCGGTGGATCACACAAAAACAGTCGTCTACGTAGCAGACAAAAATCTTGGGGCCGTCTTGTACGAGCATAGCGCAGAATTTTCTAGAGCCTCTAAGGCAATATTCGCACAGACTGCTGAAACGGAAGCTCCCATCGCAGTTCCAAACCGCTGCTTGTAACATTGTACGTGAAAACAAAACCTGTTCTGCAGGCCAAATTTCCAGGCAAAAATCGCGGTCCGGAGTTGCAAGCATCTACTCGAGAACAATGCATCTCTGCCTTCATGTTCGCCAATTGAGACGCAAGACTTATAGCGTCTCCTGGAACTTGGCCTGCAGAACACATATTGTTTTCAACATATTGTTTTCAAGCTTGCCGTGGTAAGGAAGGACCTTCGCAGCAACGGCTACCCTTCAAAGCTTGTGAGGACGCAACAATTGCGGGCTTCAGTTGCCTCCCCTGAAAGGGTTCCTGAAGAATACAGGCAAAACCGCGCTGCCATCCCCTACCCGCAAGGCATCCGTGAAGCTCTTGCAAGGGTGTTTGGCACATATGGCGTTAAAATTGCACACGTGCCAACGAACAGGCTTAATCAGAAGCTGGTACGCGTGAAGGACCTTTTAGAAAAATCAAGATTCCCGGAGTTGCCTACAAAATTCCATGCAAGGATTGCGACGCATCCTACATAGGTGAAATCGAGAGCATGACGGAATCCCATCTGGCCGGGAGGGTACATTAGGAACGAAAAAGGGACGCCGACCAGTCCAAACAAAACATACTGACGTTTCGGCTTCCAGCACGGAAGCCTTGTTCACAATAAATGCATCACCAGAAGTGGGTCGTTTAAGTGGGCTTGAATAATCGCTGCAAAGAGCGTGCGTAGATCGGGTTTGGATTTCCGTCGTTACGATTGACTGTGTTAGATGTGGTCTGAATGATTGCCGTGATGCTGTCACTTTTAAAGCAAAGCTTTCTACCTCTACCCCCCAAGGGTTCTTTCGCTACCGTTGGTGTCACCAGAAAACTCCAGCGAACAAATAAAAGAATTTACTGGGACCGCCGGGAATCGAACCTGGAACTAACAGACTAACAAAGCGAGAGACCGTTGTCTTACCGACTCAGCTACGAGCCCACGCGAACACGGGAAGACAAATGGTGTACTCACCAAGCACATCTACGGGTTTACCCATTGCCTTCTCGCTGAATGCCACGTGAAAGCGTCACACGACGACTCACGCCCGTCTAGCGGCCCTGTGCGCACCTTGCTCATGTTCTAAGAGTTACAAAAATTAAAGGAAGCTCACACCAATCCATGGAATCTCACTTTTAGTACGCCAATGTGCTAAAGCCTGTGGCCTCCAGTGTTCACGTAAAAAATCACAGCTCCTTGTCGTCCGCCCTCACGCCAAATCAAGGAATACATTCAAATACTCCTTGATGACCAGGCCATCACTCCAAACCCCAGCATCAAGATCCTGGGCCTACATTTCCAGGCCAACACCAAGAGTGCCGTCTCCTTGCAGCGCCTCAAAAACAGCAATAATCTAATCATACACATGATCAGGCGAGTCGCCACCAAGAAGGAAGGCCTAAAAGAATACGGTACCTTTCGATTAATTGAAGCTTACTTGAAGCCTCTCGAGAGTTACTTACGACAAACCCCTATCTTCTCGACGAGGAAGACATAGAGATGCTTTATATAATGATTAGAAAGGCGGTTGAGCAGGCCATTGGTCTTCTCATGAGTGCGTCCACACTGAGGCTGCTTAGCACGGGCTCCACAACACGGTGGAAGAACTGATGGAAGGCCATCTTTCTTACCAGAAGGTCCGACTCAGAACTGTGGTGGGTAACCGCATGCTTCACCAGATTGGCTGGGCAGCCCCGAATGTCCCTCCGCTTGACGTACTCCCAGACTCTTGGCGATTAAAACTAAAGATGCTCCCTTTACTTAGAAATATGAACCCCTCACATGACGAGGGTCAACAAAAAGCACGGGCTCAAGCGCTAAACACAGCCCTCGGTGGGGCTCATGCAGTTATCTACACAGAATTCTCCTAACATTGAGGGCAGCAACACGCCATCATCGTGGCTACCTCCAGAACCAACCTCCTTACGTGTACCTCGCTTAGGACCCAACAAATGACGGCAGCAGAAGAGGCAGCCATCACCTTGGCTCTCACTCAACCGGAGGGTAGTCACTGATTCCAAGCAAGCCTACTGAAATTACCAGTCGGGTTGGGTGTCCTGACCTGCACTGTGCGTGCTAAAAAACCACTCCCCAAACGGTCCCATTCAGCTCATCTGGACACCGCCTCACGTTTCAATGGAGGGCAACAAATACGCAACCCAACAAGCCTGCGCTTTTACCTCCCTTGCTATGGAGCTGCACGAGGACAGTCACCCGCTTGTCACGTCCACGGAGATAATCCAGCATTATCGCCTTCTGAGACAGACCGTACCTTCGCCTTACCCTGACCTTTCCAGAGAACAACAAACTACCCTACGGCTCATACAATCCGGGCTCCTTCCCACAGCCTACGCGTCTTCACGTAATGTATCCGAATCGCTACGACGCTGAATGTAAATTTTTCTCAGAAGTAGGAATACTCCGCCCCGTAATCAGTAATCAGGGTGTGCGAATTTAGCCCTGAGCACCATCCTCGTCTTTCCGTCAACTACCCAACAAGAGCAATGGGATGATGCTGCTGTCCAGGCCCTCTCTACCTACCCAGCTTCAGCGGGTGGACAGAAACACAGGCCGCGCGGACTGCATATGGGCCCCACAGAAGAAGGAATCACTCCCCAAGGCTGCACTGTGGGCCGTTCAGAAATCTGAACAGAAGTATTTCTTCCTCCTCTTTCTCAGCCGCAAGTCTCGTCGCCTCCTCCGCGGCGCAGAGACGGAGAAGTCAGATCGTCTAACACCGGGTTGGAGCTTACTTTGATTTAATAAAAAAACCGTTCCACTCTTGCTACACCAATACAACTCAACCAAACACCGTTCTATGCATCATGCATTGATTTAACCTTACCAAGAACATCTTGTTGAAGTAATAAATGGTGTGGTTAAGTGCAATTCACTTCTCTCTGGTTTTACTATTTGTAGAGCGATGTGAGGGATTTTAAGTGACGTCGCATGAGTAATCGTTATGGGTGCCATTTACAGCTTTGCTTTCCAACCACATTCACGGGGTGGATTGGCGCGATTTTTTTCTGTTGCGACGATTCTTGCATGGTCCCAATCAATCGTGTGGTCATTCACGACGGCGTGTTCGGCTGAAGCATTGTTGCGGACGCTTTTATTCTTTACGTCACGTGTGTGCTGCTGCAGACGATTCTTATAATTTCCTGATTCCCCGGTATACACGCCCCTGCAGTCTGCACAAGGTATCTCGTATACCACACCGGGGAAGCGCTCCTTGGGCAAGCGGTCCTTGACTCTCACGAGCTCATGGCGCATCTTTTTGGCTGGGACGTGGGCCACCTGTCGAAGTTCCTGCACCAAGTTCTGGCTCCGCTCGTCGGTAAAAGAACCACTCACGTTCGTAATTCTTTTGATTTTGTCGAGAAGACTCGCAACACCGTGATCGAGAAAGACGACTTGATGGTGTCCTTCGACGTGAAGTCCCTTTTCACGAGCATTCCGATTGACCTGGCTGTCAACGTATGCACCGCTGCTCTCGAGGCTGATGAGACGTTGCCTGAGAGATCACCGATGCATGTGCCAGAACTACGCAGGCTTCTAGATTTTTGCCTGAACAATACGTACTTTCGTCTTTATGGGCCATTTTTTTTTCAAAGCAAAGGCAGGGGACTCCAATGGGTGCCGCTATTTCGGTCACGGCGGTGAACCTCACCATGGAAGCGATGGAAGCACGCGCGCTAGCCTCCTTTGCCCCTCAACCAAAAGTGTTCTTGCGTTATGTCGACGATTGTTTCTGCGTCGTTCAGAAAGACGCGGCGAACAGCTTGCTGGCCCACCTCAACAGTATGGAACGTGCCATTCAGTTCACGTCAGAAAGGGAGGCCGATGGCAAACTTCCTTTCCTGGACGTCCGCGTTTCTCGGCAGGGCCAGAGGCTACGTTTCAGCGTGTACCACAAGGAAACGCACACAGGCCGCTACCTGAACTTCAACTCCGTGCACCCCGCTTCCCGCAAGAGGGCTGTTTGTAGCACGCTACTGCAGCGGGCGAAAGATTCGTGCTCGAAGCCCGAGGATGCGGCTGGTGGACAAGGGCAAAGGTACGGCTCGACCTGGCTAGCTGCGGTCAACCCGAGGCACTTTATAAACGCAACGGAACGCCAACTGACCCGACGGGGACAACTGGAACGTGCCTCCTCCCCGATGAAGCGAGCTCCTGTGCCTACCTTCCAGGAACAAGTGAATGTTTGGGCACATATCCTATGGGAATATGACATGCAGGTGGCCCACGGTCCAGCCAAAAAGATGCGCCATGAGCTCGTGAGAGTCAAGGAACCGCTTTCCCAAGGAGCGCTTCCTCCCGGTGTGGTATACGAGATACCTTGTGCAGACTGCAGGGGCGTGTATATAGGGGGAATCAGGAAATTATAAGAATCTTCTGCAGCAGCACGCACGTGACGTAAAGAATAAGAGCGTCCGCTGCAATGCTTTAGCCGAACACGCCGTCATGATGACCACAATGATTGATTGGGACAATGCAAGAATCGTCGCAACAGAAAAAGTGACCGCATCACGGCTACATCTGGAATCACTAATAAATCAGACCACATCTAGCACACTCAATCGTAACGACGGAAATCTAAACCTGATCTACGCACGCTCTTTGCAGAGATTATTCAAGCCCACTTAAACGAGCCACTCTGGTGATGCATTTATTGTGAACATGGCTTCCGTGCTGGAAGCCGAAACGTCAGTACGTTTGGTTTGGACTGGTCGGCATCTCTCTTTCGTTCCTAATCCTACATAGGTGAAACTGGAAATTTTAAAAGAATTCAATAGCACCAGAACGATGTCAAAAAAGGCAATGCAAGCTGAAATGCCTTGGCGTATCATCACCTGGCTACTGACCACGTCATCGATTGGGATTCCGCAAGCATAATCGCATCAGAGAAGCGCCTGTCGACACGACTACTTTTAGAATCAGTGCATATTCAACCAACTAAAAACACGAATAACCGGTCGCGGGGCAATCTCCCCGAGATATACCTGCGCACTCTGCGCCAGCGAACCCATAAATAATCGCGACCTTTCACCCCCCTTTCATTGTGATCAAGGGACCCGTAGAGGCCCCAAGGCGTCTTTATTTGTTTATTTGTTTTTGACCAGGCGAGTGCCTGCTTGTATTTCATCAATGAATCACCCTCCCCTGATGAGTTTTCGACGAACCTTGGACTCTGTTAGGTGTCAGTGGGTTTACACAGCCAACTTGTGGGGACGCACATAAGCTCTTAACAAATGAGCTGCGTAGTGGCTATGCACTAGTCATGGTTTTTATTAGTTGCCTTGATGAATATGATCTGTCGCAGTGTTTTAGGTAGCTCACTCGCACATTATTCCTTTGTTTTTTGGACATTGTGGAGTGTCCAATGATTTTTCGTTCTATTTCTGATTTTATTGCAACTGTATATATGTCAGGAGTCCCGTAAAGAGTTTCTGGCAGTAATAGAGCACTACTGTGTGCATGAAGACAGCCTAAATAAAAAAATTGGATGCCTTGCCTTTGCTTAGAGGGGCCATGTAGACAACACACAAGTTTGGTTCATTCGACAGATTGCCTCGTTAGAATCATACTGACACCATTTTTATAGTGCAATTCACTTGAATAAGCTATATAATTAGGAAAAAAGGGAATGGTCATGCGACCCACTGAGCTCATTTCCCACAGCAGTACCTATGATGTCATATGTCCCCAGCTGTGCGATTGGCTGAGGCCGGAAAAAGCAACGTAAATGGGCCAGGCCTTATAAGCATGCCGAACGAGCTATTTGCGCTTAAATGTGATGCATATTCATTTTACAGGACTAAAAATGGTGCAGTAAACAATGAAGGTTACGCAAATACGCGTAAAAATACAAGTACCGATGCGCACTGCTGTTGGTATGGCGTGCACTATGCTTGTTTTAGCTGGACAGCACTCCGCCGCTTTCGAGTTGGCTTGCACGGCACTGGCCGATTGGCATAGGCGATGTTGTCTACGTGACCCTGTTTGTCGAGGATAACCCCATGTTTCACAAAACCATTACTTTCTAGAGTAACGAAAACAAGCCAGGTGCAGACGCGGTCAAAAACAAAGCAATGGCAAACAACGGTTCGTGGATGAGTATGGTAGCTCCACCTGGGAGGACTGATGGCTAGCAAGGCTGCAGACCCGAGTGACGCAGTAGTTTGTTTGATTATGCTTGATTACACGCACTTATGGCTTCATTGCTGACATCCCAAAAACACACGATATGTGGGAGAATCAGACTTTTAACCTAATTAATTTCTCAGTGAATGCAGAGCATCATTTGCTGCCGGTTCAAGTGGTGGGGGCACTATAAAAGAGGAAATATTTCGAACGAAACGAACTTCTATGTTGTCCGATTGGCCCCTTAAATGCACTGTATTGTATTTTTGGTTCCTGTAGTGATGTCACCATGAAGGAACCGCAGTAGACAAAGTTAATGTCAGCGCTTTACAATGCATTTTTTTGTGTTTGATGGAAACAAATATAATACTCTAACCAAGGACTTTATCCGAAGCGTTCCCAACGTTTCGGAACCTACTTGGCTCCTTCATTATAACGTCTATGTTTGACCAAGAGCAATAGTTCTACATATAAACAATTTTTTTGTTTGCTGCAGTGGATCAGAGGCTAGGGCACAAATAGGGGGTAGGACAGCTAGATATCTGTTTATCTTTTGCCGGCTTGCTTGGGTGTGACAACTGTATCTAGTGGTCAATTACAATTTGTTGTGGTCAGTTTTTCTCAACTAAATTGTAGCTTTTTAAAGATTATGGTATGTTTTTCTGGGCCTAAAGGGTTGCCTCATTGCATGTTTGGCCTATGTAGCGTTGAAAGGGGATATTTTGCTTCAAAGTGGAATGTCGGCCTAGCATCATGGTCCTTTGGTTGCTGCTCACTTTCATTCATGCCATTATTTTTATATTATCACTTAAAATTAAAAGTTAACCAACCTGCTGTCATTTTAATTTTGTCACCTGCTTTATACTCTCTTTTTTTCCAACTGTCTGTAAGGAGTGACAATTCATATTTTTATGATACCAAGGCATCGGACTGTGCTAGTTGGTACATGTTTGAATGCAAGAAAAATCAGCGGAAAACACGGGGTACGGAAGAAAACGATGGGATAAGCTTGTCCCGTTGTTCTCTTTTAACTGTGTCCTGTGTTTACCGCTGGTTTTTCATCCATTCAATTTTCATCAATTTGTTGAACAGTGATTAGTTTAAGTGCTCAAGCAATTTTTGGCTTGAAGGTTCCCTGTAGCATTTATATAAGTGCTCTCTGCTCTTTTTTTACCCAAGACCCCATTACCAGCCTTAATGCGATTGTCTTTTGTAGACATGAAGTTGAAATAAATATTTGTTTGCATTGCTTTACATATTTTGAAAGAATTGCTTGCTCACTTTCTTTCAACCCTGTTTCTTAATCCTGCTTAAAGCATTTTTCCATGTTTATTTTTTTCCCCTCGGTTCTTGCTGAAGCACCAGTATCTGTACTTCACACGTGAGCTTTGAACACGCAGTACTTATGGTATGAAACATTTTACCAGTATTAGCTTGCTTTGTAGAGGTCATTGTAAATGTCAAAACTCTCGACAGTGTAGTACAGTGTCTGGTGTAGTGCACAATCTCTCTATAACAGCACCCGCTGGGTGCTGTTGTAGAGAATAATTTTGTGGCTATAATACTTGAGATTATTTTAAAATGTACGTCAAATACTAGTAAGAATAGCTCTCTAAATTGGTGGCCATTTTCCTGGTGGAGGCAGAAAGTGAAAATGCCCATGTGTGGAGATTTAAGTCTACAATAAATATCCTAAAGTTGCCAAAGCTAATCCAGAGCCCTCCTCTGCGGTGCACTTAATATCCCATGTGCAGCTTTGAGTAAAAACATCAAGAAATGTATGATCATTTAAATTGATTTTATGTTTCTAAATGCAAGTATTCTCAGTTTAAGCTGCCTTATTTAGTAAAATATTTTCTAACAATTGCATAGCTACCAAATGTTTACAGAAAAGCTTTCATTGGTTATGCACCCTCTCAGCGAAACAAAATGTCATTAAGAAAAGCAGCGAAAACCTTAATATGGAAAGTAGCAACTAGTGAACTCTAAAAAGGGCTATAGACGGGTTTGATGCTTCCCATGAAGCACCTCGTAATACTAGACGAAACTAATGGGCACTGGCTGTTGGCTTTTCATTTGCAACATTGAAAAATGTCCCCACATCCACCAGCAGGGACATAATGCAAGGCACCATGCACAAGCTAGACTCATGATAAAATACAGCTATAACAACAATGTCATCACATTTCAACCATGGGCTTCACCAGGGAACTCGTATGCATTGTTCTGTGATGTTTACAGTTCTTGGTATTGCTATGTGGGGTCATCTTTCATGAAGCAAAAAGAATAATGTAAAATAAAATAAGTGGCAGTGGTGACCCAACTTTTATGGGTAGAATAAAGCCACAGTATGGAGGGAAGTATACATATTGCATTTGGTCTGCCTTAATATTGAGCTTTTCTGCTCAGCTCAAGAATAAGGCACTAAACATTGCGGGTAGCTACCGTGATTGGAAGCAGTGTTGTGCACGTTCCTCCAAAATAGGAACGAAAGCTCGTTCCTCGTTCCTTGCCAATTTTGAAACGAGTTCCCGTTACAAGTTCCTTTATTGCGAAAGGAACGCGTTCCAGTTCCACTTCGAAAATTGGAACGTGTCGTTACATTAACGTTACAATTAGGTTTTTAAATTAAAATATAGTGTAGGATAAGCCTGGGTCGAAATTAAGTGAGACATTTAAAACTTACGTCGAACTACGTATATTATACGAATATTAACACCACCGGTAGCAGATTATCTGGACATAAAGATAATCAAAAGAAACGCTCCTAGGCGAATTTTTTCAGGGAGCACCGGGCAAACTCCAGACGGCTCGAGGACATTTCGGTGCAGGATATTTCGGTGCGGAAATTTCGGTGTACGGACATATCGGTGTACAGACATATCGGTGTACGGGCGTTTCGGTGAACGCACATTCCGTGTACGACATTTCGGCGACCAAATTATCCGGTGCTTGCCTGTTTGCGACAGCCGTTATATTTTTATTTCCGCATAACGTGGGCTATGGACAACAATCTGGAGCCGTCAATTTATTTTTTTGATTGATGCCATGTGTTCGATCTTTGCCAATTATTTTTATAAATTCTACATTTATATATATACTTTTAATACCTCTTCCTGGGGACACCTGTTATGCAGCCGATGGAATTCTTTAGCACACGTTTTTTTTTCATTTATGACAGGTTGTTAATTTATATTTGCTCTTTTTTAGCTAAGACAATTACCCGTGTTTACGATCGCCTCTTCTGTGTTTTTTTTAAATAACACACCCTCAAATTACACAAATTACATGCACACTCTCAATATCCAAAAAGTAACAAACATTAGTTAGCCCCCCAGAATGAAGAAAACCTTATGAAGAGTATTTACAAGGGCTGGGCTGCCTTGCTAAAATGAATTCGCGAACACTGGTCTAGGATATTGTCGGGGAGGAAAAAGGGGCCTTTTGGAAAAGAGCCGCAGGTTCTAATGACCTAAATGCTGATTAAGCGCGTACCGGTTGGGCATACAAATTCCACCCATTGTGTTCGGGACAACCAACCTTCGTTTAATGTTTACAAGCCTACATTACCACATTTTTATTCTTTGTTCTAGCGCCCCCCCCCCCCTCCCACTTCCTGCCTGTACTCTCGAATCTCGACCAGATTTCTTTTTCAGCCATATTATTTTCGGTTTCCCCTGAAAATCCTACTGGCGTGGTGGAGGTTCACGGTCTCCGAAGCGTCAGCGCAGTGATTTTTTATTTTTTTATTTAGAACATACTGCTAGCCTCTTAGTGGAGGCTTTTGCAGAAATTGGGTGATACATTCAGAACAATGACATAGCACACTTCGCGTTTAAAACAGAGAAAAAGCTTTACATTCACCATGGGCGCACGAAACCTCTATAATGTGACACAAAAAGCCACCCAAAAAGCAGCTGAGAACACAATGGCCCCTATCGTTTGCTGGCTACGCCCTTCCGCGCGTCGCGGTCATATCGACGGCGCCCCCCACTCCAGGAATCGCTCTTTCTGCGCCTTCAGTCGCCCCCTTGGGAATTGACTCATCAAGTCGCGCATATCATGGACACCCCAGGTATACATCGCTTCCTCCCATTATCAGGAGCAAAAAAAATGAATAGGCTAGTGTGACGAGAGCGGCAACACTCATATTCAAGTTTTCGAAGTCCAATGGACGCAATGGTGAAGCACAAGTGACACCCCTCTCTCTCTACTTAGGTGGATGATTGCCGGCGGGGCTTAGCTTTCCCCTCCCCTAAGTAACGCCACCGTAAGTGCGATCGTTGGTTTGTTAGTTTTAAGTAGAACTGACACCGAATGCAACGAAGGCGAGATTGATTGAGAGAATATTAAAACTAAATGCACACGCGCCTAATCGACCTCGTTTTTCTGTTGTTTTTTCGCGGAAGTTTTGCTGGGGGGGGGAGGAATAGACTAAAAGCAGCAGCGTCTTGCACCGTTCGGTGAAGTGAAAGGAGAGCACTTTGGTAACACTTAAAGTATTAGGGTTGTTCAAATGAATGTTAAAATAACCAAAAATGGTGGAACGGATCCAAATTAACAACGTTAATTTTTACCATCTGCTACAGAAATTGGGTTTCGCGTGGCAATGCTCCGCCAGGGTTTAGCGTTCGTTTCTACGAACGGCGGCGCAAAGCACAACCTCGAAACGTAAATCATATCAAGTCACGAAATTACAATATTAAAGCTAAAATGTTCAAAGAATGCCTGGGACATCCCCTCACTCAAAATGTCTGGGCCAAGACGTCGTGCACCCAAATGTCCATGCACAGAAATGTCCACACCAAAACGTCCTGGACCGAAATGTACGACACCGAAATGTCCGGATACCGTTTAGCAGTCCGTCCGTTTCGTTGGCTACGTTGTTACCGGGTTGACCGGAACCGGTCTGCTCCTGAGCGCGCGGAAGGGCGAGTAGGAAGGGTGCGGAGGTACGAACATGGCGAAGGCAGGCCCGCGGAACTAATCCCCCTACCGCGACGAATGCCCAAGTGCCCAGCCGGGTCCCGGTCAACCCAGTTGTCATAGAAGTAAAGGATGATGAAGTGCGCGCGGCGCAGTAGCACTGGAATAAAGAAAGAGGAAGGACGCTGCTTTCCAGTTCTGGTACGCCGTGGGCGTCTTGGCTCTTCCTGGTCCCTTCTTCAACACATCTTGGTGCCGAAAACCCAGTTGCTCGACGTTCTCCGAGCTTGCGACGAACCGCCGGGAGAAGAGGGAACGACCATGGACCGATTGAAGCCCAAACGAACGACACGGCGGGCCCAGCAAACGAAACTGATCAACGAAGTGAACGCAGCGCTACAATCTTCAACTCCTGACTTGGTGAGCCTTTAGAACTTGCTTGAACGTTTGACAGCGTGCGACGCTGAACTGCGAGCAATTAACGCCGAGCTTGACCCGTTAATTCCCGTCGAGATACTTGAGACCGAGCTTCAGACTATCGTGCAGTACGAAGACGAAGCCATCGGCGCATTATCAAGTTTAAGGACTGTGATAGAGGCTCTCAAGAATCAACGTCCCGCAGCGATTACGCACAATGTTGGCGTCGAGCATTCAGCTTCTCGAGATGACCTTCAGTCTGCCGTTCGGTCAGGTGGACCACGATTACTGAAACTTGACATTACGACCTTTCGAGGAGAAACAAGTAAATGGCTTCCTTTTTGGGAACAGTTCCAAGCGACTATTGACAAAAATCCTTCATTAACAACAACGGACAAGTTTCATTATTTAAGAAAGTATTTATCGGGGGAGGCTGCTTCAGCCATTGCTAACCTTCAGACGACAGAAGCATGCTCCAAAGATGCCATAGACATGCTTCGCTCAAGGTTCGGCGAACCTTTCCGCATCGAGCAAGAACATCTCTACCGCCTGCGATGCCTGCCAGCTCTAAAGTCGTCTTCTGATGTTGCCGGACTGCGAAGACTTTACGACACCCTGCAAAGTCATGTCTGGGGATTAAAAGCCTTGAAGGTGCCTACTACATCGTACGCATCGATGCTTACCGATGTTTTGCTCCGGAGCCTTCCACCGGACATCGTGATCGAGTACCATCGGCGTCGAGCGAAAACCGAGCTCCCTTCCGACACAACACAAGACGAATACTCGACGGCAGCTGACAAAAGGTTACAAGACCTGATATCTTTCATTCAAGTGGAAGTGGAAAGTAGAGAGAAATGCCAGACGATGTTTGATGTAAAAGAAAGAGATTTGACGGAAACGTGGAACAAAATAAGAGGTGGATTTCGCCGACCACATCCTTCAACAGTGGCGGTATTTCAAAACGCTGAAAATTCGCCGACAAAACGAACCTACTGCTGTTTTTGCCGCAGTACCACACATGAAACGGAGCAGTGTAGGTCAAAGATGCCGGACCATGAGAAAAGAGAGATTCTTACAAGAGAAGCCCGCTGCTTCAGATGCACGGCTAAGGGACACCGCTCACAGGACTGCCAACGACGGATTTCATGCTCGAAATGTCAACGGAGGCATGCTTCATTCGCTATGCTTGCAGTCGACAACCGGGAGTCAACCACCTAAACCTGACTCGGATAAAGCGTACTATACGGCTACGGACTCGGGCAAAAACGTCAAGCATAGCAAGACCGTACTGCTTCAGACTTTTCGGGCATGGGCTGTCTCCCAGGAGCGACGATGCTTCCTTCGCGTGGTCATCGCCGGTGGCAGCCAAAGGAGTTTTTTACGTGAGGACATCTCCCGAAAACTGAAGCTTCCTGTTGTAGGGGAAGTCTCTCTCGCCATCAACACGTTTGGAAACACTCGCCGAAAGAAAACTCGCGAATATCGTATTGTCCGGCTAAAACTACAAAGCCAGTTTGATCATTCAGAATGCACTCTGGACGTGGTTGAAATTCCCGAAATATGCCAGGATATTCAATCATACTTGGCTGATGTTCCTTTCGTGAAGAAATTCGAAGAAACCGGAAAAAATATCGGTGATTCAGACAAATTTGGTTGGAGCACTGGAGACGACAGTATTGGACTTCTAATCGGAGCAGATCAAATGTGGCTGCTTTTGACAGCTGAAGTTACGCGCCATACTAACTCTAGCCTTGTGGCCGTGAACACAATTTTCGGCTGGACGTTTCAAGGTGCCACAGACACCGCAAACCAATCCGCGCCGTCTAACTGCATGGTATGGGTCTTGCACAGTAACATCAGCTGGCCGGAGCAAGATTGTCGCCAAGACGACATTGCCCGACAGTTTTCGGACTTGGAGACTATGGGAATAAGCACAAACGACAACGGTGAGATCAAAAACCCAGCGTTAGAGGAATTCAAATCGACAGTTACCAAGATTGAAGGACGTTATGAAGTGGCTCTTCCGTGGAGGCCTATCGAGAAGACAGCTCTCGGAGACAACCGTTGCGTGGCCATGAGAAGATTAGCTTCTTTGGTGCAACGCCTGCATAAGAACAAAGACCTTCTCAAAAGGTATGACAAAGCCGTACGACAGTACCTCGTGGATGGTCACGCAGAGATTGTTCCTGAGGCAAGTTTTACGCCAGCAAAGGACAAGCGGATTTACTATATGCCCCACAGAGAAGTGCTCAAGGAAGATCGCACAACTACAAAACTACGAGTTGTATTTGATGCATCGTCATCTTCTCCGGGTTTTCTCTCACTGAACGAATGCCTGCACAAGGGAGTCAACTTGAACCCTGATATACTGGAGCTACTACTGAGGTTCAGGACGTACCCAGTTGGACTCAGTGCAGAGGTGGGGAAGGCATTCCTCCAAATCGGCGTACAAGAGAAAGACCGTGACGCCTTCCGGTTCTTCTGGTATTCAAGCTTACCAACTGGAACCCCGGCAGACCATCTGCAAGAGTGGCGGATGAAACGTGTTCCTTTTGGAGCTACATCAAGCCCATTTCTCCTCTCGGCCACTATTCAATACCACTTGAGTAAAGCTTCAGAAGAGGACAAGAAGACGGCGGAACTACTGAAGACATCGTTCTACGTTGACGACTTCCTTGCCGGAGCGGATTCAAAAGACAGTGCTCTACGCATCTATGAGCAAGCCAATCGCATCATGCTTAAAGCCGGCATGACGCTGAAAAAGTGGTCGACAAATTCCGCTTCTCTGCAAGATCATTTTGACGACAGCGAAAAACGACAAGCGGAAGCAAGCAATCAAGAGCCCGTATTGCCTCCTGAAAACAGAAGAGTTTTTGGCATCGCTTGGAGAAAAGATGATACACTTCACCTTAGCATGAAATCTGCGCTTCTTGCATCTAGCAAGAAGCGACAAAGAGGACCGTACTCCAAGCAATAGCTGGAATCTTTGACCCACTAGGATTGATTTGTCCATTTTTCATCAAAGGAAAAATTCTGTTTCAGCAGCTTTGGATACAGAAAATTTGTTGGGACATGCCTCTTCCGGATAACCTGAAGTCTAAATGGAATGACTGGATTCATTCTCTTCCGAAGCTGCAAGAGACAAGAGTCAAACGCTACTTGCTTTCAGACGCTGAAAACAGATCGGACTGTTGGGAAGTTCACATATTTTGTGACGCAAGTCCGCAAGCATATGGGGCGGTAGCTTACCTTCGTTTCGTGAACAGCGCAGGAGGAACGGAAACATCGTTCTTGTTCGCAAAAACGAGAGTGGCTCCAATCAGAAAACTTACCGTACCTAGGTTGGAACTCATGGGAACGCTCATCGCCGCAAGAATGGGTGCCTACCTGAAAAACAAAGTTTTTGACAGAAGGACAGTTATCATGTTTTGGACAGACTCCTCGATAGCATTGGGATGGATCCGTGGAGGCAGGAAGTGGGAATCGTTCGTCACGAACAGAGTGGCGGAAATACAAGGAACGTCCCATCCAATTCAGTGGCGTCATTGCCCAGGATCTTTCAACCCCGCGGATACACTAACTCGAGGTTGTTTGGCTGACGAATTGATTAGCAGCTCACTTTGGTGGGAGGGACAGACCTGGCTTAAGTTGCCCGAAGAATATTGGCCAGATGACATTCAAGTGTCAAGCCGCGATTTGTCAACAGAGCTGACACATGTGGAGCTGACAGGTTGCAACGAAGATGAACTAGCACAAGTTATACCTGTCGAGAGGTTCAGCAGTCTGCATAAGCTTCTCAGAGTGGTTGCATGGACCAGAAGATTTTGTGTAAGAAGTTCCGAGCGACCTACAGGACCACTCTCTACATTCGAAATAAGGACGGCGGAACAATGTTTGATAAAAGCAGAACAAGCGAAACACTACCATCAAAAAATGAAGGATATTAAATTAGGGCAAGATCCGAAAAACTCCGACATTGAGATGCTTCGCCCGTTTATCGATGGCAAAGGACTGCTGCGAGCGCGAAGTAGATTATCATACTTCACTGTAAACGAAGGCACGAAGAACCCAATCATCCTACCGCCAAGATGTCACTTCACGGAGTTAATCATCGACTCGGTTCACAGAAGACTACTACACAGCGGAATCAGAGACGTGTTATGAGAATTGTGGGAAAGATTTTGGATACCAAAAGCTCGCCAGCGAGCGAAAAGCGTCCTGCACTCATGTAGCACATGTAAAAAATACAAATCAAAGTCTGCCTCAGCTCCGACGGCACCTGTTCCGGAAGAGAGACTTCGGAAGTCCAACCCGTTTGATATAATCGAATTGACTTTGCCGGGCCCCTACTGGTTAGAGGAGAAATTCGCAAGGTGTATATCCTCCTCATCACATGTGCTGTTCTAAGGGCTATACACTTGGAAATAGTTTCAAGTCTGACCACAGAAGCATTCATGTATGCTTTCCAGAGGTTTATAGCTCGAAGAGGCGTGCCAAGTGTCGTTTATTCGGACAACAGCCTCACATTCAAGCGCGCAAGCAAAGAGCTGCGTTCCCTGTACAGACTCTGCTCTTCTCACGAAATGCGCAACTTCGCTGCTGAACGTGGCATCACATGGAAGTTTAACGTGGAAGCTGCACCTTGGTGGGGCGGATTCTGGGAACGACTGGTCGGTTCTGTAAAGCGAGCCGTACGAGTCACGTTGGGCAAGGCATCTGTAACCGAAGAGCAGTTGGGCACACTCATGTGCGAAATAGAAGCAGTCGTAAACTCTCGTCCTCTCACTTTCGTGGAAAGCTCCATCAACGAGCCAGAAGTCATAACACCTGCTCACTTTATCATCGGCAGACGTTTAACATCATTACCAACTGTGTGCGCAGAACTGTGTGAACAGAATCCTGCAGAAATTACGAAAAAATGGTATTACTGCCAACAACTCTTAAACCTTTTCTGGTCGCAATGGACAAAGGACTACGTTCTTCAACTGTCATCATTCCATCGTGTCAAGTCAAAAAAGACCATATCTGTTAAACTCGGAGACGTCGTGCTCATCGAAGGAAAGGGTCCACGTGGAATTTGGACGACAGGAATCATAGCGGAAACACAAAACACATCCCGGTCGTGACGGAATAGTTCGTGCTTGCAAAGTCCGAATCCCGAATGGACAGTTCCTCACCCGTCCTGTTCAAAAGTTGTACCTTCTCGAGCTCGCCAAGAGCCCCGGGGAGGATGTCATAGAAGTAAAGGATGATGAAGTGCGCGCGGCGCAGTAGCACTGGAATAAAGAAAGAGGAAGGACGCTGCTTTCCAGTTCTGGTACGCCGTGGGCGTCTTGGCTCTTCCTGGTCCCTTCTTCAACACACCAGTAACAACGCATACGACAGAACGGACGGACTGCTAAAACTCTCTATTCTTTCCCCGCCGGGGAACAATTCTATCGGCCAGACGTGCATTCTGGCCTCCCCAGACAAACGATGAAGGGCGAAAAGCATTCTCGCGGCTAGGCTATTCACCCATCAAACCCCGCGTAAGCAACCAGCATGAAAGCAAGCACAAGCTGTGGCCTGCTGCGTGGTTATTCTTCTGCATTTCACTTTCGCGGAAGCACGTACGGCTGAAGGGCGGGCAAACTGGCCATCTTATAGGAAGAGAAACGCAGTAGCGCTTTGTGGATTTTCGTACTCGAGCCTTGGCATCAAAAACAGCCAAATCCTAGCGATGTAACGGCAGGAACGCCGTTCCTGCCGTTCCTTCAGAAACGTAACGAGTTACCGTTACAGTTCCACCGACCCTTAATGGAACGGTGGCGTTCCTCCGTTCCTCCAAAAAGGAACTAGTTCCAGGAACGCCGTTCCTTGTAACGCCGTTCCTTGTAACGCCGTTTTGTACAACACTGATTGGAAGTTTGATGCAATGCTGAGAAGCCAAGGGTTTTAAGGTTCAAAGAACTTTTGTGCAGTTGATGTGTTGCACGCCTACTTGCTTTCACTGCATAACACGTTTATGCTGTGCAGTGAAGCTCGAAGGATGTGCGCTGCAGTTCAGCAAAATGAACATAAAATTGAATTTTTAACACCGTTTCGAATAATCAACAACCTCTAATGATACCACTTCTGTAGTGCAATTTGGCTGTAATATTAGACTTTACAAATGGATGTTTCAAAAATCGGTGGGTCAAAAAGTTCAAGTAAATTATCAGCTGACATTGAGCTTCAATGGAATGTCTCATAGAACGGAGCTTGGAAAGCACGAATGTTTCATACCGTAATTGTGTGTCATACTGTGCCATATGGAGCTGCACACCTGCAGCGCCATTTGTGAACCGAGGATGATGCACCCTTTTTGTACCCCTTTTGGTGGGTGCTTTTGCAGGAAAAGCTCCTACAGATTGGGGTGCTAAGTAAGCACCCTATGATATTTTGGGAAGAAAAGGGTGCTCTTGCGGCGACAGAATCCAACCACCCTAAAGGGTGTAAAATATTGTGATTTGAGGGTGCTCCTGCGGCGACAAGCTGAACGCACCCTTTAAGGAGTAAAAATGTTTACTGTGTGGTTACGTTGAGCTCCTCAAGATGGCGGTACTTGTCCGTGCTAAGCGCATGATACGGTTTGGACATTCCAAGCTCTAGCCCGCCGAACGCAAAGTAATGCCTTGACTCCAATGCGAGTGCTTTTAATAACAACTTTGATCACACCACTGTTGAGAATCGGTTGAAACGGAGCAGGTGACGCATGTCGGTGTTATATTTTTCTTCGGCGTGCGGCCGCAGTGGCACGAGCCGCGCCATGTCCGTGGCGCGATCAGCCATGTTCGTGGCTATTTCAGTGTTGCCAAACGGAGAAATTGGCAGCTAAACTTTTCAATGAATACCGGCTGTAGGATGGGTCAAAGATAAATGTTCTTTATAGTTCAGACTGCTGTGTCCACCTCATTGCATTCGGAGGGAAGGAAGTTCATAATTGCTGTATCTTGATATTCGGTATGTGCTTGGCTGTAAAGATTTAAGGAAAGTTGCCAAAATGTTTATTAATAGACACCTCAATCATAGTTTGTGGTTGTGAATTAGTTTTAGTCTCAGGATTCATGCGCAGAATTTTGCAAACATTCTTGTTTTTTTTATGTTGGAATATTTACTGTCGATTGTAAAAGTTTGTCAGAAAACGTGGTTTCGTTCGGCTTGAGTCTCAATATTTTTGACACAAAAGAAATTGTGCAATATATGGTCAATTGAACTTATAAATGTGGTTGTCTGCCTTTTAAAAAAGTTGTGACGACAAATACCAATACAAGTTCTCTACGGGTGCACATCACATGGGATATTGTTTTTGGAAGCTACCACCAGAAAACATAATTGCAATTGTAGTGGGGCTCCAGTTCTGTCTAGTTGTATCATTTGAATGCTAATGTGTAGTGAGCACACTGAACGGTTTTCAGTTGTCCCTATCGTCACGCGCATGAAATTGTGAAGTTCTATTATTTCTTCTTTTTTGGTTCAGACTACTACGTTTTTTTGTGTGTCATGTCAAGTTAACTGATATTTCAAGACATCCGAGTTTGACGCCACGAGGGATCACTGTATATATAACTTAAAATTGTGCCATTAGTCATAAATTGTTGCATTTCATTTCCTTATAGAGCCTCCAGACATACACCTGTCGCCATGAATTGCATTAGGACACCATGGTAATAGGTCGCAAGCCTCCAAGGCCCTAGTGGTGAGACGCGCAGCACGATGGTACTGCGCATGCCAGCACCTTTAAAAAACGGTGTGAGGATGCTCAACACCCTTTATTTAGGGTGTTGAGCGTCCTCAACACCCTTTTTTATGGGTGTTGAGCATCCTCAACACCCTTTTTAAAGGTGTTGAGCTCAACCACCCTTTTTTTGTTCTTACACCCTTTGTTTGTCCGTACACCCTTTTCTTGCGAAAAACACCTTTTAAGGGTGTTAGCCATGGGACAAGGTTTTTACACCCTTTTCAGCCAAAAAGGGTGTAAAAAAGTTTAGTGTGCGCGTGTTATAACTGCAGCCGGCTTTCGCTCCTGCTCGAGTGTGAGCACAAGAGGCGTATGCTTATCCGCATCCCTTGCTGTACATATTTAGGCGTGACAGTCTTTCTTCGGCTACTGAAACGAAAACAAATTGGTGGATCATGCCGTAGTGGTGCAAGGCAGGAAAAATATCAGAGCTTGTTGCCGACCTAATTCTTTCTCCCTGGTATCCGGTGTAATTTTCGCGGACCTAATGAAGCAGCCCTTTAACGGCCGGGTAAACTTGCCTCACCACTCAACACTAACCCTCGTCGTCCAGGAACATCGCAAAATCTAATAAAACGTTTGCAAAGCCTATGAAAAATAAGCAGAAGTTATCATAATCAGATGAGGCTGGGTCAGCCCCAGCTACGCTTTTTCTCCAGAGTTTGCATCACAATCAATGTTGCGTGTATTATTTTATATCATAAAACGCTTTCAACGCTTTACGTCGAGATGATATTGAGCGAAGCAGTACGGAGAGTTGAAGCGAAATATTGTTTGTGTAAAGCTCAAACAGCAAAAGAAATCCAATACATCCCATTGCATGTAACCAGCGGCCAAAGCAAACTTTGGAAATGTGTGCGGGCGCTGCTTGTTGGATTTATTCAATTTTGCCGGGATGGATTATGTTTTGTTACTTCCTTGGCAACAAACAAAATAATATAAATTGTGTAGCACATCATTTGAACAGATACAAATATGTATTTTCGTAACTTCGTTAAAAATAATTTGATGAAGAACAAAGCGGATCCGTACAAGAATATTGATTAAAAATTGACTGTGGCAGTGAGTGGTGAGGAATCGATTTTACCCATTCATTATGTAGTGACGACGCAACTAAACTACAAAGAACTCTTTTTTTTTAGTATGTAGACGTCTTCACTTTACATTTTATTCTTAACGTAAAACAACTTTCTTATTTTTCACGTTAACAGGAGATTTTTGTGACTACTGTTCAATAAACGGCTATACTTTTAATAAAGGTAATGCCAACAAAAACTTACACATATAGGTTGTCCAGTGGAAGCGTGTGTAAGATTTTACTTATCGCAAAAAAAAATTACCTAAGCGCAAGTCAAATACTGTTTTAATTTAGTTAGAGTGGAAAGTACCATTTCCTTCGTGTATAAATTAGGGCAAGAAAAAAAAACTCCCCCCACCTCCCCGAAGGGGATCGTACGGAAATGCGAATGCATTGGGTGCACCGATGAGTGCGCTGCGGCAAGCAGTAACGGAGAGAGGCGGGCGCTCCACTGCATTTATATACATTTTCCCAGCGCAGCGAGCGGAGAGAGGGTACGCGGAGAGGAGAGAGAGACCCACGCAACACGGCCGCCCCGCGCGCGAGCTCTCTCTCCCGCCGAGCTCCGCGATGTGAGCGCCCTCAAACGCCAGAGCGCGCTCCTCCTCACCACTCACTCTCCGCTACTCCGCCCGAGCTCCGCAATGCGAGCGCCCTCACACGCCCGAGCGCGCTCCTCCTCTCCCCTTGCCCTCCGCTACTCTCGCCCGAGCTACCACCTGCTCCGGTGGCTAGGCGCGCCACAGCTGTTGCTAGGGGCGAGGAGGAGCGCGGAGAGATAACACCTGCGGGCGCACGCTGACGGAGCACGACAACCCCCGACTAAGAAATGCGCGGCGGACCCGCGCCGAGACGACGACGACGGCGACGAAGGCAGAACTACGAGGCGCGCGCTCACGTGCGCTCGCGCTGGAGGAATGCAGGCGCACGCCGACGGAGCACGACAACCCCGGACTAAGAAATGCATTCGCATTTAAAAGAATAAAGACGTTTTGTCGAACAGATAAAACAGGAAGAAGATTCAATAATGAGATGAGTAAATTATCAAGTGAAAATACACTGCCTGCTCTGCCTCAACAAAAGTTGCCTGGAAAGGGGCGGGCAATATTGGATAGTAATAAACAACAGCGAACTCGCCAGGACGCGGGCATCTGCGAGAAGTGAACTGCACTTTTATGGTGCGAAAATCATCGGGTCAGCAGTTCATTAGTACACGTGTACTCAAAAAGAGTTTGCTCACACAAAGAATACTTCATCGATAGTCGGGTTGAAGCACCACATAAAAGCGGCCTAAATACTCCATGGCACAGTGACCAGCAGACCGACAAAGGGGCGCCGGAAGAATATTAACTGACGTCGCGTACACCTTTATGACCTGATTGAGACAACAGTTGGGAGACAAAGATAGAAATTAAGAAAAACTGTGTGCAAGTCAAACGATTCACACTCAGCATTGCCCCGTGCATGCGAAAATTGTCGAACAGTGCGTCTCTACTGATGTTCATATTAGCACTTAAAAATAGCAAGTCACTTTTAACTTACTAAATGTATGTGGATGAACTCGATATACATATTCAATAAACATTCAAGCAAGCTCTTTCCTTCTCCACGTCCACTAGAGTAAGCCCCTTATCAGACTGATTTCCCAACCCCGATACTTGTACTGCTGAAGCCAACGCCACTAGTTGTATTCCTACCCGCAGAGCCCTTTTCTAATACAGTTTAAAAGCAAGAATGCACGAGTGTTAGAGATTTCGGTCACAATAAAGATCCTAAGGTGGTCAAACTTAATCCGGAGCCTAGCAGCACGGCGCGCCTTATCGCACTATTTGCGTCGCTGAACCGCCGTAATCAACCAACAACACCGAAAGTGAGCCCATCGAGGGGCTTTTCACCAGGCGGCGACATCGACTCACGCTGTATTCCACAATCTTTTCAGAGATCTGCGCATTGTCATACCAAAGACGGCCTGTCACCCTGCACTATTACAATTGTCAACAACCTATTAAATGTCGTGTCATACGCACGAATATGCATACCGCTTTTCGCCCACGCAGAAGTCTCACTTGTAGCCAATCCTACGAAAAGGAATATGACAAAGCCAACAGCATTTCATACAGATGCAAGCCCTTACAGAACTCTGTCTCTACATCTGGCGGTAGTCGCTACTCAATAACTCAACGCCCGATTCACCGAGTTTTCAAAACGTTCGGCATATATCCAGCAATTACTCAACAACGTCCCCTATCATAGTCCCGTACTCACAGCCCGTTTGTCTAGTTTTCATGTTTGGTGAGGTGGCCTTACCGAGCCCCCCTCTACTAGGCATGAGCACCCAACCCAGAACATTCACAATGTCTCTACTCCTGTTCACTGCTCAGAGGGGGCCACAACTAGGCCCACAAGGAAGCCAGCAGAGTTTTTTTACCACAATAAATTTCATCGCTGACAGGGCAAAAGAAAAGGCCGAGACGGGACGAGCGCTAACATTTATTATCATGGTTCTTTAAAAATATACGCATATATACACATATATTCTTTGCGTACGCAAAATGACAGGATGAAGGAAGAGACAGCAAAGCGTTTTCTTCCCAGGTCTCCGGGGACGATTTGATGACACTATCACTGGTCACTTTTCAAGACATCATTCAGTATTACTGTGCTCTTACACGATCCTCCCAGCTTCCTCATCCTAATTTACTGAAACTCAAAGAAAGTGCTCTCCTTCAAATTCACACGAAAACTGTCCTTCAACTCCTGCTACAACACCGCTGCCGAAACCAATATCCCACAAAATATAGATTTTGTTCATGCCTAGGTATTTATACTCACCTGATCATTGGGTGTGCTCCTACCGAGCCATTCCACACAATCCCTCTTTTCTTCCAATTCCGGGAACCTGAGTTGAACTGGCCACCAGCGCTGACCTGGACACCCAGAAACTACTGGTGTACAGGGAGGCAACGCTCACTTGTCACTTGGGCTCCAGAATTACTCCAACTTGTGTAGAGATCGAGTCCCTCTGCTACAACCTAAAGTTGGAAACTTCAAAGCAAAACTTTAGCGAGCTTTTCAAATTATGTGTACTATGTGACTTAGGGAAGAAATACATCCTAAGGCAAAAATGCCCGTTGGTACTATTTTAAAAAGCATAGCGGAGAAGCGACACAGATCAAAGATAAGAGAACAAGTCGACGCAGGTCTGTTTTCTTCGCAATTTAGCTCAGAATAAAATGAACAATATTAAGCCAACACGGAGAATAATTCGTGGCATTAGCGCGTGTGAGAAGTATCTATGAAGAAAAGAAAAGATATAAAACATGTATATAACCTTTCTCATTAGAGGTTCTTTGAGGTCTATAGATTACTGGATATTTAACATTTTGTTGAAGATTATAAGTTTGCGCACCTCCGTCAGTCGATTCTTAACGTAAATCGCTTTTGTAAGATATTGCGTTCGTTGGTGATTGTTGTCTTTTATTTTTTTATTTGTATTATTCTGCTTCCGGACAAATATATGTGTTATCTGAGAGTTATTTCTTGCCGCATATCAACCAGAGCTTCTCCTCATGTCCTCACTACAAATTCCAAAGACAACTGCCTGCTCCACAGGCTACTCTGACGAAAATGTTCGTTATTTTGCCTTTACTTTAGTATACTTGCGATAACAATAGGGACCACTGTGTAATATTTCTATTTGTATAAGTTTGTATTTGTATTTGCATATGTACGTAATTCAAGTAGTAAGGTTACTTGTAATAGGGTTTTAGTTGGAGTAATAAGGTTTTTAGTTGGAGAGTTGAGCAGCGTAACTACGGGCCGGTTTGCATTAAGAACTGCTCCAACACCTATTCTTGGCGAAAGTTTTCAGTATTTTTTTTATTATATTATTCTTCGGATAACATTGCGGACAACTGAGTAATATGGGCAGTTGTATGTGCTTGTACGTGAATTTGTATATGTACGCCTTTCAAGTAGTAACGTTACTTGAAACGAATCCCGTTTCTGAGTGGAAGAGTTGAGCAGCGTAAATACAGCCTGTTTGCGTTACACCTCTTCATATGAGCTGGCGAAGTAGAATGTAGCAACTGTTATCGCGCATATACAGAACAACACTTAACCTTGTGTACAACGTATACAGAGGGAATTCTTAACAAAAAAATCGAAAAAATTTTTCAGAATTTATTCTATATTCTAAATGCACACAGCCCCCCTTTGTCTTATCCCTCGAAATCGAAACAAGATAGCGCATGACAGAACAACCCTTCTAGGGGCATAGGACGCGATTGATTTCGTGAGATGTCTGCTTTGTGCCTATAATACCGCTGAAAAGAGTGGACTAAGATAGGGGCACATATAACACAGGACGCGGCAGTATATGTCCACTTTCATTATAATCATCCAAATCATGATCCTACATCACACATTAAAACTGAACCGGTACCAGCTCGCCAATTTCGCAGTAGTTTAGGTGACCTCCAAACCTCCGTTAACAATGCCATTTGCACACTGTAAGGTTTTGGCACCAGCAATAAACCACGGTAGCCTAATATGCTGGGCGATATCTCCGTTCTTCTCGTGGTTGTCTATTGTTTCTTTATTGTTTCTTTTCGTAAAGAAAGAAGTTAAATAAGCTGTATTTCACGTACGTCTAAGGTGATAGAATAAATTCCTTGTTGTTTTGTTGGATGGGTAGTATTATGCGAGTAATATGAAAAAGAAAATGCTGCAAGAATTAGAGAAACACGGGAAGAGAAAATGAGCCATGGTCGCTTGTTTCTTGCTGTATAGTTTAAGAGGGAAGACGCTCTCCAGCGTCATCTTTTAAAAAATCTCGGGCCATTTGTGTATTTACTTATTTAGAAAAACCAATAAGCTCCGGGTGGAGCTAGTGGCAAGGGGTCTATACAAACAGCCGAAACTTGACGTCCTATGGGCAACAAACAAGAAAAAGAAATATACAAGAATATAAGAACATCATTACACATTAATTAAGAAAAAATACCCGGAAAAATTTAGAAGTAATCACAAACAAGCAAACTTCAAGGAGGTAACGAACAGAGCTACAAAGGCATCGTTATTATGTACGTGAGAAGCGCAAATATGAAACAAAAATATTATAATAATTCGCATTTAGTTGTTCACGGAATCTCTCAAGGTTTGCTAGAAAAGCGATAGCGTCAGGAATATCATTTTATTGAGGCATCCTTAGGGTTTAGATGCTTTTGTGCAGATTGCAGTAATCTCCACTAATGTTAAACCTTGAGAGGGGTGAAGGAAGCACTGAACATTCTTAGCGCCTTGAATTTTTTGCTAACCGAAATGAAACCGTTGGGGGTAGAGGAATACAGCTTGGCTGAAAAAGTCTGATGCCTTTAGGCACAAAGCGTGCCAGCGCGAGGCGTAAACGAGTGTCCTGGTGTTTTATTAATAAGCGTTACGAAGCGTTCCAGCTCGAGCCGTAAACAAGTGTCCGGGCGTTTTAGTGCTCTCTGCAAGCGTTCTAGCGGGAGTTGTACACGAGTGTCTTGGTGTTTTCGTACCGTTAATACATAACATGACGACGGATACGATGACGTGCCTAGACACCAAAAACCGAGCTAATAAGGGATTTTACCCCTGAAAGCTCTTTTTATACAATTTCTTCTATTGCTGCTGCAAACGAAGTCGTCACTATCGAAACTGTTCCATGGTTTCTAGTAAGGCCGCTACTGGTGGTTCTCCTGTGGTTTAAGAAGTCTAGAGTTCGGTACCCACGAAAGACTATGTATCGTGCAGCAGATTGACGAGTTGAACTAGCTGGTGAAATTGCATGTCAAATCCTTCAAAAAGCGAAACACTTGAAAAAAGAAAACACAAGCGAAGAGAACACAGGATGAGTGCTCGTCCTGGGTTCCCTTTGTGTCGTGTTTTTTCGAGTGTTGCGCTTTTTGAAGGTACTAGGTATCGCTGTGTTTACCGAATAATCTACACGGCAATAGCGTGTCATAGGTAACTGTTTATTTCCTTCCGTCGATGGTTTTTAGGGCCGACATTTTGTTTGCACTTATTGTGCCAGTGCTTATGGTCATGTTGTGTCATTTTGCTATTTCTACTCAGTCACCGTGCTTTATAAAGGCAAGAGGAGTGTCATGTCTAACGACTGTTTTATGTACTTGCATACAGATCACATTGATAACTCGTTGCACCATGCAATTTTTTTTATTACGACTGCCAAGCACTAGCAACAATACTGGACTTGAATATGTTACCCTGGTTGCAACTGATTGTTTCATCACCATCAACATCACCACCAGGCTATCTACACCCGCTACAGGAAAAATGCCTCTCCCATAGATCTCCATTTATCCGGTTCCTGTGGTTACCGGACTAATTTATGCTCGCAAACTTCTTGATCACATCTGCCCACATGTCTTTCTGCCGTCAGCCTCTGCCATGCTTGCTTTTCTCCGCGGTCCACATGGTTACCCTAAATCACCAACGGTTATCCTGCCTTCGCATTACATGCCATGCCCACGTCCATTTCTTCTTCTTAATTTATACTAAGATATCCTTAAGACGCGCTTGTTCCCTTCCCCACTTCGCTCTCTTCTTATCCCTTAATGTTACACCTATCATCTTCCATTTCATTGCGCGCTGAGTCGTCCTCAATTTAAGTTGAATCCTTTTAAGTGAGGCTCCATGTTTCTGCACCGTAGGGGAGTGCCGGTAAGATATATCTGTCACACACTTTCTTTTTCAGGGACAATGGCAGGCTGCCATTCATAATCTTAGATTGCCTGCCGAATGCAGTCCATCCCATTGTTATCCCTATTGTCTCTGCCTCATGGTTGGAATCCGGGTGTCACAACTTGGTGTAACTAAATATATTCGATTACCACATCCAAAGCCTTGCCACCTATCTCAAACAGCTGTGCTGTTCCGATTTTATTCATCAATAATTTAGTTTTCTGTATGCTAATATTCTGGACCAAGGGTCTACTCTGTTTGCCCTGTGGGGTAAGCATGCTTTGCATTCGTCCCCTGACATACCTAGCAAGGCGACGTCATCAGCAAAACTGGGTTACTGAGGTATTCTTCATCAACCCTTACTCCCTCCTGATCCCAATCCAATGTTATGAATACTTCTTGTAGGACATGCTCTGAATAACATTGGAGAGGTTGATTGTTTTATGAAGAAATTATTTACCCCGATAACTAATTTGGAGTTTTTAAAAAATCCAATGAACGATTTGAACGCTGTTTCGAGTAAGGTACAGCTCAATGTGGTTGCAAAAGATACCCCAGCCTGTGCGTTATTCACCAGTACTTCGTTCTCAGCTTTTAGGAAAACACTAGAGTAAACTCTTAGCTAAAGGAAAGATGGTGTAATTTTTTTGCCTGCTCGTTTGAGTAAAGCAGAACATTGTCTAAAAAATCACTTTGACTTGCTTGTTCCAATAAATCTTTCACTTTTGCCCCAGTGTCGCGGAAACGTTACAGGCAATTATTCCTGCAGAGGCTTATGGCAGCACATGCCCGATATGTCGGCGAACCCCACAAGTTGCTGCCTCTCGCTTAAATCACGCTTTGATGGGTCAAAAACCCTCCTAATTGAATGTACAGAATGAAGCTTCGTTTTATAACTTGTTTTTGTACAGTGGCCCCTACACATTGGCCGCGTGGCACGGTAGTATTGGACGTTAAATTGGTTTTGGTAACTTGGAAGAAAAAAGCACTGAAATAACAAAAAAAGTAGGCAACGCGTGAAATAGGTCGGTTCTGTAGGTGCTGATTCGGCAGCGACACAGGTGGTATGCTTGAAAACACCTGCCAAATATCCCAGCATTTCATTGGCTGTGTTTTCTTTAAAAACCAGCCCGCCAAAACCCCTCAGCAGGTCGTTCCAGCTCAGCCCACCAAAGTGCAGTCATTTCAAGACACAGAGCCAGGAGTGTGGTAACCAGAGTCTGAAGTATCGTTTTCGGTTTCGGATAACCTAAGATGGTAGAAGAAATTCTAGTGTAGAGCTTAACCAGTATTCATTATTAAATGGGGCACCACCCTGGCATTTGGCGGGCGATTCTTAATCTAAATGGTCAGGTAGGCGTTTAAACAAAAAGCGGTGCTGCCCAAGTTTTTGCTACGCAGCGGCGAGTTTTGCAATTCCTACATCCTTTTATATTGCGCGTATTTAAATGAATGTCACCGGCGCATTTAACTGGTCAGAGGCGCCATCGCCGGCTTGCCAGCAGCGCTGGCCTACGGCTTAGCTTTTGAAGCAATGATTAGGAAAATATGATATCGAAAACGAATTCAAAACTTTTAAAATACAATCGGGCAATATAATTTTTACAATTTTTCTGAAGCTTCGAGTTAACGCGCGTTCGTTCTATTTACAGCACTAGGCTTGTGACTAAAATGTAATCGTTATTTTACTTATCTTCTAGAACACAAATTGCGAATACGACATGGAGTTTTTCAATCTGGTAAGATGTTTTGGCGAGTCCTATTTTATGCATGTTTCTGTGTTTACTTTACGTACGTTACACCGTTGACGTTGCGTTCACTATCGTTGGAAAAAAAATCTCAAGTTGTAACGGTCCTCGTGCACCTGCAATGTACAAGAACCGTTTTGAGCGGGGGCTTGTAATGAAAAAGCGTGTGTTTCGCTTGTGCAACAGCGTGTGCTCGCCTTGTGCTCTGTATTGATGTCCTCGTCTTTTGCGTGAACTGATTCAGTCGTACGTCGTCTATATTTCTTTCTATAAATAAATTGTACAGTGTAAACGTGAGAGGCGTGGCTGTGAGTCTGTGCTGATACAGATTATTCCGGCGGTAATTTTGCCAATGCCAGCACCGCTTTAAGTATTCTGCTTGGAATGGCCCGTAGGTGAACAAAATCAAGCGGTGCAGCCTTTCGTTGAAACGCTCGATGCCCGTTGCACGCATTATTTGTTGCCGCTCTTTTTTCTGGCTTTTAATGCAGTGGGGCCACACTGTCACTCCATGACAGCCCACATGCAACAGTAAAGCATTCTCAGCGTATTATAATTATTTTTGGCTCACGCAAAACATGTATATTGTTGCAGTATTGGCTTTGAATAAAGTAGGATTAACAGTGGGAACAAGAAATTCAATGTTTTCAAGTAACCATCTCTATTCAAAGCAATTGCTTTAGAAGATGCTGAACATTCGAGGAGCTTTCCTGCCATGGTTGAACTTTTGCTGTAGTAGACAACTAAAAGGATGCAACGATGTAATTGCGTTTTATTGCTCCAGAAAATAACAGACATTAAAATTAGACAGAAGTGGTCAGGGAACAACTACATTGCTTATATCGCTAATCCAGTATATTTCCTTCGGCGCCTTTGTTAAAAAGACGCTGATAAGAATTAAACTTAGAAAGCATTACAATAAATCTCTACCGATTGCAATAAACGGTTAATAAGCTCTTTCGTAACACGTATTCTTTTATTGATAGAAATTAAGTGAGCTCAATAAAGGCATGTGAGGCGAAATACGAGGTGATAGAAAATAAGAACGCCATATCTGCGTTGATAAAATGACAATAACATTTGTGTTAATTTTCGGTCCTATTTAGTTATTTTAAACGAGGTGTATATGAGGAATTTCTTTCGTAAGGAGCCAGATACACATAAAGCTATTCACAGTAAGAACCGGAAGTGTGTTACCGGGCCTAAAAGCAACGCTGTCAAACCTTGGAACGACCCGTATGATATGATTTAAATGTCAGCTAGGGGAAGCCTATAACCCAAGTAATTAAAAATTATGCGGTAAGTTTGAGGAGCATAGGGATGATTTCTTTGGACTTGGCTCATATTGAATTGCAACATTCTAGTTTATGCGGCAATGCTGTAAAAATGTTATTTAGATTGTCTTTCAACAATGGTGCCATTAGCTTTTGGCGGAAGCCAAGAATTAAACCTATGCAACTGGGCTTCAAGACCACTAGAACAATACATTCGAAGCAACTGATTCTTCTAGGGGCCAGTAGCAGCTGTTTCAAATTCTTTTGTAGGATGATTTTCTTGGGGATGCCTGAAGGCACACACGAAGTAAGCAAGCTTTGCATTACCTTGCCATGAATTTAAAAAACGCTTCACAAGAAGGCTGCTCATATCTTTCGCTTCACCTTAGTAAAGTGGTTTATGCCCTCAGAGCACGAGTGAGAGAATTGCCATGGCTTGTAAGCGGCGACTATTTGGTTTAGTACTGAAATTCTTTATTTTAGAATAAAGAATTATTTGACCAGTGTTACTCGGTGGGGATGAAGGAGACAAGATGAAATCATTGTTTCAAACCTCGCACTTCTGTTTAGTGCACTTATTCCTTCGTTAGCTTCGTTGTCCACATCTGGGGAAAGTTCTTTTGCCTATCTTGTAATTACCGTCTGAATACCTGATAAGCCACCTCCGAAAACCTAAAAGAATCTTCTCAAAACACCCACGAAAGCGTCTGAACATGGGATACAAAATCAAACTCGCATTGAGCAAATAAATTTGGCTAATTTTGATCTGTGAAAGGGCAGGAGTTGGCCCATTTTTAACACGACCTGTGATCTGCGTAGACGTTTGCTGGGTGTCACCTTTACTATTTCGTTGCTACCTTTTTTTTGAGGGAAACGTTTTCCAGTTTTTGTTGTAACTGCAGTTGTTGCTGACTTAGCTTTGCCTTCTGTATGTGGCCCATTTAAAAAAAATCCTGGTATGGTTTAGCCACTATCATTGCCAGAAATTAGAGGTGGCTCCCGAGCACAGTATGGAAAATCTGAGGCTTTTTAAAACACTTTATTTACATTTTTCACAGTATTTTAAACAAACCGGGATACTCTTTATTTAAAGGACGAGTCAGCTATCCCAATGTCTGGAATGCTCCACACCCATTCAACGTTAGTGAAAATATTGCGGAAGGTGACAACTAGCCAAAACGTATGATACTTATGTATCGAAAATAAAAAAAAACGAACCTTTAGTTGCACATATGCAATGTCTTCTGACCGTCACATAACACAGAGGAAAACTAGGTAACTGCAGGACTCATTTTCTGTTGCAACTGTGGGTACCACGTTCCTCGGTTTAGCGGCGCCACTCTATAAATCCCACCAGACGCAAGCACTGGTGAATAGTATTCTGCAAATAAAGTGACTCACTTCTCTTTTGAAACAGATTTCCAGGTTCTATGTTGTGATGGCCATTGTGATCCTGGCACAAATGGCGGTTGTACTTGCTTGTGTTGGAACACCGGTGAGAAATTATTCCACTCAAAAGTTGTAATCTGAAACACACGAATGCAAGTTTGGTGATGTGCATGTGTAATGTTGCAGAAATTAAGATTTGTTTTTACATACATACATACATACATACAACATTATTTATCCAGTAGATTATATGCCCGCAGTAGCGCAAACAGCTTGTAGGCTGGTCACAACAGTCTCGGGATGCTCGTTCAGGGGTTACAATACAAGAAGCATGTCTTTTATTAGCAAGAAAAGCAAACCCCATACACACATGACTACACACGAATTCATAATTTGTTTGAGCTATGGGTACATGACGAAATCAGGGAGTAAACACTAGCCACGGGTGTTTGAAAAAACTACTGAAAGTATTCAATCGACAAAAAGGAACTGTCCGACATAAATCACACTGCTCCTAAACCAGTCATGGACACGCCATTACTCTACATAATGTACCCATATTTACTTATGATTCCGCCCTATTATGTGAAGAACACCTTTTCATGTTCTACCCTCTCATTGGTTCAGATGGTATGCATGTATGTATGTGGTAACGTTTTGTGTTGCTGAACCCCAAAACGTCTGTGCCAATCTGGGCCACGGCGGCCGCTTATTTGGTGAAGGCAGCAAGCAAAAACGCCCGTGTGTTTGGTTTCAGCGCACGTTAAGTGATCTTTCGGTGGTCAAAATTACTCCGGACGTCTCCACAATGGCGACATTTCGCCTGTGTAGCGTACTTTTTATGTCATGTTAATAAAATAATCTTTTGTATGTTCTCGACAAACTGATAAAGTAAAACAGAATGTGTTATTCTCGGCACCGTTTACCGCAGTTATGTATATTTTACGCAACGCATGAAGGTCCGTATTCTGTGGTAATTAAGGCTTTCTTGCTATTTTTATTGGGCACAAACGTTCCGCAAAATTGCACCTTCACTATACAGATTCATGACAGAGGCCACGCCGGCAGTGTACATTTTTACTCCTGCCGTCGATGTACTGAATAGCACGTTACGAGATATTCAATTAAAAAACGTGTCTATTATGTGTATTCTGGTTGGTGCGATTGAACCATACACTAATATTCCATATCGGAGACTACACTGCGCTAGGGATTTAAAAACCAGCCGGCCAAGATTCGGAGTAAAATAAAGTTTGTTTATATAACCGGGTAAACACTATCTTGATGCGTCTGTTTAGGTAGTCAGCGTGAAGCACCCACGATGTGTGCTCGTTGAAACAATGGCCAAAGTAGAACGACTCTCGTAGGAATAGCTGGCATTCAGGAGAATTAGTCGAATGGCGCCACTGCACTTACCTGCGTTTACTGCGTGGAGGGTAGTAATTAACGTCCGAAGTGTCTGTCTTCAGTAATCATTCTTTTGTTTCAGTGCAAAACTTTGCATCCTACCTGTTGCCCCGGCCATGTGTGCCTTCCAGCCGGTCCAGGCTCGCCCAAAGGCTTCTGCGACGTAGTCGGGTAGAAGCCAAGCCATGAACACCAAACACCCTCAATACGTTTGATACTGGTGCAGGTGGGCTCTTAGAAGACGGTTCGCCCTTCGCAGATAGAAAATAAACATACTGCAGAAGGTTTCAACCTTGTTGTGTCATTATGCCTTCTCTTCGTTTTTACGGGAATCAATATTATGCCTATACATTTGTCGTTTGATTTGGCCAATTGTGTGAGCCCTGTGACTGTTTTTTTGAAAATTACACCCGGCTTGGAGAAATGCCACGATACGTGTGAGGTTTGCTATGGTGACACTATCGCAAGGAATTCTTTCGCTGCTAACTCGGACACTAACACAACACTAGTCCGAAGTTGGAAAACCTTTGCGTTACAAGCTTTCTTCGTCTCGTGACATCAAATTGCTCTTATAAAGCTGTTACAGTTTATATCGTATTTATTCCCGTAATGACCAAACTTTGTTTTTTTTTAAAGTTGATGCAAATTTAAGGGTGCGTTGATTACGCGGGGTGAATTGTTCGCGAAAAACTTTTGAGCAGAGAATAGGCAAGCAAGTTGCGGGTCAAAATTTCTTAGATAGGTCTCATGAACACATTAAAAATATGAAAGAAAAACTTAATAAAAAATCCACAAACCGCCGCCAGCCACTTTGCAAAGTGACGTAAAATGCAGTGCTTTCAAGAATTGCGAAACGGGCCGGAACGAGTTTACTTCAAGGTGACAACCGTCCGACCAGTAAGTGGCGGCCGCTGTCACAGTGTGGGACATCAAAACAGACATGGGGGCCGATGCAGCAAGCTGAGCGGATTTTAAATGCAGAGCATTTCTTTAACTCACGATGTCACCCGGCGTTGTCGGCGTTGGCATGCCTCGGCGTCCGCAACAGCCGTTCCAGGTGCGCCCTCTCCCCCACTCCTTCTCGCCTGCTCTCCGCTGCTCCTCGCGTGTTCTCTTGCGTTCTTCGGCGGTCGCAGTTGGTAAACGCCCTCTCCCCCACTCCTCCTTGCCTGCTCTCCGCTGCTCCTCGCGTGTTCTCTTGCGCTCGTCGGCGGTCGCAGTTGATAAGCGATGGAAGCAAGACCTTCAACTAATACCTCGACGCAATCCAACATCAGCGCCGAAGCACCAGTTCAAGACGTCGTACCATCGTCTTCGTCGACGGCGGCAGAAGACAAGGCGGCGAGGCGGCGGGCTGCCGACGCAGAGCGCAAACGTCGTAAGCGCGCTGCCGACGCCGAACTTCGTGCACGCGAAACCACGGCTAGGCGTCAACGTCGCCAAGCGGATCCCGAGCAGCGTGCACGAGAAGCAGCGGCCAGGCGTCAGCGTGGAGAAGCGGAGCCTTCGAGTCGAGAGCAAGACACAGCTTCGAAACGTCAGCGTCGGGTCGGGGACCCGGCCGTACGGCAACGAGAGGCGGCGGCGAGCAGGCGTCGTCGTCTGGAGGCCGCCGCCGTCCCGGAACCCACCGTCGCGGAAGCCGTCGGGCAACGTCAACGGGACTTTGGGGGTGCCGACGCGCGCTTCAACCCCACTATGCTCTCCATTTACACGTGTCCCTCGCGTGGGGGCATGCGACGGAGGATTTTTTTCTTGGTCTTCTGAGTAAATTAGAAGCATTGAGGGAGGGGTTCTTCGTCATCAATATTTAACGCAGGCTTGCCAGTATCGGTAATATCGGCGGGTCCGCGGCAATAACGCAGCCATGACCACTAGATTTGGCACAGCTAGATTTGGCACACATACGACATACGGCTGTGGCAAGTTTAGGCGTTCCTGGGGCGGAAAATTTGAACAACCGAATTTTGGCGACAAACTTCCGGGTTGCGATTATTACGCGAGGGCGATCATTATCCGAGTAAATACGGTGTTGGGAAATTGTCTATATGTAGGTGAAACCGTTTTTATAAACAAAGAGAATAGGGAAGAAGAGCGCAAAGCGGATGACGACTGATCGACGGCCATTTTACTCCTATGCTCAATGTACCATGCCTGCCGTCCGGTTTGAATGATTAGGATGTCCTGCTCTGGTATTCTGAGTCCCTGCCTCCTCTGAAGCCTCCAGTTGAAGACAACCTTGAAATAGATTGGCCAACGCATTAGCATTGCGGAAGTTCCCCTCAGGCGAGTGGAGGTACAAATATAGGGGAGGAGTGACTCACAATACGCCACTGGTCTTCATGCCGGCTGCTGAAAATCAAGCGCGCGCACTGCTTGAGATAGGAGGGAAAGGGAGTTGACTATGGAGTGGGCGGAACAAAGCAGTACAAGCTAGGGCGTTATGTTGCGGATATCGACGCGGTCAGACAACTCATAGGGGTAGTTGGTTGGTAATGTGTTATGGGGTTGTGCGTACTGGTAGCAGGTTGCGGGCGGCCGCCTCGGAAGATAAGGTGCCGCAAGGGGGTAAGCAGAGACGGAAGGACAGGTAGCGGTGGAGGGCAGCCGAGTATTTTGAGGGGAAGGACTGGTGGGTAGTCTTCTCCTGAAAATGCACAGTGGATGGGCTCGAGGATGGTGGAATTTGCAACCTCACTTCCAAGAAGAGACGTAGTGGAAGATATTCCCAGAATGCCAGTATATGGAAGCTCAGGCTCCCCACGAGATTCTTGTTACTGCGAGAACAGCGGACATCCTTAGGCAAAGCGCTGACAAGCCGCTTCCGAGTCCCTGCTTTCGTGTACGCAAAGCACAAGCAGAACGCAGCTTTGCTGGAGTTAATTCAGGAAGAAAAAAGGTTGCGTACTATTATAATAGCCCCTCATTCGGAATACAAGCGCAGCTGTTTAGCTGTTTCGACTGTGCTAATACGTACACGCAAAACACTGCAGACGACATATACGCATGGACAGACTTCCACTCAACTTCATATATAACTCCTTCAAGAAAACCCTTTCTCCAGTCCTTTATATGTCATAAAACGTCTTGAATGTCATGAAGAAGATAGTCATAACTGTCGTAAAACTGCAGTAGTAGTTGGTCATGTCGGCAACCTAACTGGTTATTATTCTTCGCTGCACCCACCCTCTCGCCCTTCCCCACTCACTTCTGTCTTGATAAATAGCCGGTGCGTTCAACAAAAAAAAACATGCGGGAGAAAGATACTAAAACGTATGATCTGCCAAAGTAAACAAAGAGCAAACCAGTGACAAACATGAGCATTTATGACCCTTTTTCACGTGTACATGTCGGTCAATGTATTTTGGCGCATTTTGCAGTCCTTTGACAGAAAGAGGCCCGTTTCTAAATATTTCAGACTTTGGTCCCCACTGTGAGTGTCCCTCGTGCGAAAGTAACATCGAAGCGTTTCCAAGCTGACTATGGCCTGAGTATATGTGGCCCCCAGACACGCCACTTTTTCCACCCCATCGTCGCCTCATGTTTTAGTTTTCTGATTTTTTCGGTACAGCCAGTTACCGCGTCCCAGGTTCAGTAGGAGTCTGCGCTGTTACGGTGAGTGGCGGAAGTATCAGGAGCATTGTCGACTTTCCGTTAAATTACTTCGCTCATGCCCGTCGCCACACCCTTCGTTCACTTTGACGGTCATCGGCATAAACTACCGCATAGGGTTCTATATTGCATTACCAGAATTACTCCAAGCGCTTCTCGTATTTCTTGACGACATCCATACAGAGCAGCCTCTCAACGTATCGCATGTTAGAACATTTTGCAGTGCTGCCGAGGTGAAGGTGAGTGTTCGCAATATGCATTTTCGTCCTCTTTTAGCGCTCCGGTGGGCCAAGAGTTCGGGACACTGCCTAGGGAGAGTTTACCCCCCTCTCGTCACAAGCCACGTGTTGGAGCTCTACGTCCTCCAACTTCGTCGACGTGCTGGGAAAGCGGACAGACCCATCATCACAAGATGATTCTTCCTACAATGCGCTATAAAATGGGGGCGAACCAGCCAATCTACGAGAGTGTGCGGTAGCGCAATAAGCAGTGTAATCAAAAGTCGGCGACATCGGAATTACGGTAGTGCAGAGATAAATCCGCATTTAGCCACTCAGGTAGAATGCGGACTGCCCCGCGGTTGTTGTGCGTAGTAACAGTAGCACAATTTTGCAGTATCCACTGAAACAACTTATCGGACGTCACTGCACCAAGAAAAACCGCGAGCAGAATGAACGGGAAGGCGATTGATTGATTCATTGTAGGGTTTAACGCGGCAACGCAACGCTGTGGATGAGGCGGGCGGTAGTGGAGGGCCGCGGAATAATTTTTACTTTCTAAGGATCTTTCAAGTGTTCCGAAATCTTGTACACACGGGTGTTTTTGCTTTTCGCCTCCATACGTAGAGCGGCCACCGCGGCAGGGAATTGAAACCGCGACCTCGTGTTCAGCAGCGCAATGCCTTAGCCGCTGAGCCACTACGGCGGGTCGGCAGGCAATGCGCACGTGGTTGTGTGCCATTTTCACGTTTCGCCTTTTTGCAAAAGACCGCAAGGATAATAACGCAGGTACCTTGAGCATAATGTATTCATTATTTGCGTTTCATCTTGCATTTACTTAATGGCAGCTAAACCTTCCGGTCGTCTGTATGCTGTTTTCCTTCCTGGGTGAAAAAAGACCAAGGAGGATATACTTCCGCAGCAGTAGTGTTTAAGAAGTGATGGTAGGTTCTGTCGGCGCCATTTTTATGGCGAAAGGGAATAGCTTGAAGAGAATCAACCGGGCGCTGGTTTGAAGTAATTAATGCTTGTTTAATTACAACCAGCATCACGCTTACGAAGAAACTAACCACTTACTCCAGAAAACAAACATGAGTTAGTAAGCCTGTGCAAGATGTGTACTGACTGTTTGTCGACAGCGCGAGCGAACCCCCAAGACCAGATGTGGCTTTGACTTGTAACCTTATAGCAATTCACGCTTTGCAAAATACAAAAAACGCAAGAGGCTGGGTAAACGTATTGAGAGATATAATCAACCAATAAAACTAAGGTCGTAACCGAATCTTTGCCTTGATAATGAACACTCGTGCCCTCGCACAACATTCTCGTCGTAGAGAAGCAGGCTTCATAAGAGGAAGTGATAAGAAGAAACAACGCGATTGAGAGAAAAAGAGAAATAGAGTCCAGGCATGGTTTTGTTAATGTGCTCCGAACCCTTTGCCTTTCAGCATTTTAGCTATTCCAGACTGCAAGCTTCTGAAAAGACATCTTCGGTACAGTGTACTAGAGAAGAAAGTTTTGTTGTTCGGGACCGATTAGGGGTGTCCCTTTTCCGATGGAAAATTCTCCTCAGGAACTCCTGGTGTAAGCAGCACCCCAGGCGGCGTTTCTTGCCTGTTGGTTCCAGAAGTTCTGTTTCTGAAATTTCTCTTTGTTTACTGCCCTGAAATCTCATTTGTTATTTGATAATATAAGGTTTTATAAAACCGGTACAATAACGGTTTAGTTTGATTTAAAACGTTATAGTTAGCGCTGACTGCCACAGGAGTTTTAAGGGAACGCCTGCGGGCCATACTCCATGGGCCAGGAGAAACTGGGGAGCGCTGACATCCACCACAGCGTCGTCTAAAGATGAGTCGGTTAAATTGTCAGCTGTTTTATTGAGCCATATGCCCCTTTGAACTTGAACCCAAATGAGCCGAATGTCACGTAAATTGGGAGGCACAAGGCAGTGTAAGATAGAAATGGGTAATCAGTTGGAGGTTTTAGCGCAGTACAAACCGACCAGGATTCAGAAATAATATAAATGGAGTGGAGGTAACCATTTCAGGCCATAACTATTGCAAAAAACCTTGCTTCGAATATAGGAGTAAATGCAGGTAAGCGACAGGGAAAAACTAATTAGGTTGCGGGCGGAAAATTCCCACGCCCGCCCTCTCCGCACGCTGCGATGCATCCATTGCCACTACCACGTTACAGCGCAAGTTCACCAGATGCTCGTCCAGCAAACCCGTTAGTATATGTGTGGATAGCATGTATGTTTGTATGTTTGCATTTCTTGGTACAAGGGTAACTAAGACCAAAGAGCTCCAAGACTATGTTGTGTGGTCTTTCATGGTCATGTTTGTGCCTAAAATATGCATGAAATGAGTATGATATATCCTAAAACATTGTATATATGGGTGTAGACGGCCCATAGACTAAACCATGGAGATGTTCATGATGGCGGATGAAGGGGACTATGCATAGAACATGATTGTAGCTTGAGCCGAAGAGCATGCTACGTGAGCGGGTTCTCGTGCAAACACATTAAACATCAGGGTCTTGCTCAATGCGCGTAAGCTCTGAGGTCCCGCCCTGTACGAGGTGAGCTTTAAAAACTTAATGTCTGCAATTTAACTCAAAAAGACAGTTTTTTTGTGAACATAAGTTTATCCCCTAACAACAGTGAAGGGTTTTGCGGAATGTTGAAGGTATACATTTTAAGGAAATGACGTTTTCTGACCTCATTGAAGGATGTGCACTCAATTAACACATGGAGGATGGAGAGCCGGTCCCCACACCTGTCGCACACTGGTGGGAGTGCGCCATTCTTAAGATATGCGTGGATAGCCTACGTGTCACCTATGCGTAGTCCGCAAATCGATACTTCAATGAATCGGTTAGGTTTTTCTGTTGCATATCTTTCGAGGTGTGGTTTTACTGAGTGGAGGTTGTTGTCTGTTTATGTGTCCCATGTGTTGTGCCAGCATTTACCGATTCCCCTTCAGATCACTGGCTTCATATTGAGGTGAGGGATCTGCGCTACGTCAAAACCACTACAGAGGGCCGCCAAAGTGGCGTTCTGGTCAGCACTTTCATTGCCCAGAATGCCACTGTGTCGACGGATCCAGCAAACAAGTATTTTTATATCTAATTTATAAGCAGGTACAGAGCTTTAAAAAGGTCATAGAGGAAACATTTTTTGTAGGTTTAAAGGAATCTAGTGCTGTAACCACACTTAGGGAGTCTGTGTAAATAATTGATACTTGTATTTTGTGCTGGGCAATGTGCTCCACTCGCATTAAAATACCATAAGCTTTTGCTGTGAAGGCACTGGTATTTCTGTTCAAGGTCCTTGTGCTGGCGAAATCTGGGCCATGTGCAGCACACGACACAGCTGAAGCAGACGTCGAGGCGTCTGTGTAAAATGAGGTGTATGGATATGTGTGTTGTAAATGTAAAAAATGATGTAAGATCAATTTACGAGGTGCGCGGCGCTTATCAATGAGTTTAAAGGATGTGTCGCAACAAATAGTTGACATTTCCCAAGGCGGGACTACATCAGCGATGGAGGTCTTCAGGCCCTCTTTAAAAGATACACCTATTTCCTCTGCAAGGCCTTTTACACGCAAGAACATAGGGACAGGGATCGAGGGGCCTGCTAGATATAAACGGGCAGACGAGGCGTCGTATCAAAATAGACCTGCACGGGTGATTCTCCATAGACATTGTTATGATAGCATAGAGCAGTGATGTATGAGCACGCTGGTGCTCTAGGCACCAGTGGTCACATTCCACATGTGGATTTTAAATTAAACTTGTTCCGAATGCTCCCGAAGCAAGGCGAAGGACCAAATGTAGCAGTGGCTCTAACATGTTTAGGGCAGTTTTAGACGCGGACCCATAAATTACGCTTCAGTAGTCGATGCGTGGCCTAACTAAACGGAGAAATAAGCGCAGAAGGCAGCCTTTATCAGCACCATGAGACTGATGTGACAACACTTTTAAAATGTTCATGATGTTTAAGCATTTTTGTTTGAGTGTCTTTATGTTGCGGTATGACTTAGGGCTTTTGGTGAAGTGTCGCACCTAAAAACGTTTGTTCTTTCTTCACAGGAACTCGTTCTCCGTTCAGTGTGATGTCGGGTTCTGCATGAATTCCACGCTGTCTTGTGAATAAAACACATGTACTTTTCTGAGGATTCAGTTTAGAACCATTTTTTTTCTGTCCATTTCTCAAGCCTGGATGCGCCTAACTGTATCTTCCCTTCACATATGTACAGGTTGCATGATCTAAAGCTAATATGAATGTCAACCTACATTGAGTAGAAGATTGTGGGTGGCAACAATTTCCCGAGCGAATTCATTTTAACTACAAACAGAGTACAGCTTAACAGTCCATCTTAAGGAACGCCATTTTCTTGTGTGTATGTTCCAGATACCGCTGTCGCTACTCTTACTCTAAATGTTCTCTGTGACAAATATCTTTTAATAGTGTTTAACATGTGCCCAAACACACCGAATGTCTTGAGATGAAGCAGTATGCCATGGCGCCAAGTTGTGTCATATGCTTTTTCCAAGTGAAAAAAAAAAAAAAAACAGAAAGACAGTGCTGTTTGTGGATGAAAGCTTCTTTGACATATTACTCAAAGGCTACTAGCTGGCCAGTTGTGCTTCAACCTAAACGATAACCCGCCTGACAACTCTCCAGGATGCCGTTATGTTCAAGAAAATGCATTAGCTTCTTATTAACAATTTTTTCAAAAAGCTTTCCCAGGCAACTTGTCAGAGCTATTGGTCAGTAACTGGTAGGTAGGGAGGCATCTTTCCTTTCCTTTATATGGAAACTACAATAGCTTCTCTCGAAGCCCTTGGAAAGTATCCTGCTGGCAAAATTTTATTGAGTAGGTGGAGAAGTGTTTGGGGAGTTCCAGTGTGCAGATGTTGAATCATCGTATATGATATCCTCTCTGCTCCTGGCGCTGAAGCCTTACATGTTCCTATGGCAACCAGAAGCTCTGTTAGAGAAAATTCAGAGTTGTATGATTCGTCATATGTTTTTTTATCTCTAATAGGTTTTTTCTCCATGGAAGATTTATACCGCAAGAAAGTATTCGTGTAGTGAGTAGAAATTGAAACATATTGAAAGTGTTTTGCAATGCGTTTCCCTGGTCCTCCAAGGTGCCACCAGCACTGCTAAACAAGGGTAGGCTGTGTGTTTTCCGTTCATTAAGCTTTTAGATGTGACTGCATCTCATTCAATCGCCTTGTCCCTCCATACGGCGTTGCTGTTGTCCGTCCACACCCCTCCCCCATTCTCCTCGCCGTGCGAGCTGCGCTCACAGCCGCTCACCCCCTCTCCTCTCCGATAGCGAACAATCTCTCGCGAGGGGCATTGGATTGGATTCGATTGGATTAGCTTGGCTTGGCTTGTCTTGGCCTGGATTGGCTTGGCTTGGATTGGATTGGATTGGATTGGATTTGGATTGGATTCGATTAAAGTGGATTGTGTTGGATTGCGTTGCGTCATAGCCGCGCCACATTGCGACATAGCCGCGGCAGGGGGTTCAAGGCACGTTTCACGCGATGGGAGAATCAACCTAATGGAAACAACAATGGAACCCCCTATGCGTCACATCTGCACAAGGGTTCCCGCTAGGGGAGGTGGGAAAAATGTTTAATTCTATTCCATACTTTGCCTGTATCGGTGTAGGAATTTATAGAAGTGTCAAAAGGGCGCCGGCTCTCCTTTTTGGCTTGCTGCCGAATGCTCCTTCCTTGTGCCTTCACACGTAAGAAGGAAATGAGGTTTCGGGAAGTGGGATACCTGCGAAGGACGCCTCATGCCTTATTTTGAGCCTGCCGTGCATGCCGACACTCCTCATTCCACAACGGCCTCCTAGTGTTAGGAGTAGCACCCGATGTTTCCGGAATAGAGCACTTAGCAGCATGAAGAATATAGGCCGCAATCAGTTCAAAGGCTTCATCAATGCCCAAATGGCTTAAAGATGCGTATGAAAGCTGAGATAACTGTTTAAATTTCAGCCAATCTGCACCAGATTCCTTCAACCTTTTATGACAGATGGAACTGTTAGGGCTTTTGTCTATGCCTTTCAGGATGACTAGGAAGTGGTCGCTCCCATAAGGATTATCATCCACTCCCCATTCAACAGACGGAAAGAGGACAGAAGAGCCGATTGCCAAGTCTATGTGTGAGTATGTGTTGTGTGTAGTGTTGTAGTATGTCGGCTGTTTTTTATTGGGTAGACAAGCTACGAAGAAAATAAAAATTTTTCTAGCAAGCGGCCTCGGGCATCTGTCCGTTGAGACCCCCAGAGTTCACTGTGAGCACTAAGGTTGGCCACTAATAAGAAGGGTTCCGGGAGCTAATCTATCAGGGACTCGAATTCTGAGCTCGGTAGACGGTAATCCGGGGAAATGTATAGAGAGCAAACTGCTGGACTGCCACAGCTTCGAGGGCAGTGAGCAACCAATGAGGTTGGCAGGGGACAGACTTTTGCAAGACAATCGCTACACCAACAGACGAGTGAGTGCAGCTGTCCCTGTCTACCCTGAATACCGAGTATCGTTTGAGAAAGTTTATATAGATTTTAAGTGTGTTTCTTGCAGGCATAGGACATTTGAATGGTACTGATGAAGGATTTCGTAGATGTCATCAAGATTTTTAATTAGTCCTCTGCAATTCCATTGGATAATGCTTTGAACTGCCATAAAAGATTAGAACAAAGATGGTGAGCGTAGGTTTTGCTCGGACGGAGATTTCTATGTCACTGAGCCCGAATCAGGACCAGTGACTCGGGGACCTTGTGGTTTTTATCAGCGGCCAAGGATGCCGCGCACTTCGTTTGACGACTGCGATGCAGACCGACCCGACATCCATGTCCTCGTCCCGCCCCGCAAACGCCCCGCAACGTGTTTGAAGGAATGGCCGAAGATTCATACCTTTGTCGATGTGCTGGACATGGCTGCAGAAGAGGGGCCTCTGTACCCACATCCATCGCCACCAGAGTTTCGGCAGCCAGGAGTCTGTGGAGTAGCGACAGCAACCCCACTCCCGTTGCTATTCTGGTCAGATGCAAGGCCTGCGAGCACGGCTGGCGATGCCTGAGTTGTTTGGCCTGCTAAGGGCAGCACCTCGGGGGGTAGGCGCGCTACCAAGTCAGTTTCGCTGACCTGACAGCCGCAGAAACCAGACGCCGCCTCACCCCCCGTCGGGCCGCGCTGGCGTAGCTCCTTGATGGAAGCAGAGCATATTGTTAACGGGCTTCTTGAAATGAGAGATTTTGCGTCGCTTTTAGGTTGATTATTTCTTTTTTTTTTAACTCCTGGCAAGAGCGAGAGTATTGCCCCGTGGAGTCCTCCACAGCTGCTGCACTGAGTTGTGTTCTTTTGCAGTCGTAGCAAATGGTCACTGCCAGAGCACTTCGCACACGATTGTTTTTCTCGGCACGAATTGTTGTCTTGCCAATACCTTTGGTAGACAAAACAACGTCGCAGGTTTGGTATGTATACTCTCGTCTTACAGTGCAGAAACCCTGCTTTTACATACTGTGGCAAAGTGCAGCATTCAAAGGTCAATAGTATGCGCTTCGTCTTAATTTCGTTTTCGTCCCGTCTAATGGTGATGCGTCGCACTGCGGCGAAGGCTGTCGTCACCCTTTCAGGCGGGCACGCCGCTAATTTCCACCTTGTATGAACGCCAAGACTGCTCAAGATCACTCAGGCATTTCCCTAGCTGTTTGTTTTCTCTCTTCAGCGACTTATTTTCTTTATACAAATTTGCATTTTCGCTCTTTACACCTTCACAGATATAATTTAGTAGTTTCATGCCTTTGCGCATCTCATCCATCGCATCTGGAAATGCTTCCGCCTCATTTGCCATCTCACCGTTAGTAGGCATGTCTTCAGGACGTCACAATCAATACAATGGCATCAACGTTGGCGGCGAAAAAGTTGCTTTCGGATACTGCTCTTTCAGTGCACCAAACTGGGTACGAGGAGCAGGATAAGTGCGCGCACAAGTGCCGCGAAGAATAGTGCCGCAATAAAGATGACGCCAGGGGGATGGAACTTCGCGTTTTTATGTACCATAACCGCACCGATCCTAACGTTGGCGGCTATACTACATATGAGCATAAATTAACGTTCTTTGCTGCATTTTACATTTATTACCAGGCTATTTATTATTACAGAGGTTTTTAATGTGCCAGTGAAGTAAAAAGGTTGTTTCGAGATGCAAAGATAGAAGCGCCACTCGGACTGGGAAACGGGAACCACGCCTTCCTACTTCACACAGCTGAAAAGGGGCGTTTCTTCTCGTTCCCACTGGTATGCTACAGTCCAAGATGTTCCGAAGGCCGTTTGTACCCCTGGAAAGTTTGTTTTATGGTTTCAGACGCTTGAATGCATTCCGCCGCTCATCAGTCATCGTGCTGTACCGAGGGTGTCAAAACTTTTCACGTCAGGCCGCAATGAAATTATTTCGGATCCCGGCGGACAAAAGGTACGATCCTGCATGCTGCTAGCTTTTGTTTTTGTACGCTTGCACGAAATAGATGGGTTGCGGTTGCCGCAGTATACGGCGTGCACGATTTTTTTTGTTTACATTCTGATTGTCGTGTTTGCCCCTTGAATTATGCAGCAAATGCGTGGCAGAGCATCTGGCAATATTCCAATTGACTGCAAATAGGTGCACACGTTTGTTTATACGTGCGTGTATAGTTTAATGCGTTTCGATCGTCTGTTTTGCATTGGTGAAGGCATGGTAAGCAGCAAAATATATTTGAGGCAATATATACAATAACTGATCGAACAGTGTGAGCTTATCTCCACTCTTTTTATTATCTTTTTGATTGCCTGCGTTTAGTTAGTTTATTTAGCATGCGTTGTTTTTGTTATTATTTTAATTATTATTATGATGATTATTCTTATCAGCAATATATTATTATCGTTTTGTGTCGCGTGTCGAAGTAGTTCAAGGAGCCGAATCCTCTTCTCAAGCACCTACACAACTATAAGTCGTCCTCAGCTTGAGTATGCATCTGTAGTTTGGAATGGCACGTGCGAAACAAACCATACACTTCTCGAAAGGTTCCAAGATAAATATATATCTATCTTCAACCATCACTTGGGCGATAGTAGTATTTATAGCCCTGCATCCCTCTCTTCATTGACGCTATCATGCTCAATCTACAGGCGGAATAAGATTGATCTTCTCTTCCTCTTTAAAACTATTCACGGCGTACTGTCTAGTGGGGAGCTGCTACAACATGTTCGTCTCTACGTGCCGCTAAAATTCACCAGGAAACATACCTTTTACAATCCCAAATGTCTACGTGTTTATGCCGTATGCTCCGAATGCAATGTACGTATAATCGGTACTCGGATTACCTGGATATATTTATTGATTGTTATGCTCTGTTTCGCAAACATGTCTGTGAGTATGTATTCGCCTAACTGTCAACCTATGCTGTATTTGTTTTTTACCCCGGCTTCATGCACTTGATTAACTTTCATTTTGTGACTTTAGCTTCAGCTAATATTTTGTTCTTTTCTTTTTGTTCACTTTTTAATGGCCTTGTTTGCTTCTGTCAGATATGCCTCACTGTTAGGCGTTACTTGTGTGTATGAATAGGTGCTCGTAAGTGTGCGTGTTCGCGTGTGTAGGTCCAAATCTGTAATTTTCTTCGTTTGTAACCATTACAATAGAGTCTGTGCGTTTGTGTGTATTTATATCAATGTCTAGATTTATTCGTGCATAACCGCTACTATTTTCTTCTTATTTTTCTTTGAGGGATGTGTACATCATGTTTCGTGTGTTTTTGTTTCCGTTCGCTGCACAAAGGCCCCCCGGATTTTCCTGGGCACGCAAAAAAATGATTGATTGATTGATTCATTGATTGACGGATTGATTATTTGATTATCACCCTATTTGTGTCACACAGGTACAGGAAGGCATCTCTCGTAGACTTCTGGCTCACCAGGGCGGGTGCATAGGTTCAGAGCATGTGTTGATTAGCACTATGTTAATTAAGTAGTGACTACATAAATTATTTACACATGTGAGGTTCAACGGGCGCTATTTAATTTTATTGCGTTTTAGTTGTGTGTTCCTGCTTAGTCTTCACGTGAACGGCATATGGCATAATGAATTTCTTGCACTAAATATAAAAAATAAGCAATTACTATATTTGCTTATTATACAATCATAACTATACTAATTACGACACATAATTTTTAATTTACGCTTCAGTGCCATGCTTCGAGTTTTAGCTTTAAGTACAAGAACGATATAGTCACAAGAACGCAGTTACAGCTACAGGCTGATAAATAACTTGGAAGCGTTAATTTGGAACACGCGACTCCAAGCCCGATCCTGCTTTCCAGTACGCTGGACTCTAAACTACATTAACCCACCAGCTACCCCACGAGTTCTGTGACCCAGTCGGTATCCAGTCGATATGTTCAAGATAAAGCCATACCACGTACTACTTTTTTTCCGCCAACTCCGCATTCCACTTTTTTCCCTGCTCCCTCAGGCGTTGCGGAGCGTGATTTGCCGCAGCTGGCATGAAGACCAGTGGCCGTATTTTTTGTCCCTCCTCCACTGCATTAGCTTCCTCCACTCGGCTGAGTGGAGAACTTCGCAATGCTAATGCATTGCCAAATCGATTTCAAGGATGTCTCCCACTGGAGGCTTGAGTGACGGAATGACTCAGAATACCAGGGCAGGACTTCCTGATCAGGCAAGCCCAGACGTACCCCAAGGTACGTGGAGCATGGGAATAAAAGGGCTATCGACCAGTCATCATCTTTGTGCTCTTCTTCCCTATCTGATTTGGTTCTATAAATGGTTTCACCTTCATATAGACAGTTTCACAATATAAGCTGCAACATCTTGATAAGGGTGATTTGATGCCACCAGACGAAGGAAGCTTGTAACGCATAGGTTTCCGACAACTGAGGATATTGTTGTGCCAGTATCGGATTTAGCAGCGAAGGAATTCTTTGTGGGAGAAACACCGCAGTCATGCGAGAGTATCACCACAGCAAAACTCACGCAGATCAGTGCACTCCTTGAAGCCGGGTGTAATTTTCACGGAACATTCATAGGGCTCACCCAATTGGCCAAATCAAACAACGAGTATATAGGCGTGATATGGATTCCTGTAAAAACGAAGAGCAGGTATAATGACACAACAAGGTTGAAACCTTTCTGCAGTCTGTTTATTTTCTATCTGCGAAGGCAGAAGCGTCTTCTAAGAGCACACCTGCACCAGTATCAAACGTATTGAGGGTATTTGGTGTCATGGCTTGGCTTCTACCCGACTAGCCGCAGAAACCTGATGGCGAGCCTGGAACCCCTGGAAGGCAGTCCATGGCCAGGGCAGCAGGAAGGATGCAGAGTTGTGCACTGAAAACACAATAACGATTACTGAAGACACACACTTCGGACGTGAATGACCACCCTCCCGCAGTAAAGGCCGGGAGCTACAAGTGACGTCATTGAATAATTGTCCTAAATTCCAGCTACTCCTACTAGGGTTCTTCCTACTTTGGTAACTGTTACGACGAGCATACATCATATGCTGCTTCACGCTTAATAACGTAAACAGATGGAAGTGCACAGCGCCCACTCAAGTTATCAACAGGACTTTCTGCTCTGAATCTACGCCGACTGGTGTTAGATCCCAAGTGCAGTGTAGTGAGACTCCGATATGGAATTTTAGTGTATGGTTCAATCGCACCAACCACAATACACAGAATAGACAAGTTATAAATAGAATTTCTCGTAATATACAATTTGGTACATAGAAGGCAGGGGTAAAAATATACACCAGCGGCGTGGCCTCTGTCCCGAATCTGCATAGTGAAGATTGCGATTTTGCTGCAAGTTTGTACCCAATGACAAAATAGCAAAAAAGCCTTAAGTACCACAGAATACTGACATTCATGCATGGCGTAGAATATATACTAAATATGGTAAACGGTGCCTAGAATAACATGTTTTGTTTTTCTTCATTCAGTTGGGCGCGAACGTACATAAATGTATTTGATTGACTGGTAATAAGGTTTGCGCCCAGAGGCTATACAGGCCGCCTGTGTAGAGGCCTTCGAAGTAATTTTGACCATCTATAGATGTTTTACGTGCGCTGAAAGCTGAAACACACGGCGTTTTCCCTTTCCACCTTCATCAGAAAAGCGGCCGGCGCGGCCGAGAATGGCACAGGCATTTTTGGGCTCAGCACCCTGGTAGAACGCGAAAAAGTGTTGTTCACATAACAAGACGGAAGCTTAAAGAAATACGGGCACATTATCTTGAGTAATGGCGTCTGAATGACTGGGTTATGAGCCGTGTGATTTATGTCGGACAGAGTCTTTTTGTCAATATTCTACTTTCAGAAGTTTTTTGAAACAGCCGTAGCTGGAATTTACTGCCTTATTCCACAATGGCTTAATCAAATTATTTGTGAACTGCAAAGGCAGAGCTTTGTGAAATTTCTCGAATGCAATTTTGAATATATGTACAGTTTTGTGTGTATGAGGTTTGCTTTTCTTGCTGATAAAAGACATGCTTCTTGTATTGTAACACCTGAACGAGCATCCTCAGTCTGTTGGGACCCACGTACAAGCGGTTTGCGCTTCTGCGGGCACAGAATGTACTGGATAAATAATGTTGTATGTATGTATGTATGTATGTATGTATGTATGTATGTATGTATGTATGTATGTATGTATGTATGTATGTATGCATGCATAAACAAGTCTTAATTTCTACACTATTTCCGATACACATCACAAAACTTGTATTCGTGTGTATCAGATTGCAACTCTTGAGAGGAATAATTTCTCACCGGAGTTCCAACACACGCTAGTGCAACCGCCATTTGTGCCAGGATCACAATGGCCATCACAACATGGAATTTGGAAATCTGTTTCAAAAGAGAAGTAAGTTACGTTATTTGCAGAATATATTTACCAGTTCTTCTGTTTGGCAAAGTTTAGAAAGTGGAGCCGCTAACCCGAGGAATATGGCACCCACAGTTTCAACATATAATTCATCAGTTACCTAGTTATCAGTTATCAGTCACCTGCAGTTACCTTGTTTTGCTCTCTGGCATGTGACATTTAAAAGCCATCGCATTTGGGCCACAAAACATGCGGTTTCTTGCTTTCCAAAACATAACACATGTAGATTTTGGGCAGTGGTCACCTTTCGTAATATTTTGTCTAACTTTGAGTGGGTTGTGGCGCACACCAGACGTACTGTAAATGATCAGCGATCCGGTTTCTTTTAAATAAACGAAAAAATATCAAACAAAGTGTTTTAAAAATTCTTAGATTTCCCGTACTGTGCTTGTCACCCACATCCCACTTTTGCCAATGATAATGCCTTCACCTTATGCGGCGTTTTTTATAATGGGCCAGGTACAGATTCCGAAACGTAGTCAGAAACAACTCCAGTCAAAACAAGAATTCGGCAACTGTCCCCTAAAATTGAGTTACCAAGGAATTACTTGAGGTATCACCCTGCGAAAGCGCACGCAGATAATAGTTCGAGTTAAAAATGAACCAGATCCGCTGTTTCACGGATCAAAATATGCAAAATACATTTTCCCAATCTGAGTTTGATTTTCGGTTGACTGTTCAGATGGTTTCGTCGGTGTAAAGCGAAGATTTTTTGTTTTGTTTTCAGGGCTGGCATTTAATGAATTCAGACGGTAGTTAAGATATCGACGTAAGATCGGTCCCCAGATGTCGCCGACGAAGTTAACGGAATAAGAAGTGCGCGAAATGGAACTGAGAGGTTTGAAACAATGATTTCATTTCGACTCCTCGATCCCTACAGAGTAACTCTACCATATTTACAATCTTAGTGCCTAATTAAATAGCCGCTATTTACAAGCACTGGCAATTCTATCCCTCCGCTCTAAACGCACGAACCACTTCATTAAGGTGAAAAGAAAGATCTTTGCAGCCTTCTTGTGAAGCGTTTTGTAAATTCATGGCAAACTATTGCAGACCTTGCTTACTTCGTGAGTACCGTCAGTCGTGCCCGAATCCAAACACAATTCCACACAAATCCCAACACAACATGCCAACATTACTCAAATTTACCGCAAAATTTTTAATTACTTGGGGACATATACTTCCCCTAGCTGACATTTAAAACATATACAATAGCTCTGAGCGTGTTGGATCTGGCTCTGGTTACAAACTTCCATTTTTTCTGAAATTTTCTTTTTGTGGATCTGGCTGATTTATAAAAAAACGCTTTATATATACCTCGCCTAAATGAACTAAATATGCCAGAAAAATACAGCACATATTTTTTTCATTTTATGATTGCGGATCTGCCGTTCTTATTTTCTACTGCCTCGTTTTTTGCCCCACATGCGTTGATTGCGCACACTTAATTTCCATCAATACAAGAAAACGTGTTCGAAAACAGCTTATTAACAGTTTATTTCAATCTGTATAGATATATTTCATGCTTCATAAGTTTAATTTTTATGAGCATGTTTTTCAGAAAGGCACCGAAAGAAATGTACTGGAGTAGTGACATAAGCAATGTAGCTGTTTCTCTGACCATCTCCCTCTAATTTTAATGTCTGTAATGTTATGGTGCGATAAAGCGGAACTTCATCCCTGCATCCTTTTAGGTGTCTGCTAGAGCACACAGTCCACCATGGCACGAAAGCTGCTCACATGTCCAGGATCTTGTCAAGAATTCCCTTTGAATGGAGATGGTTATTTGAATACATTGAATTTGTTGCCCCCACTGATGCTCCTACGCTAATCAAGGCCAATACTGCAATAGTATACATGTTTTGTGTGAGCCAAAAATGAAATATAATACGCCGAGGTTCCTTTACGGTTGTGTGTGGACTGTTAAGGCGAGACAGTATAACCCCTATGCATTAAAAGCAAGGAAAATGAAGTGGCAACAAATTATGTGTGCAACGGGCATCGCGCATTTCAGTGTAAAGACACACTTGAATTTGTTTTTCAGTTACGGGACGTTCCAAACCGAATCCAAGCTGCGGTGCTAGCATTGGCAAAATCAGTCCTGAAATGATCTGTATCAGCACCAACTCAAGGTGCACGCCATTCACATTTACAGCGTACTAACAATTTTTTATAGAAAGAAATACATGGGGCGTACGAAGGAATAGGATTGCGCAAAAGGGTAGGACCAAGGTATAAAAGCAAGACGACCGCACACGGTTGCAGAAGAGGAACACACGCTATTGCATTACGTGCCCCCGCTCAAAACGGTTCTTGTACATTGCAGATGTACGACAACCGTTACAACTGGCGATTTTTCTTGCAACGATAGCGAGCGTAAGTCGAATAATGTAACGTACCTTAAAGTAAACAGAGAAACATGCATAAAATGTAGCGCGCCAAAACATCTTACCAGATTGAAAAACGCCATGTTGTATTCCGGAATATGTTTTCTAAAAGAGGAGTAAAAAAATTAATTACAGTTGAGTTATATGCTTAAATAACAACAACGCGCCGTAACTCGAAGCTTCACAAAAATTGTAAAAATATATTGCCTGCTTGCGCTTTAAAAGTTTTGAATTTCTTTTCTGGTATCATATTTTACTGAACATTGCTTCAAAAGCGAAGCCGTAGGCCAGAGCTGGTGACAAGCCGGCGACAGTGCCGCTCACTGGTTGCATGACCCGATGACGTTTATTTAAATACCCCCATTTTAAAAGCCTCTATAAACTCCCCTGTTTGTAGCAAAAACCTTGGGGAGCCTCACGATTTTTAAAACGCTGACCGTAACAGTAAGACTAAGAATCGCCCACCAAATTCCAGGGTGGTGCTCCACCTAATTTTGAATGCCGCTTGAGCTCTACACTAGAAGTCCTTTTATTATTTTAGGTTACCCGAAACCTCGCATTCAGACTCAATTAGCTAAACCGAAAACTGTACATCAGGCTCTGCTTACCAGACTTCTGGGTGTGTGGCTTGACAGGACTGCTCTTTGGTGGCCTGAGCTTGAACGAATGTTGCTGATAGGTTTCGGCGGGCTGGTTTTTAAAGCAAACACAGCCAATGAACTGCTGGGATCTTCGGCAGGTGTTTTCATGCATGCATCCTGTGTCGCTGCCAAATCAGCACCTGCAGAACTGACATAACCCCCGCATTTCCTACTTTTTTATGATCTCAGTGTTTTTTTTTTCTGAGCTAGCAAACTCAATTTAATGATCGGTACGACCTGGCAATTGACCAAGGTTAGGGGCCACTGTACAAAAACAATTTATAAAATCAAGTTTTGTCCTGTAGTATTCAATGAGGAGGTTTTTTGACCCATCAAAGCATCCTTTAGGCGAGAGACAGCAACGCGTGGGGTTCGAAAAAATACTGGGATGTGAGGCAATTAACCTGTGCAGAAATTATCGTCTGTTAAGTTGCCGCCCCACTGGGGCGAAAAAGGAAAGGTTTATTAAAAAAAACTAAAAAAATTATACTCTTTGACAAGTTTCTGCTTTTCTCAAATCAGGAGGTAGAAAATTACCTTATCGTTTCTAAGGTTGAGAATTTACTCTCTAGTGTTTTCTTAAAAGCTCAGAACAAAGTGCCAGTCAATAGCGCACAAGCTTGGGTATATTTTCGAACCACTTTGAGCACTACCTTTCGCGAAGCAGCATTCAAATCCCTTGTTTATTATAGTAACAATCGAAATTACTTACTGGGATAAATATTCGCTTCCTAAACAATCAGGTCTAACCGGGGAAAAAGTTAAACCGGCATTTCTACTACTGTTAGGCAGTCGCAATTAAAGAATATTTCATTGTGCAACGAGGTTATCAATGCGATGTGTATGCAAATACACTGAACAGTTGTTAGACATACATTCCCTTTAATAAAGCATGGTGACTGAGTAGCAATAGCAAAAGATCACAACGTGAAAGTAAGCACTGGCACAATAACTACGAACAAAAAATCTTTCCGAAGCCATCGGTGGAAGGAAAATGAACTGTTGCCATGACAAGCTGTGTGTGGGTAATTAGAGCATTCGCAAAAAACACGATACATAGTCATTCGCGCATACCGAGCTCTAGACTTCTTATGCCATGTAAGAACTACCAGTAACCCTTTTAATAGAAACTGTGCTACAGTATCGATAATGACGACTTCGTTTCAAGCGGCAATCGAACCAATTGTATGAAAAGAGCTATTACGGTCGGAGGCCCCCAGTAGTTCTGGCGGTTGGCGTCAAATGCTGTCATCGTATTCGTCGTCTCATGTGGTGAGACAATCGTTTACACGTCGCACTAGACCACTTTGTAGCGCGTACTAAATATACCCGGGCCCTCATTTACGCCTGCGCTAGAAGGTTTTGTAGCGCGTAATAAAAACACCGAGGCACTTGTTTGCGACTCGCTCTGGAACGCTTCGTAAAGCTTACTAAGAAAACACCGCGACACTCGTTTACGCCTCGCGCTAGAACGCTTTGTGCTTAAGGATACCAGACTTTCATTTCAGCAAAGCTATGTACCTCTACCCCCAATGGTTTTATTTCCGGTGGCAAAAACGCGATGGAACCAAGAATACGCTGATACACTGCCTGCTTCACCCCTCAGGTTTAACATTAGTGCAGATAGCCCGAGTTTTTTTTTAAGATGATGCTGCAGAGCGTCTTCACTTTTAAACTATAAAGCAACAAACAAGCGACCATGGAATCACTTTTTCTTCCTAATATCCGCTAACTATTTCAGCGTTTTGTATTTCATAATATTCCCATATTCTATCCGCCCAACAAAATGATAAAGAATTGTATCGTCTGAGAGGCAGGTGGAATACAGCCTTTTTAACTGAGATGCCCATGAGAAGAACGGCCATGTCGGAGATAGAAAAACGTCATTTGAGCCCAGCATATTGGGCAACCGTGGTGTATCAGTGGTGACAAAGCGTCATGGGTACAAGTGACACTTTAAAGAATATTTGGAGCTCACGTAAAGGACTGCGAAATGGGCGAGTTGATACTCATTCATTATTTTAGGAGGGGGGAGGTGAAAAGAGGACTATGAAAGGGGCACATATACTGCCGCGTCATGTGTTATATGTGCCCGCATCTTGGTCCTCGTTTTTCACTAGAATTATAAGAATACAACGGCCATGTCACGAAATATGTCGTGTCCTATGCACAAAGAAGAGTTGTTTTTTAATTTGCTTTTTAAATGCAGAGCATTTCTTTACCTCACATTGTCACCCGTCGTGGCGATCGGCGTCCGCAGCAGCAGCACGTGCGCCCCTCCCCCACTCCTCCTCGCTCTCAACAACAGGTGCGGGGGCGCGCATGCGCGTGCTCCGGCGCTGAAAGAAGCGTCGCAGCAGCGGTGCTACCTCCTCTCCCTCTACTTGCGCGCGCTACGAATATAAAGCGGGTATGGCGCGGCTCACTCCATTCTACTCCTGCGCTCTGTTGTGCTTAAAGGAAAAGAAAGAAAAGAATAATAATATAGACAACCCTATTGCCCCGCAGAGAGGTGGGGTGCAAACGATGGCAATAAATAACACTGTATACGTACTTACCTCTTCTCTCTCGTTCTCTCTCTCTCCGTTTCTCTCTCTCTCTCTCGTCTCGCTAACCCTTACTATCCAACCCCTAGACAACAACAACTACAACTACCACCGCGAACTACCACAAACCTACGCCACGTGACCACCCCCAATGCTCTGCATTTACTCGTGTCCCTCGCGCGGGGGTATGCGACGGAGGTTTTTTGTTTCGATATCGAGCGGTACGACAAGTGGAACTGTGTAATGAAAATCTTGTTTTAGAATATCCAATAAATTCAGAAAAATTTTCGTGATTTTGTTGTTATGAATTTCCCTTGTATGTGTTGTGCGCATTTACCCTAAAAATGGTTATGGGTTGTTCGGTAAATTCGCGTAATTAATTTTTTTAATTGCGATAGTATGCCCTTTGGCATAAGGTCCTACAGGTAAGGTTGACACCAGTTTCCCGGAGGAAGTCTAGAAGACAACGGTGGTGAGGCCCTCACAGCCATCGCTGTAGATCGGGTTGTCTCCCATGATGCAGGCCTGTGCCGCGAAGGCGTCGGGATCTCGCTGCACTCAGGGAAGGGCACATCCATAGCAGATTATTGGTGTCAGCGCCTTCGGCAGGAGCCGTACAGAAAGGGCAGTTGTAGGTAAACGGGGCATGGTATCGCGGTGGCCACGCCAGGCTTACCGCAGGAGAGAGGGCCACCCCAACTCGAAGTGTAAGCAGCAGGACCTCCTCCCAGCCAACGAGCCCACTGGGAAGGTGTGTTCCACACGGTGGGATGAGAGCGCGTGTGGCGCGACGCAGATCTTCCTTTATTTCGAGAAATTGTTCATGTGACTCAGTTGTCAGTGGGGCAGGGGCCGCGGAACCGACGTAAGGTGACAGGATCTATTAGCCGCAATATGAGTGGTGATAGTATTACGCCGGATCCACAGCAGTCGGAGAGGGCAGGGGTACGTGTCCAGTAGGTTATGAATGTCTCTTGAGACAGACGAGTTGGAGGCTACACGTCCCAAATTCCGTATTGCCGCCGTTGAGTGCGTGCAAATTTGTGCCGTAAAATTTCCAGGGGTTTGAACGAGTGCCGGTAGTGGCGTTTGCAGTCCGTCCCGTATGGCTGTGAGCTCCGCCAACGTAGAAAGCCAGGTGCGGAGCGTTTCATAGGCGCAGTTTTGGTTTGTTTCTGAATGAGAGGGGCATTTGATCGCCGTAGTTAAAACGCCGTCTTGGGCCCTGGCGTCCACCAATTCTCTACAACCTGGCGCTGGTTCACAGTCGCTAGTAATGGTTCGCCCGCGGATAGCGCTCTTGCGTTTCCCGTCGACTGTGGAGTCGAATGAACGGCCGGTTGTCGGTCACTTGATGGTACAGCCAGGGCGGCCTAGCTACAAGGTAGGCTGGTAAGGCGGGTACAGGACGGCCTATGTAGATCGCCAACGCCGCTGCCTCGGGAACAAAAGTTTGTGCTGGTGGGCGAAGCGGCGTTGATGTACAAGTTCATACAGAGAGTAAGTTGACCTTCTGCCTGAAGAGGTGGTATAGGCGTTATTGCTACTTTCTATTTCACGAGCTCATATAAAACGGTGTTAATGCAAACAGGCGGTATTTGCGCTGCTTAACTCTTCCACTCAGAAACGAGATTTGTTTCAAGTAACGTTGCTACTTGAAATACGTCCAAATACAAATAGAAATGCGAACACATACCAATAAGAATATTACACAGTTGTCGCTAATGTTATCGCAAGTATACTCTAGTAAAGGCAGTATAATGAAACTTTTTGCCAAGAACAGGCTGTGGAGCAGGCAGAGGGAGGCTATAGAATTTGAAGTCAGGTTATAAGGAGAGTCTCTGGTTGAATATGCTGCAAGAAAAAACTTGCAGATTATAAATCTATTCCTCCGGAAGCAGAATAATACAAATAAAAATACAACACAAAAATCACCAACGAAAGCTAAATGTTAAAGATGCCATTTACGTTAAAGAATCGATTGACTGAGATGCGCAAACTTATATTCTTCACCAAACCGTTAAATATTCAATACCAAAAAAAAAACAAAGAACCATTAAACAGAAAAGGTATATACAGCTTTTATATAACTTCTTTTTCATTCAAAGATATTTCTCACACGTGCTAAGGCCACGACCTATTATTATTCTCCGTGATCGCTTAATTTCAGTTATTTTATTCTCAGCTAGGGGGAAAATTTACAAGAAAACAGTCATGCGCCTGCCTGTTCTCTCATCTATAATTTTTGTCGTTTCTGCACTGTGCTTTTTAAAATAGTAGTTCTTGGGTAGTTCTTCCTTTCCTAAGTCCCTTAATATACGCAATTTCAAAAGCACGCTAAAGTTTTGGTGAGAATTCTACAACTTTATATCGTAGCAGACGACTCGATATCTTACACAAGTTGGCGTTATTCAGGAGCCCTAGTGGCAACTGAGCGTTACCTTTCCTGTATGCCGGTAGTTTCTGGGTGTCTAAGACAGAAATGGTGGTCAATTCTACACCGGTTTCCTGAACGGGAAGAAAAGAGGGATTGTGTAGAATGGCGGGGTGTGAGAACACCCAACGATCAGGTGAACTAAAGTGCCTAGACATGAACAAAATCTATATTTTGTAGGCTATTGGGTTTGGCAGCGGTGTTGTATCAGAAGTTGAAGGACAGTTTTTATGTAAATGTGACGGAGAGCACTTTCTTTGAGTTTCAGTAAATTAGGATGAGGAAGCTGGGAGGATCGTGTAGGAGCACAGTAATACTGAATGATGTCTTGAAAAGTGACCAGTGATGGTGTCATGTAATCGTCCCCGGAGACCTGGGAAGAAAAGGCTTTGCTGTCTTTTCCTTCATCCTGTCATTTTGCGTACGCCAAGAATACATGTATATATATGCGTATATTCTAAAAGAACCATTATATTAAATGTTAGCGGTCGTCCTGTGTCGGCCTTCTCCTTTGCCCTTTCAGCGATAGAATTTATTGTGCTAACGAAATTCCACTGGCTTGCTTGTGGGCCTAGTTGTGGCCCCCCCGTGAGCTGGAGTAGAGACACTGTGAATGTTCAAGATTGGGTGCTGATGCTGGGTGTATGGAGGCTTGGTAAGGCCACCTCACCAAACAAGAAGACTCGACAAACAGCATCGGAGTGCGTGGTTATGCTCAGAGGCGTATGTTGGGAAATTGCTGCACTTATACCTAAAGATTTTGAGACCTAGGTGGACGGTACGTTGAGTTGTTAGTAGTGACCACCGCCCGATGCAGAGATGAAGTTTTGTAAGGCTTGCATCTTAATGAAAAGCTGTTGGCTTTGCCGTATGGGTTTTGGTTGGCCTGGTTACGAGCGAGACATCCGTGTGGGCGAAAAAAGGAAGCATACTAGTGCGTATGACACGGCGTTTAATATGTTGTTGCCAATTGTAATATTGGATAATGAAAGCCTCTTCTGGGTATGGAAATGGAAGATGTCTGAGAAGATTGTGGAGCACACAGTGAGTCGATATCGCCGCCTGGTGGAAGGCCTTCGATGATCGCACTATTGGTGTAACGGTGTTGTTGGTTGATTACGGGGATTGACGCGCCAAAGCAAATCGTACGATGAGGCGCGCCGTAGTAGAGGGCTCCGGATTATTGATGACCATTTGGGAATGTTTAGTGAGCTCAGAAATTTATAACAATCTGGCATTTTCGCTATTTAACTGTATCAGAAAAGGGACCTCAGTACCAGGAATCTCACCCAAGTTCATGGGTTCAGCAGAACAAGTATCGGTGTTGTGAAATCAGAGTATGATAAGGGGCTCAGTCGAGTGGACGTGGAGAAGCGAAGAGCTTGCTTGATTGCTTTGTGAACATGCATATCGAGTTCATCTAGACACATCTACAAGTTTAAAGTGAACGATCAGTTTTTTTGTACTGCTGGTAAGATCATTGGTAAAGACGCATTGTGGGAGAATTTCTGTATACACCCGGTAATGCTGAGTGCAGATCGTCTGATTTGCACATTTGTTTCTTAATTTCTTTATCTTCGAATTGTTGTCTCAATAAGGTCATTCGAGCGTGCGCGATCTCAGTTAATATCTTTCCGGCGCCCCCTTTGTCGGTCAGTTCGTCACGGTGCCCTAGGGTATTTCCACCGCTTTTATGGGTTGCTTTAACCCGACTGTCCATGAAATTTTCGGTTTGTCAGCGAACCATTTTTAGTACACGTGTACGAATGAACTGGTCTTGGGGTCATTTTCGCCACATAAAAGTGCAGTTCACTACTTGCGGATGTCCGCATCCAAGCGAGTTAGCTGTCGTTTTATTACCATTCAATACCTCCCCGCCCCCTCCCCCCCCGTTCCAGGAAACTATTGTTGAGGCAGAACGTACGTGTATTTTCACTTATTAATTTACTTATCTCATTCTTGGCTCATCTTCCTGCTTTTATCTCTTCAAAAAAATGTCCTTATTTTTCTTTCCTGTCCACATTTCTAATAAAGAAAACGTTATTTTCCCACTCTAATTACGTTGAAACAGCATTTGACTTGGGCGTACATAAATGTTCTTAGCGATAACTGAAATCTTACCCACGCTTACACTGGCCAACCGATATGTGCACGTCTCTGTTAGCATTACCGTGATTAAAAGTATAGCCATTTCATGAACAATAGTCACAAAATCAAATAAAAATAAATGAAAATTACCATGAAAAATAAGAACGTTGTTTTAATGTTAGAATAAAATGTAGGCGTTGCCAAGTTTTGTTAGGTTTTGCAATGTTCTTGCGACGCGACGCTAAGTGTTGAGGGGTGAGGCAAGTTTACCGGGGCATTAAAAGGCCGTTTCATTCGGTCCGCCACAGTGACAGCAGATACCAGGTGCAAAGAAGAAAGGTCGACCCCAAGCTTCGCTATTTCTCCAGCCTGGCACCACTAGGGCAAGATCCGCAATATGTTTGCGTTTTAGGAGCCAACGAAACACTGTCACGTTTAAATTTGTATAACAAGTGATGCGTATACGCGTGCGCTTCTTGTGCTCACACTCGAGCAGGCGCGAAAGCCGCTTTGAGTTATACACGCTGTCTGCGGTGTTGCACCCAGTACAGTCGACGCAGTTTTTTTATTATTGGTATTTCTTTGTTTTCGCCACCGGACAAAGTTCGAGCGTAAACAGTTCCGTAGTTAAAAAAGTTCAGCTCCTGTTCATTCTTATCATACAAAATTCTTTTGTTTACCCAATGCTCTACACGCAACGTTACGACAGCTCTGAGTTTAAAAAACAAGGTGTGGCGGCAAAACTTTATTCCGTGAAACGCACTGCTTCGTCAATAACAAACCACTCCATTTGATGGGACCGTAGAATATATAGGAGGTGAAGCGGCCCATTGCGGCAAGCACGGGCGGGCGACCAGATAATGTCACAATGTAAACCAAGGCGGTCTGAAAAGATAACTAGCTTCGATGGCGAAGGAGACGGTAGCGGCACCTGATGGACTAATTGATAGCGCCGCAATTCATTCAGTGGCTGCGCAGTGAAATGCCGGTCGCGGCGGCCGCACAGTTTCTTCGCCCACAGCAGATGCCGCTGGTTCAGCGTATCACGAGCGCTTCTGACATTATCTGGCCGCACTAGGAAGCCTCGTTTCACCTCCTACCTTATTCTTGTTCCATGCACCTGACGTACAAACTTTCGAGAGCGGGTATTTGGATGGAGAACCAGTCCTGGCTGACCATGCAAAAATATGCAAAATTTTCTCACCTGAGTACACGCGATTTAAAACAATTTTTACTCCAGCACCCCACCTACAAACAAAGGCATGACACAATAGTTAGACCCTTGTTATTTCAAGTAGACGAAGATTCGCCTTGCAAGGGTGGTTTATGCATGCGGCGTTGATGCGCAGTGTACGGTGTTATGATTTTTTACAATACTGCGCCGTCTCAATCCGGGCTTTTACGGCAGCGATATTTGTAACGATTACCACGTTGGAGTTTCTCAATAGTTCAGGTAAAGTTTTCTTTCCTCGTTGCATATTTGCTTACTTGCGTTCCCATTGTCGATTTGAATGATCAGAGTGTGAGACAAAATATCTAAAAATATCTACGGTCAGCCGAAGTTTCCAGTAGCCATAACAGACACAAATTTGATTCTCAAAGAGCTGAGGAGATGTTAATATATTAGTGCAGATTGAAAGAGTTTATGATAGAGGTGTTGCTCTTACCAAAATCTTAAAGTGTCAAATTCGACAAGGAATCTTATGCTGTTTGAAGTTTGCCTGCTTTTCAAACGCTCTCTCTTTAATTCTGCATTTAAAATAATATTTCTTTTCTGCACTTTGAGAATAGAAGTGTTTGTTACCTCTGCTTGAAATTTGGGCTGACCGCAGATATTTTTGAATATTTCGTCTCACCATCTTACTATTTCGTCTCACCATCTGAACGCAAGTAAGCAAATATGCAGCGATGAAAGAAAACTTTACCTCAACTATGAAAGAACCGTAATGTGGGAATCACTACAATCATCGCCGCATAAAAAGACAGGATTTAGAAGCCGCAGCCTCATAAATGAAATCATAAAGCAGTACACTGCGCATCAACGCCACATGCAAAAACCACTCTTGCAACGCGCAGCTTCTTCGTCCATTTGCAATAGGCAGGATCTAAGTATGGTGTCATGACTTTGTAGGTGCTGTGCTGGAGAAAAAAAAGGGTTTTAAATCACGTGTAGTCTGTTGAGAAAACTTCGCATAGTTTTGCGTGCCGAGCCAGCACTGGTTCTCCTTCCAAAAAACCACGGTGAAAAGCTTGTACGTCACAAGTAGTCGTCCCATCGAATCGAGTGGCGTGTTATTGAAAAAGGAGTGCGTTCGACATAATAAAGTTTTGCCGCCATACCTTGTTTTTTAAACTAAGAGCTATCATAATCTCGCGTGTACACTGGAAGGGTAAACGACAGAATTTTGTATCATAAGAATGACCACCAGCAGAGATTTTAACAGCGGAACTCTTTACCTTCAAGCTTGGTCTGCTGGCAAAAGCAAAAAAAAGATATGAAGAAAAAAAATCTGCGTGGACTGGAATGGCTGAACCAACGCAGATAGTGTGTTATAACTCAAGCCGGCTTTCGTACCCGTTCGAATGTGAGCACACAAGACGAATGCGTATGTGCTTCCCTTGCTATACAAATTTCCATGTAACGGTCTTTCCTGGGCTCCTAAAACACAAACATATTGGCGGTTCATGCCCTATTGGTGCAAGGCTGGAGAAATAGCGGAGCTTGGGCTCGACCTTTCTTCTTTACCCCTGGTATCCGCTTTAATTGTGGCGGACTGAATGAAACGGCTCTTTGACATCAGGGTATACTTGCCTAAACCCTCAATACTTGGCCTTGCGTCCCAAGAACACTGCAAAACCTAACAGAACGTAGCAAAGCCTACCAAAGTTAAGCAAAAGTTCGCAAAATCGGATTTTTATTTTTTTATTTGCATACCTACTTCGCCCGATGGGCATTATAGTAGGGGGGACAAATAATCGATATAAAATACAACATTGCACACTCTTTGAAAGGTTGAAGAAAAAAAAACAATTGTAAGAAAACATACAAGGTTTGCGTTAGTAAGCCACACACTGCAGACCGTGAGTACAATACTAGTCACACATGTGGTACATTCTGAGGGAGCACATGAGACAGCACTAAAAACAAGTATCGGCCAGGTAACAAGATACATTCATTTACACAGCACGCTGGCTAACATTGCAAAGCATAAATATCAAAGGAAGTTTTAAATGGCGAGTACATTTTTATCTATAAATATATTCTTGAAGGACAGTGGGGAACGTCACATCAGAAGCAACTTCGATTAGTTCAGGAGGCAGCAGGTTCCATTCGCGTATTGTACGGGGAAAAAAAGAGTTTTGGTATGTGGTTGTGCGCGCGCACATTTCTTTTATCTTAAGTAAGTGGTCGCGGCACCCGGATATGTATGTTGGTGATTGTAGATAAGTCTCTTTGTTTAGTGGTGTGCGATTGAAGACGGCATCTCGAAGGAAAGAGAGGCGGGAAACAACACGGCGCAGTGAAAGATCTTCCAAACATATGTGCCGTTTTATTTCTGTGACACTGCTTGGGAATGAGTAAATGCCGGTTATGAATCGGGCTGCACGTTTCTGTATCGCTTCTAAGCTATTGACAAGAATTTGTGTGTGCGGGTCCCACACAACGGACGCGTATTCCAGAATCGGGCGAACGTTGCTTAGGTAAAGTGTTCTCTTGACATCTAGTGGCGCGTGCTTAAAGTTCCGTTTAATGAAATTTAGTACTCGTCCTGCTTTTAAAGTGATGCTTTGAACGTGACGATTCCATGTCAGATCGGCGGAAAACGTGACACCTAGGTATTTTGCTTCGCTTGTTTCTGATAATGGGGAGCCGTTCAAGCAGTACTGTGTACCGATTGGTTGACGCTTGCGCGTGAAGCAAATATGCTTGCATTTTGAGATGTTCAGGGACATAAGCCACCTGTCACACCATGAAGAAATTTTATTTAGGTCTGTCTGTAATGCTACTCTGTCAGAATCGTGATTAATTTCTCTGTAAAGGACACAATCGTGTGCGTACAGCCGGATTTTCGAAGTGATTCCTGTGCCAGTGTCAGTTATATATATAAGAAATAAAATATGACCTAAGACGGAACCCTGCGGAACGCCAGAAGATACGCATGCATATTCTGATTCTGCGCCATTAATTACCACTCTTTGTAAACGACCTGTCAAATAGTTTTTGAGCCAAAAAAGGATGCTATTTGGCAAACCAAGAAGTGAAAGCTTATGAAGTAAAACAACATGGGAAACTTTGTCAAACGCTTTCTGGAAATCTAATAGTATGCAGTCTGTTCGTAAACCTTTATCAAATGATGTAAATACGTCATGGGTGAATTCCACTAACTGAGTTACGCATGAATGACCAGCTCTTAACCCGTGTTAATAAGGAACAAAGAAACTGTTTTTTTTGAAGGTGGGTAAAGATATTAGTGTATATTATGTGCACCAGGGTTTTGCAGCACACAGATGTTGAAGGTGTGGGTCTATAGTTCATGACACTGTCACGGGGCCCACTTTTATCAATCGGAACAATGTCGCCTGTCTTCCAGTCTTCAGGTAATTCTGAGGTTTGAAGAGATTTGTGATACAGTACTTCTAAATACTTTGAGATGACATGTGCGAAGGATTTCAAAACAAGATTGGGTATCCTATCTGGACCTGGCGCCGAGCGTGGTTTTAATTTTTGGATGAGGCTGGGTCAAGCTCCGCTATTTCTACAGAATTTGCATCACATTGGGCGTTGCACTTAATATGTTCATTAATAAAATGCTTTCAACGCTTTACCACCAGATGATATTGAGATTAGTAGTACAGATAGTATAAGCGAAATATTGTTTCTGGTAAACAGCAAAAGAACTCAAATGCATTCCCTTGCATTTAACCAGCGGCCAAAACAACCTGTAAAAATGTTGTGTGGGGGCCCTTCTTGTTGGCTTCATGTTTTTTCGGTGTCGCATTATGTTTAGTTACTCTCTTGGAAACAAACTAAATATTTCAGTTTGTGTAGAGCACAATTTGAACAGATGATTGGAAACAAACTAAATATTTCAGTTTGTGTAGAGCACAATTTGAACAGATATAAAACAGTATTTTCTAAACTCTTTCAGAAAAATAATTTCATGAAGAGTACAGCGGAGCAGTCCAGAAATATTGTTTAAAAAATTCACCGTGGCGATGAGTAGTGCGGAATTGATTTTACCCATTAATTTGGTACTGGCGACGCAATTCGGTCACAGAGAACTCTTTTTCTGTATGCTTAGACATCTCCACTTCCAAGTTTATTCCTAACATAAAAACAACGTTCCTATTTTTCACGCTAATAACTGATTTTTTGTGACGAGTGTTCAAGAAATGGTAGACATTTAATACAGGTTATTCTTAACACAAAAAGGACGTTCTTGTTTTTCCACTAATAGGACATATTTTGTGACTATTTTTCAAGAAATGGCCATATTTTTAATAAAGATAATGCCAACAGAAAATAACACTTATATGTTGTCCAATGTTAACGTGTGTAACATTTTACTTATTGCAAAGAAAATTGAACTAAGCCCAAGTCAAATACTGTTGCAATGAAATTAGAGTGGGAAAGTAACCTTTTCTTTATTTATTTATGTGAACCGGAAAAAAAATAAGGGCATTTTGTCGAAGAGATAAAAGCGGGGAGAATCATCAAGAATAAGATAAGTAAATTCTAAAGTGAAAATACGCTGTACGATCTGCCTCAATAATAGTTGCCCGGAACGGGGTGTATTGGATGGTAAAAAACCACAGCTATCTTCCCTCGACGCAGACATACGCGGATAGTGAACTACACTATTATGGGGACAAAATCATCCTATCAGCAGTCCATTCGTACACGTATACTACTAAGGGTTCGCAAATAAACACAAATGTTCATCGACAGTTGGGTTAAAGCACCCCATAAAAGAGGCATAAATGCCCTAGGGCACCTTGACGAGCAGACCGACAAAGGGGGCGCCGGAACAGTAATAACTAACATCGTGTACACCCCAATGACCTGATGGCGACAGCAATAGGGAGATGAATATAGAAAAAAGAAAAAAAATGTGTGCAGGTCAGACGACCTACAATCGGCATTACCTCGTGTAAGCGAAGATTCTCGAACAATGCATCCCTAGTGATGTTCATAGCAGAAGTAAAAAAAATGATCTGTCACTTTATACTTACTTAATGTATCTGGATAACTCGATACAGATGCTCGATTAGCATTCACGTAAGCTCTTCATATCTCCATGTCCACTCGACCGAGCCCTTTATCACAGACTCTGATGTCACAACACCGATACTTGTGCTGCTGAGTCGAAGGACTCGAGTAAGATTTGTGGCGCGACAGACCCTTTTCTGATACAGTTAAAAAGCAAGAATGCCCCATTGTTAGAGATTTCGGCGCACAATAAAGGTGCTCAGGTGGTCAAAATTAATCCGAAGCTCCCTACTACGGCGCGCCTCACCGCATGATTTGCGTCGGCGTGTTAAACACCGTAATCAACCAAGAACACCGAAAGTGAGCGCATCGAGGGGCTACTCACCTGGCGGCGGCATCGACGCACGATGTCCTCGACAATCTTCTCAGAGATCTTCGCATTTCCCTACCAGGGCAGCCTCTCACCATCCAGAAAAACGAAGCAACAACCTTTAAAACATCGTGTCGTACGCACGAATATGCATCCCGCTTTTCGCCCACGCAGACGTCTCGCTTCTAGGCAGGCCAACCAAAACCCATATGGCAAAGCCAACAGCATTTCATACAGATCCAAGCCCTTACACAACTTCGCCTCTACATCGGGCGGTGGTCAGTGCTCAACTACTTAACGCCCCGTCCACCGGGACTCAAAAACGTTCGGTATAAGTCTAGTAATTACAAAACATACATTCCAAGCCTTATCACGGACACCCACACCATTTTTTCAGTTTTCTTGTTTTATGAGGTGGCCTTACCAAGCCTCCAGACACTCAGAATCAGCACCCAATCCGGAACATTCACAGTATCTTTTCTCCGGTTCACAGGGGGTCACAACTAGGCGCACAAGCAAGACAACAGAATTTCGTTACCACAATAAATTCTGTCGCTGACAGTGCAAATGAGAAGGAAGACATGGGACGAGAGCTAACATTTAATATAATTGTTCATATAGAATATGCGCTGATATATATATGTCTTCTTTGCATTCGCAAAATGACACCATGAAATGAAAAGACAGCAAAGCCCTTTCATACCACGCCCGAAGACGATTTGGTCACTCCACCCCAGGTCACCATTCGAAAGATCACGCAGCATTACTGTGCTCTTACACGATTTCCCCCGTTTCTTTATCCTAATTTATTGAAACTCGAAAGAAGTGCTCCCGTCAAATTTACACGAACACTTTCCTTTTACCCTACTACAACTCCCCTGCTCAACCCAATATCACGCAACATATAAATTTTGTTAGCGCCTTTGCATTTTAATTCACCTGATCATTGGGTGTGCTCACACCCAGCCAATCCCCGCAATCTGTCTTTTCTTCCCATTGCGAGAATCTGAGTATAACTGACCACCAGCGGTGACCTTGATACCCAGAAACTACCGGTATTTATCGCAGATGATGCTCAGTTGACTCCTGATTATTACAAGTTCTGGGAAAGAGAATACTCTGCGTCAAAATAAAGTTGTAAACTTCCAAGGAAAATTTAGGGGAGCTTTCCTAATGGCGTATACTGTGAGTGTAAGGAACCACCTATTGTAAAACAAAAAAAATCAGGCGAGTTGGTACTGTTTTAAAAAGCATAACGCAAAAAACGACACAAATCGAAGATGAAAGAACATACAGACGCAGGACTGTTTTCTGCTAAATTTCTCACTTAGATGATATTAAAATAAACGAATTACAAGAATCACAGTGATTAAAAACTATTCCTGGCATTAACACGTGTGAGAAGTATCTTTCAAAACAAAAAAAGTTTTAACCTATCTCTCTGCAAATAGGGTTGCGCACAAGCTTAACCTCATTTAAAAGAAAAATGACCAAAATCAAATCACATTCAGACTCAACCGAAACACGATGACGACGATTCGCTGCAATTAGGGCGTTATATAGCAACACTCGTGCCGCGCGCCCATGCCAGCAAGGATATGCGAATGACGAACAGGAGCTGGAGCTGCGCCCAAGCTCCTTCAGGGGCACTGTCAACGCATTATCTCTGGACAGTCGCCATGAGTTAATACGTGCAACACACTTTTTGGTATTTTGAAAACTTGTATTATCATCATACAGCTTTGGCTTTGGCGCACAGTTGGCTATGGCGCAAGACTTTTCGGCGTGTGCCACCGCGAACGGCACAAATCAACTTTTAGATGCTTCACTTTCAATGATTCAGAAACGGGTGAGCAAGTCAACAGGAGCGTAATACCGATTGTGACAAGTGGTCAAATATATGGTATTTTAATGAGGTGTCTGCACCGATTCCAAAGCGTCCAATCTACTCAATACTATGGGTGTGACCCACGAGGAAGTAGGGGACGTGGAAGGATGTCTTTCGGCTCGGAGGCAGCAAGAAGGCTACCCTCTTAGCGTAGATCTGAGGACCGTCGCCGGCTTCCCTGTCCCAGCCACCCCCCGGCCTGTCAACGAGATGACGGCCAACAACAAGACGACAGCCGACGAGACGACAAGAAGCTGTTGCGGCCGTCGGAGTGAGCGTTGTCCGGTGGCGTGGAGCACGAGCAGCGATGCTTTGCCGTGGTGCTGACCTAAGCCCATCAGTCCCGCCACTAGCCATCGGCCACCGTCACGTGGTTTTCAATCCAGACACCTCCACAACGACTCCAGTAACCTGCCCGTGGCCAGCCAGAGTAGTGCCTCTCCGAGTCGTCACATACAGACGTTTCCTCCCTGCGATTGCCGTCTGTGAGCGTATCGCTTTCTCGATGACTTTGTCCGCAATCATCTGCACCTTTGTGTGCCCGTGTGTAGTCCGTTAGTGTGATTTTGTGTCTACTCCGGCCTTGTACATCAATCCAGTTAGTATAGTTTGTGTGTTTTCATTTGCGAGAGTGTAGTCCAGTCTCGTGACTTTCTACGCTGTCCGGCCCAACATTCCTTACAGCTATATTGTATGACATGTCCGTTTCCACATAACCTATCGTGATCGTTATTCTCGTATCGTGTTTTTTATTCATTGCTCCGTCTTTAGTGCTGTCTGACGATACTATGAGTAAATAGAAGCGCAAAAAAGGCAGACACGGGCGAAGTGAAGACGGACACACACGTTCAGCAGTGTGCGTCTGTCTTCACTTCGTCCGTGTCTCATTATTTTTTGCGGTTTTATATAGTCATGGAATACCTCCATTCCACGGATGGTACCCTTACTACTATAAGCAGTCCACCATATCGACGTCCACAGAAATTTTGTAAAAACGATGCCACGTCTGGCACTGCATCTGGTCTACCCAACCTAAAGCAAGGGGACCAAATAAAAACTAGCAAACAATGATCTAACGAACAAAAAACAATCATTGAAAATACCAAAAGCTAACCTCAGCTATAAAATCATAGTTGAATATGAAGGTGAAAAACAGCACAGTCCGGAGACGTTCTCAACCACCGGTCTTGGCATCAAGAAGCTGAGACGGACCCCGCGCAACACACCAAGACACGCCTTTGGCGGCTACAACCTAGTCCTAAATATTCAAAATTCGTGGTCTGCCACTGTAGCCATGCCTGAAGCGCGGAGCTAGGGAGTCGATGCATGGCATTGTTGACAATTTATTCATTTACTGTATGGGCCATCACGGGCATTGCATTATAGGGGGTGAAAAAAATCATGTAAAAACAGCAACAGTCTAATCATACAATACATTTATACCACAAATACAATGCAATAAATACGAACATATTTTTACAAGGACAGCACAATAACAAGTACTGTATTATAAGATATTTAGATATTAGGTTACTAGATATTTAGATATTTAGATGCTTGCTGGCGCACTCCAAGTAGGAGGACTCAGAAGTCATTCTAGCCAGCCTCGGCCAAAGCGAGACCAATTGCTCGTGTTCCTCATATTCTCCTCTAAGCACTATGCGCATAGCAAGCATGGCCGAGGCAAATAAGGCCATGGTCTTTCATATGGTGAGCTTGTTTTCGCGATGGATCTACGTCCTTTCTTGTCTCGAAGCGCCTCAGAACAATATTCATTTCGAAATGCACAATAAAAGAATAACCATACACATAAAGGGTAAACTGTTATCTTATTTAACATATCCATGTACGGGATCAATAAATCACACAATTCGACACAGAAACATTCCTTAAACATTGATAAATATTTGTAAATTTATTGTGAATGAGTCGTGGTCAATAAGGCTGTTGATGTTACTTGGGAGCTGATTTCAGTGGCGAATAGAAAGAATGATAGGCGAGAAGAAAAATGGGTTTCTATTCACGCATAACGGGTGTATTTCAATGCATGAAATAGACGACAAGCAAACGGGTTTAGGAGGTTCTATGCTGGATACAGCGAAACAAGTCTGGCTGTAGCGCAGCTTATAAACATTTTACAAGAGACTGTATGCGTTGTTTTTTCAGAAAGGTGAAGGCATTTCTTGTCATTGGTGGTATGATTTGCGTTCTTGGAGTAGTTTTTCAGAAGGAATGGAGGAGCTTTATTTCATAGTTTTCTTCAAGTGTGTTTACAAGATACGACAAATAGGTGACTGATAGCCGCGAACCCTGTGGCAGCAGTGTTCGCGGCCTTTGTGCACGCCACTTATCCTGCTCCTCGTACCCCGGTCACTGATACCGGCGTGAATGCTGCGACCATCTTCTAGACGGACGCACGGCTGCGGCTACCATCTCCTGCTCATGAGCGGCTGTCTGCTTCGCCGTCATATCTTGTCATGGTAGCCGGCACTTTCCCGGTGAAGAGGCCTATAAATACATGAGCTCCAGCGCATCGTCAGGGGAGTGAACTTCTTATACCATGCATGAGACGCGATATTCGCTCGCAGCGCCGGAAAAACCCGTGGTGTTTGGGGGCGGTACTAAAAACATGGCGGCGCGTTGCAGCCACGCCCCAGGAGACGCCATCTTGATGAGGACTGAAAAGCCGCGGGGGGGGGGGGGGGGGAGGCGGTTTTACCGCCAAAATAAATTGGGAGGCACCTGCAAGCTAACTTGAGCGAGTGGAAGATATTCAGTTCAGATGGCCGGCGCTAAATCTTGTTCGGTTGCGCAACGCGCCACATTATCAAAGGGGCAATGGTTTCGCACTGTTCGATGAAGTTTTGCGTGTCCACTTCTTTTTGCCCCACTTATTTCAAGTACGACGTCGGTGTGGTTTACTAGTACACACACACTAGAACGGAATAATGAGCACCATTTTTTAAATTTTTATTGCCTAATTGTACCATTCAATCAGGATAAACACAACTTGGACATTTTACGCTTTTAGTCGCATACAAAAGTGTATGGCACATGACCTCAGCGTAATAACTAAGTATCCAGCCAGTGAATACCTATCTAGTGCCTTTTCTGTCCAAGATACGCGTAGTCTCTGCTGGTGAAAAGGGCAGGACACAGCCTAGTAGCTCCTGTGGATATGACGAGGTGGTAAATGAGCCCCGGCCTGCCTTCTCGCACACTGGAGCAAAACGCGAGATCTGGAACATCAGCCTGCACGTGTGTATATATGCGTTAGAATGAGTACTAGCTTTATTGCTACTTGCAGGCGTACATACGATAGTTTTGAGTGATAACTGGAATCTGCATTCGAAATAAACGTTATCTTATATATCGGGAACCTTTCCTTCGTAATTTGATTTTGACGACAAAGACGACTGGTGACAACACCAATCGTGAAGGCAACTTTACATTAAAATCATTTCTTTATTATTAAGACACGCGGATACATGTTTCTATTTGTACGATCATAATGTTCGGTGCAAAGACCCACCTTTACTCCTAATCCAAAATACGTTTCTGCAGACAAAAGCAGCCATCCCACATCAGGATCGCTAAACAGTATTGATGCATATATAATCTTACGCATTATGCATCCCTCTGGTATTTCTCGGGCCCTGCAATAAACCGGCAATAAAATACCTTATTTAAAACCCTGTAATAAATTACTTGCACACGTCAAGTACTGTGTTATCTAATTATTTATCAGCCTGTAGCTGTAACTGCGTTCTTGTGACTATATCGTTCTTGTACTTAAATCTAAAACTCGAAGCACGGCAGTGAAGCGTAAATTATAAATTATAAGGGTAATAATTAGTATAGTTATGATTGTATAATAGCATGTTATAGTAATTGCTTAGTTTTTATATTTATACCAGAAATTCATTATGCCTTATGCCGTGGATTCACGTGAAGACTAAATTAAGAACACACAACTGAAACGCAATAAATTAAATAGAGCCCGTTGGAAACTCACATGTGTAAATAATTTATGTAGTAACTACTTAATTAACATAGTGCTATCAACACATGCTCTGAACCTATGCACCCGCCCTGTGAGCCAGAAGTCTACGGGAGATGCTTTCCTGTAGCTGTGGACACAAATAGGGTGATAATGAATTAATCAATTGGTCAATCAATGAATGAATCAGTCAATCAATCACTGTTATGCGTGCCCAGGAACAGCCGGGGGCCTTTGTGCTGGCGCACGTAAACAAAAACACACGAAACACGATGTACACATCTCTCAAAGAAAAAATAAGAGGAAAATAGTACCGGTTATGCAAGAAAAAATCTAGAAATTGATATAAATACACACAAAAGCACAGACTCAATAGTATTGGTCGCAAACGAAGAAAATTACAGATTTTGACCTACACACGCGAACACGCACACTTATGAGCACCCATTCATACACACAAGTACACCTAACAGTGAGGCATATCTGACAGAAGCAAACAAGACCATTAAAGAGGGAATAAAAAGAAAAGAACAAAATGTTAGCTTAGGCTAAAGTCAAAGAATGAAAGTCAATCAAGTGCATGAACACAGGGGTAAAAGACAAATACAGAATAGGTTGACAGTTACGCCAATACAAACTCACAGACATGTTTGCGAAACAGAGCATAACAATCATTAAATATATCCAGGTAATCAGAGAACCCATTATACGTACACTGAATTCGGAGCATACAGTACTAAACACGTAGACTTTTGGGATTGTTAAAGGGATGTTTCCTGGTGAATTTTTGCGGCACTGTAGAGACGAACATGTTGTAGCAGCTCCCCACTAGACAGTATGCCGTGAATAGTTTTAAACAGGAAGAGGAGATCAAAAGTGTCGCGAACTGGGCCAGTTGGTACTGATTCATAGTGGTGAAACAGCGCGCAAACCTTTCCGGCCCAAGGCAGCGTCGCGTCGGGCACATTTTAGGGCCGTAACCGACGCATTCGAGCTTCCAGAGCCCGGCGCATTCCAGCGGGCGTCCGTTCGCATTCCGGCGTCCAGGATCCGGAACATTCCCGCGAGAATCCGGCGCATTTCGGCGTAAAGGACCCGGCGCATTCCAGCGGGAGTCCCGCGTATTCCGGCGTCCACAGCCCGGCGCGTTGCAGCGGCGTGCGCGGCGCATTCCGGCGTCCATCGTGTTCCGGCGCATTTCCGTGCTCCGGCGCGTTCCAGCTTTTGCTATTCGCATAATCAGGCATTCGCTGGATCGCGCCGATTCCGGAGCGCTGGGTTTTCCGACAGGGAGACGCACACTACTTAACCTGTGTGTCCATCTTCACTCCGTCCGTGTATGCTTTTCTTGCGCTTTTATTTACTTCTACAGCACTCAAGACGCAGCCATTAATAAAAACATTTTACGAGAGTAAAGAACACGATAGGTTAGTGGAACGGGCATGCCATACAATATACCTGTAAGAAATGTTGGGCCAGACCGCATACAAAGTCACGACACTGGACTACACCCTCGCAAATGCAAACACACGAAGTATAATAACTAGATTGATGTACAAAACCGCAATAGAGACTAAATAGAGACTGGATTGATGTACAAAGCCGCAATAGAGACTAGAGACTAAGCCGCAATAGAGACTAAATGGACTACACACGGGCACACAAAGTTGCAGATAATTGCGGACAAAGTCATGGAGAAAGCCATACGCTCACAGGCGGCGATCGCCGGGAGGAAACGTCGGTATGTGACGACTCGGAGGGGCACTACTCTGGCTGGCCACGGGCAGGTTACTGGAGTCGTTGTGGAGGTGTCTGGATTGAACACCCACGTGACAGTGGCCGATGGCTAGCGGCGGGATGGAAGGGCTTAGGTCTGCACCACGGCAAAGTCCTCGTTGCCCGCGCTCCACGCCACCGGAACACCGCCAACTCCGACGGGCTCGGCAGCTTCTCGTTTCGTCGACCGTCGTCTTGTTGTTGGCGGTTATCTCGTTGACAGTCCGGGTGGTGGTTCGGACGGGGGAGCCGGCGATGATCCTCGGGCATACACTGAGAGGGTGGCCGTCTTGCTACCTCCGAGCCCGAACAACACCTTCCACCTCCTCTACTTCCTCGTGGGTGACACCCATAGTATTGAGTAGATTGGACGCTTGGGAATCGCTGCAGACACCTCATCACAATACCATAACATTTGGCCACTTGTTACAATCGGTATTACGCTCCCGTTGATTTGCTCAACCCGTTTCTTAATCATTAAAAGTGAAGCATGTAAAAGTTGACTTGTGCCGTTCGTGGTGGAAGACGCTGAAAAGTGTTGCGCCATAGCCAACCTTGCGCAAAGCCAAAGTTGCATGATGATAATAAATATTACTAAAACGCCAATAAGTGTGTTTCACGTATCCATTCAGGTTGATTGTCCAGAGATAATGCGTTGACAGTGCCCCTGACGGAGCGTGGGCGCAGCTCCAGCTCCTGTTCGTCACTCGCATGTCCCAGCTGGCATGGTCGCGCGGCACGAGTGTTGCTATATAACGCCCTAATTGCAGCGAATCGTCGTCATCGTGTTTCGGTTGAGTCTGATTGTGATTTGATTTGGGTAATTTTTCTTTTATATAGGTAAAGCTTTGTGCGCAACCCTGTTTGCGAAGAGATAGGTTAAAGCATTTTTTTCTTGGATGATACTTCTCACACGTGCTAATGCATGGAATAGTATTTAATCACCGTTATTGCTGTATTTCGTTTATTTCAATCTCAGCTAGGTGACAAATTTAGAAGAACACAGTCCTGCGTCTGTATGTTCTCTCATCTTCGATTTGTGTCGTTTTCTGGCTGTGCATTTTAAAATAGTACCAACTCCCCTGATTTCCTTTTTACAAAAGGTGGTAATTCCTTCCTTACACTTACAGTATGCACAATTCGGGAAGCGAGCCAAATTTTTTATTAGAATTTTACACCTGTTGTTGACGCAGAGGATTCGCTCTCAAAGAAGTTGGAGTAATTCAGGGGGCAACTGAGCATTATCTCCCATGATTACCGGTAGTTTCTGGGTGTCCAGGATAGCGCCGGTGGTCAGTTCTACTCAGATTCCCGGAATGGGAAGAAAAGACAGATTGTGCGGAATGGCTGGGTGTGAGCACACCCAATGATCAGGTGAATTAGAATGCAAAGGCGCGAACAAAATTTATATGTAGTGTGATATTGGCTTGAGCAGGGGAGTTGTAGCATGGGTAAAAGGAAATTCATCGTGTATATTTGGCAGGGAGCACTTCCTTCGAGTTTCAATAAATTAGGATGAGGAAGCAGGGGAAATCGTGTAAAAGCAGAGAAATAATCTCTTGAAAGGTGACCACGGGTGGAGTGATCAAATCGTCCTCAAACCTGGTAAGAAAAGGCTTTGCTGTATTTTCGTTTCATGGTGTCTTTTTGCGTATGCAAAGAATACATGTATATATAAGCGCATATTCCCAATGAACAATTTTATTAGATGTTAGCGCTCGTCCCATCTCTTCCTTCCCATTTTCCCTGTCAGCGATCGAATTTATTGTGGTAAGGAAATTCTGTTGTCTTGCTTGTGCGCCTAGTTGTGACCCCCTGTGAACCGGAGAAAAGATATTGTGAATGTTCTGGGTTGGGTGCTGATTCTGAGTGTCTGGAGGATCGGTAAGGCCACCTCACGAAACAAGAAAACTGGACAAACGGTCTGGAAGTCTGTGACTATGCTCGGGGACGTATGTTTTGTAATTACTAGATTTATACCGAACGTTTTTGAGCCCCGGTGGAGGGGACGTTGAGTTGTTGTGTAGTGAACACCGCCCGATGTAGAGACGAAGTTTTGTAAGGGCTTGCATCTGTATGAAAGGCGCTTGGCTTTGCCGTGTGGCTTTTGGTTGGCCTGGCTACGAGTGACACACGTGCGTGGGCGAAAAGCGCTATGCATACTCGTGCCTATGACAGGATGTTTAATAGGTTGTTGCCAATCGTAATAGTGGATGGTGACAGGCTGTCCTGGGTAGGCAAATGGCAAGATCTCTGAGAATATTGTGGAGCACAGCTTGAGTCGATATCAACGCCTGGTGAGAAGCCCCAAGATGAACTCACTTTCGGTGTTCTTCGTTGAATACAGTGTGTAACACGCCGACGAAAATCTTGCCATGAGAGCGCCCCCGTAGTGGAGATCTTCGGATTGTCATGTGTCAGGGCACCCCCGGAGTGGGGATGCACCAAAACCCCCCAAAAAAGTGAACGAAAAGAACAAAGGAAACGGGAATTTGAAGTGCGCAGCCAGGAGCGCACAAATGAGCGAGCGCCAGCGCAGAAACACCGATGCATCATGGACAAATGTGGCAGCGCACCGGTTATCCAAACAGAAAACACCGCGCACGAGACCAGTGGCGTGATCGGGATATATGGACATGGGAAAGACAAAGAGCCAATGATTGTGCGCCACGGCAGAGCCCACAGGGGATAAAAGTGGGGCGCTCAAAGAGAAGGGAGAGGCAAGATACCAGGAGGCCAGATACCGGGTGGCGGCAGGAGATAGTGAGCTTCACGGAGCGAGCCAGGGGGACGCGGTCAGGCCATCGACCATGCCATCCGAGCTTGGGCGGGAGCGGGCCGACTTCGCATCGGCACCGTCATCCTAGGTGCACCACGAACCTGTGTCTTCATGGCCCCAGCGGCATCGGACGGGCAGCAGCGGCCAACGTCCACGTTCATTCGACGTTCGTCTCAACGGCTCCGGAAGGCTCCGTTCTTGTCGAGACTACCTGGGACCTACAGCGGCAGCGTCTACCGCGGAAACACGACGCCCAAGGGATGACCGCGCATGTCGAAGCCGGCATCAAGGACCTCCAGCGGGAGCCGAAATGTACTGGACGCGCGGAGCCCACACCGTCCAAGGAAGTGACCTCGTGCATCGAATGCCGGCACCGAAGCGTGACGAAGACGGCTACCACCGAGTCGCGGCCACGCAGCAGGTGCAACACATCAGCTCCGACGACAGCGGGGTAGTCCAGTCCAGTAGGGACATACTCGTAGAACACCACTAATGAGTTGTGGTGCGAAATGATATAACTGGGGCATGATGTAATAGGTGTCTTTGGACTAATTGCGTAGAACATTGTTGTCGAGACTTTGGATTTTGATTTCAATTGTACACTGCGATGTTAAGTTGGAAGTTTGAGTGTACAATTTGTGTTTAGTGAATTTCTTTAGTATTGTGCGGTTGGGGTTTTCCAACTGTGTAATAAATGTGCGGTTTATCAAACACGTCAATGGTTTTTCGGTGTCTATCTCTGTGATCTGGTCAAGACAACCCCACCATCCGTTCGCGTGACAACAAAAACAATTGGCGAGCCTGCCAGGATAGATTTATCCTCACCAAGAATATTTTCATTGGGCCCAGTCACGTGTCCTCGCAGCTGCGAGAATGGATCTGTGAAAGTTGTTGACCTTGGTTCAAACGCGAGGCTTGAACAAGAAGCTGTTGGACGAGGAATCTCGCAAAGAAAACGAAAGGTCAGAGGGGGAGGAAAGGTTTTTGGCAGAGGGAAGAAATTTTGAGCCGGAGAAAAGAATCATTGAGAAGAAGAGAAGAAGGATTGAGGAGAAAAAGAGAGAAATTGCATTAAAACGGGCAGAGTTGGAACGTCCGCATGCAGAAATAAAGTGGTTCCTTGATGAAAAGTTGTTGTGGTTAACATTTATTAGAAAGGAAGACCATTGGCCAGGGGTGGAGATGTAGTAATGGGGAGGGAGGAGCACAGTCTTTATGACGTCGTGTTCAAGGGATCTCTTCAGAAGTCATGCAGACCACTGCTAAATTGCTCCTACTAGCCCGCTTTTTGCTTTTTGTAGCATAAATAATGATTTGGAAGAGTGTGTCATGTGAGAGGGATGATGGGGCGATGCATGTTGAGGTGTCGGTGTCATGGGGAGTGAATGTACAAAAGCGAGAAAACTTGGGGGAAGTGCCAGATGAGGTGGTGGAAGTCGGCTGCGATGGAGTGGTGGCAGCGGGGAGATTGGGGGGCGTGCTGTGGATAACATCATTGTCGAATGGTCTCTGGTGCCGTACAGGTGTTGGTGAGGAACTTGTTTAAGAAGATTTCTTGTGTTCGGGTCAGGGTGGGGAAGGAGATGGGGTGGCCTGAATGTGTGAGTGCCTTGAGGCGTTGTTGTTTCAGCTGCTTGGATCTACGGAGTCTGATTGCGGGAACGAGAGTGGGGTCATCGTCAGGGCAGTTGTGCTAGCGGTGGTCCGAGAAGGGCGGCGCTGGTGGTTCATCGGAGGCTATTGCGAGAGTGGCCTCCTTCGCAGCCACGTGAGCTGCTTGGTTCCCAGGAGTGGCTGGTTCATGATCGGGGGTCCAGTCAGTTCGCACTTGGCATCCTGATGTTTGGAGCGCAGTGATTTGATGAATAATGTGGTTGACAGAAAGATGGGTGAACCTGGGAATACAGAGTTCTTGGAACGACTCATGTGAGTTTGTTAGGATGCGAAGGTTGGGGGGAATGGGCAGACGGTAATCGTACATGAAGTAGTCGAGAGAATCCTGCATAGCGATGAGCTCCGCGTCTGTTGAAGGCTCCCATGAATGGATAAATTGTCCAGGCTGATCCATGCTGTGCCGACGTGTGGGTTTATGTGGCTAGCGTCTGTGTAGGCGTCACTTTCACCCGGTCGTTTAGTTGAGGCAAGGCGTCGGCAGCGTTGCTGTCGAATCTTGGGCTTCCTGCGTGCGACGAGTTGCGAGGTGACGGATTAAGTGAAGTATGGCCGCTGCCAGGGGGGTATTGGGGCTGGAAAATTAGGTAGGGGAATATGGGTTCGTTGATCCCACGCGGTGAGGAGCACGCGTTGGTGGGTCAGTTGTCGATTAAAATTGTATTGATCCGTTTGTTCCAGAATGATGCAGTCGATTGGTGGGAGGGTCGCTGCTTGTTGGAGTTTTGCAATTCCTGTATCACGTGGGAGGCCAGCGATGGTGCGCAGGGAGGAATTATAAAGAACTTGCAGCGTGCGCCGTTGGGTGCAGTTGAGGTCAAAATGTGTCCCTCTATACGAGAGAATGCCCACCGCTACTGCTCTTCCGAGGGTGGTTATAGCCTTTTGTTTGGCTCCCCGTGTTTGTTGGAGAGCCGTCGGAGGGTGTGCTGCACGAAGTTCCATTTCTGCTTAAGCCGATTAAGCCATATTTTGGGGCTGTTCCTGGTTCCGAGGAGTTTGTATTGGCTCCCGTCTGGCTGAGACAGAAATGGAGGCGACGCTGACTTGAGGTGGCACGTAATCGGTGGGGGGTTGATGGCCGATGATGGCGAGGAAATCTGTTTTGTGAGGTGCGAGGGGCAGGCCAAGGTCAAGGAGGACCTTTTCGAGTCCCGTCACTGCGCACTGGAGGCCGGTAATCATGGTGTCTTGATTTGGGTATTGGGCTGATTCGGTCCTTATAGTAATATCGTCCCCATAGATGGTTAAAACGGGTTGTGGACTCAGTTGTGGTCCGTCTTTGTATTCTCGTAATGGCTAAGTTAAAAAGAGTTGGGCCAAGTAAAGAGCTTTGTGGTACACCCCTGTCAAGGTAAAAGACTCGGGGAGACCAGCCGGGGTAGGTTCCGTGTAATTGAATGGGGCGAGCTTCAAGGAAGTTTCGGATCTAGTTTTGAGCTTTTTGGCTGGGATATTCCTCAGCAGGTTCTTCAAGGATTGCTTGTTGTCTAACGCAGTTGAAGGCTTTCTGAAGTCCAGTGCGAGAAGGTAGTCGGGGGGTTGTCGGGACTATTTCCGGTTAATCACCCGTGTGAGAAGCCACAGCCTGTCAGCGGTGTTCAGGTTACGGCGAAAACCTGTTTTGAGAGGTCAAAATAGGGCCTTACTATTTCGAGATAGTGGGCAATTCGGTTATGGATAAGCCGTTCTATTAGTTTGCAGATAACAGGAGTAAGGAATATCGGTCTGAGATGCGAGAAGTCGTCGGGCTGGTTGTTGCTTCTTGTTTGGTTTTGGTATGGGAAATATGAGCGACAGTTTCAGGTGGTTGGGGACGAGTTCGGTTTCCCACGAATGACTGAAGCTGTTCGAAGAGGTGCAGCTGGGCTGGTTCAGGCAGATTGCGTAGGTGAATCTATTGAATTCCATCGTGACCAGGGGCGGATTTCGACCTTTCTTAACTGAGCGCTGTTGCGAGTTCAGCAAACGAGAATGGGCTTTCAAGTTCGGGAACTAGGTCGTGTTTAGTAGTATTTGTAGTGGTTGAGAAGGAGTGAGTGAAGCGTGAAGAAAGAAGCCGCGAAGGAGAGTTTCTTCAGTTGGGAGTAGTTCTTGCTGGTGAGCATTAGAGTTGCCACTATTGGTGTGCTGCTGCGTTTTTGCTCACCAAGGCTGCGATGAAGTTTCTACAAAGAACTGAGTCCAGGGAGTCTGCCGTGGTGTTTGCATAGTGCAGCCCAGTTGGCGGCGGCCAGTTGTTTTTGGTAAGCCGTGATCGTTCTGTACCCGTCACGTATGCGACATTGAAGGGAATGCCTTTTGCCGGAAGTACGATAGAGTTGCGTGGGGTACTCCAAGCGCTTCCATAAGTTGGCCAAGTGGTTGTCAAAAAGGAACGCGAAAATAACGGTCAACGCTCCGCAAGTGAGACAGAAGGCACTCGGACCGCCGACCGCGATGAGTCACGTGAGATTGAAAGCAAGCCGTTCCCAGACAATCACGAGGCGGCAAGTAAAAAGGAAGAGAAAGTTGTTGTTTGAATCTATTATTTCAAAGGGAAGGCCATGCGGCCATAGTAAGGGAACAGGGGGAAGTGACAGGGAGGTGTGGCCGAGTAGCACAAATGGTGGGTCCTTGAACATCATAGAAGAAATAACTGCCGTCAGCAGAACCAGGCTAGGGTTATTGGGATCGTGCGAGTGCAGTCAAGTCAACTGTTACGAGCGGGGTAGGCCCCGGTGTACACTAATCTCAAGACACCACTCACTAGGCCGAACACCCCGAGGGCTGTAAAAAAATTAGCGTCTTCGAAAGGGGGGTCGTCTTGAGAGGAATCACGTGCCAAAGCGTTACCAAGTTTTGGGCGGTAAAAAGAAAATGCAGCACAGTGCCAGATTAAGTGGTTGAGGGTTGCGAACACTGAAGTTTCACAGTAGGGGCAGTAAGGAAGTGGAGATCTTGCCGGGTGAATCCGTTTTCTCATGATGTAGGGTGTGAGGGCTGCGTTAGCAATAGTTTTGTAGATGAAGATTTCCGCAGAGCGAGGTATCAGAGGAGCAAGAGCCATGTAGCCAGCGAGAGTAACGGACGCAATGCGTACCTTCTGAGCATGGCGTGCGTGGTCAAGTTGAAGGCGAGGGTCAGGAGAGGGGCGCAACGCATCGTCTAGCAGGGGCAGGGGTACTAGTGAGACACTCTCTTGCTGCATTGTGTGCAGCCTGGTTGCCCCCATCCGAGTCCGTGTGACCCGGCACACACGCCAATCGAACAGTGGTCCTAACGCGAGCCAGAATGGCGATCACGTTTTGGATTTTGTGCAGTGTAGTGATCACTGAAGGGCTTGCGAAGTTCTTGAAGTGCCTGATGGGATTCCGTGAGGATCCGAAAACGTGGAGTGGGTGGCGTTGCAATACTGTAGGTCAGGTGATCCCAATGCGCTGAGGATGCTCTGAAGTCCTGCTTCCAATGGAGACCAGTGGTGCCCTGGCCGAATGACAGAGCCATCCAGGTCCGGGCTAGCTGGGAACGCCAGGCCAGACCCGTATGGGAAAGCGAAAGGCTGGCATCCGTGTAAATGTCCACTTCATCTGGCAATTTTGTCGCAAGGACGCGCTGAAGGGCTTTCTCACGGACAACTGGTAGGGTACTGGGGATACCAGTTCGATGTTGGGCCACTGTGACATGCGGGAGTGAGCAAGGGGGTAGCGGTGGTGAGGCCGAGGGAAGCGTCGGAAGAATGCGCAAGTGGCCAGGCAGAGAGTGCAGCCTCCTGTGGTGTTAATGTCTGCCTAAGGCCATCTTGAACAAGAATGTGAGGAGCTCTTCCATGGGAGGCATAGGAGCAGCCCGTTCAAGAACATCGATGCGGGTATACCTGGGAAGTCCAGTGATTGTGCGGAGCATGGCCCGATAGGTTGTAGGCCGGAATGCTATAAGTGAGACGACCGACCACTACAGCCCGACACAGCGTGAGGCACGCCGATTGGTGAGCTCCACCAAATTTGTTTGAGAGGCGATAGAATAAGTGGAGCATTGGCTTCCAATTTTTCTGCAGTTGACTTGCCCACTGTCGAGCGCTGTTGTGGCTGGCGAGGGGGATGCCGAGCAAGCGGATATGACCACAGTGGGAGGAAATTGGCGTGTCACCGATGCAAATTGTATGATGCATACTACTGGGTTGGTGTTGCTGGCCGTGGACCATGAGATATTCGGTCTTCTCGGGTGGTAACTCGAGGCCGAGAGTTTGAAGAGTAGTGAAAGGCTGTTCACCACCGCCTGCAATTCTGTTGCCATGTCCTCCGTGCAGTCGTAGTCGGCGGCCTCAACCCATACTGTGATTTCGTGGGCATAGATGGCAAAACAAACTGAAGTGTCCCGTTCTAGGTTGCGGGCGGCGCGTGCCATGGCCAAATTGAAAAGTACAGATCCAAGGACAGAACCCTCTGGATCGCCCCTATCTAGATAAAAGGTCCTGGGGCCATCCTGGATGCGTGCTGTAGAGCCGAATAATTCGATTTTCTAAAAAATTCCTAACCCAGTTTTGGGTCCTTTGGCTTGGAAAGGCTACAGCTAGCTCTTCAAGTACCGCTGCCTGACTAACATTTTCAAAGTCTTTTCGCCCGTCGAACGTTGGGACATAATGGGGATTACCAGTTCGTGACGTACGCTTCAGAACGCGTCGTAGTAACCAAAGGCAATCGTGAGTACCGAGGTGAGGAGGGAAGCCAGTCTGGGGACGGATGGAACCACGTGCGTACATATTCCAAATATTACTGAAGGCGGTTGTTGATCAAGTAAGTTTATAGATGGTGAGTGTAAGGAAAATAGGCTAGAGGTTCGTCAGCATAGAAGGGTCTTTGTTTGGCTTAGGTATTGGGTGAACCAGTGTCAGTTTGAGTTCTTCCGGAACTTCACCAGAGGCCCAGTAAGTGTTAATCATGTTTAGCAGTACTAAGTGGGCAGACTCATCCAAGATACGGAGATGCTGCCCCGTCACGCCATTATGACCAGGGTTGGAGCGAGGTTTGCACTGGTGAAGAGCTGCCCTAAACTCGCCCATGGTGAATGGGACCTCGAGGTCCTTATCGACGTCCGGAACCGTGATGACCGGCAGCGGAGGCTGGGAGCTGCTAGAGGCATGAGGGAAAAAAGTGGCTATCAGTCGATGTTCTACGTCCGCTGGTGGTTCCCGGAGAGTGAGGGAAGCGAATATCGTAGGTTTTCCCTTGCGCTTGCCTGACAAGTTCCAAAACGTGCTCGACAGCGTTAAAAAGGCCTCCTTTTTTACCGAGCTTAGCACAAAGACTATGCCAATGCTCGTTAAAAAGTGAGCGCGGATATTGTCAGATGATTTGGTACTGGCGACGAATCCGGATCAGGTCTCGGTGACGTTTGCCGTTGCTTAGATAGCGAGTCGTGAGGGTTTGCACGTGCTTGCAGAGGTTGGTAAGATGAGCGTCCAATGCGGGTGTTGAAGAGTCGCATCAGATTTCCTCCGTAGCGTGTGCTTTCGCAGAGTGCATGGCAGGAGTAAACTGCGGTAGGGTTGGATTCTGAGGGATACGGAGGGCGGTTCGAACAGTTTGCCAATCAATGCGCGAAAGATATTGGCAAGTGCGGAAGCGCTTGCCTCGGAGTGCGAGAAGAATAGAATAATGATCACTACCCCAAGTAGTGGTATATCCGGTATTCAATAGCGTGGAATGCATGCAGGCAACCGTGCAAGTGCGCCGCCATATCTGTGGCCAAGCGTCTGTTGCCAAGGCGACGTTGTGCGCCCGGCCCCCAGATCAGGCACCCCTCTTCTCTTCCATGCCTTCATGGCGGCCAGGCAGGCCGCCGGCCGCGAGTGACCTTGGCTTGCCGTGCAAGGCGTGTGCGAGTGATTCGATAGTCAGTTGTGCCGCGATGGCATTGGTTACGCGAAAACTCACGATTCCGCTCATGAGTGTGACAACCTTATCGGCAATTAAACCCCAGCCACCGCGCGCACCTACGAGCGAGTGCGAGTCGGTCGTGGCACAAAGGTTGACCCGTGAGCGCAGTGGTCCGTTTGACAGCAGGAACTGCATCACTACGAAACTGTTGCCCTCTGAACGCAAAGTAATTCCTCGACGCCAAGTGCTGTTGAGTGCAGCACAGTACGATCTACCTATCGCCAGACGCGTATGAACTAGCCGCCGCAGTTCGGCTGATTGCCAGCCGCCTTGCTCTAACGTCAGACGTGAGTTGTTTTGCTGGGTGTGAAACATTTAGCGCACGAGAAAGCCAGCGCTAATCGGTGTACGCGTGAAACATTTCTCCGAAGAAATAATTCGGTTTTTGTATTCAACCATGTATTAGAGGGCAGCTACCAGACATGAACGTCGTGGATGCGGTGCGCGGGCACTTTCGTCGACACCCGCCCCGGCAGCCAAATGCAGCGTCGGATTTACGTTGTTTATACGCGCCGTTCGCAGCCGCGGTTTCATCCTCCGTGGATTCAAAGTGATCGCAGGTAGGTAGAGCGCCATCACTTAATGTGGGGTGCGAATAATATTATATCTGTTGACGCCTACTACCGATAATCTGGCTGAAACGCAGCAGACGATGTGCGCTGGTTTTTTTTTCGAGATGCGGGCGCAAATCGCATGCGCTGGCACGGTGGCCACCGACAATGGCGGTTTTCAGCGTTGCCAGGCGGATAAATCGCCCGTAAACGTTTCATTGAATACCGCCTATAGGGGCTCCACGTGCGAATCACTCTCTGTAGTAGGAATGGTTAGTTCAGGCGAAGTGTTTTGCTGCCGTAGATGAAGCACCACACGGGTGGCTAACGTAGGGTCATTACTAAATAGAGAGAGACAGCAATCGTCAATCGCCGCCTCAAGGCACGAGCCTCGACCATCCCGTAGAGCCATGTCCGCACGTAGTGCTTTCCCATTAAAGTCCCCGCCGATGATAATTGGAGTGTGAGGATACTGCAAAACACGTTGGCATAACCAATTAGTTGATAGATTTCTGAAAGCCGGTGAAAGGGCGGTAATACACGGACGCTTCGAGTAATGGTATCTCATCAGGCAGGTGGACCTGCACTATAACCAATTCGTGATCCTTGGAGCATTGGCCTGGGACGGACACCTTGCAGCAACCAAGGTCTTACCGCACTAAAACAGCCGCTTGTTCCACCCTGATGATTGGGTGGGAGATGGGACTTTGCCTTGGTGAGTAATTGATGGTTCTGAATAAGTTGTGTAGCCTCTAATTGATTGCATGGATCTGGTGTCTTGAAGAAGCATGAGAACAGCCAAAGTGTGCGATACTCGACTTGAAAGAATGGGAGCCGATTGAATAAAACTGCGACAGTTCCACTGCGAAACGCAGAGAGACCGCTTCATTGTCCAAGGGTACTAAGGGGAGTAATCTTTCTTGGCAGTGGGTCCGCTTCATTTGGAACACCGGGAAGCGTTTGGATGAAGTTCATCATGGCCGTAGTTTGCTGAGCATACTGTTGTGTGATGGTCCAGAGCTTGTCTATATCAGCCAACCGAGGGGGGCGTTCTTGCTGGATGTCTGCGTGAGTCAATTTAAACACTTGCATTATATCGTTTGTTTCAGTACCTCTTTGCTAGGTAGCGGTACGGTTGACGCTAGTAATGTGGCTCTTCTGTTGCTTCGGCATCGAGGGTAGGGGGTTACGGAGGGCCGGCTGTGCAGGTGTAGTCGTGGATTCAGTTGGGAGCGGTTGAGTACCAACAGCTGATGTTGCTGGCGCTGTTGTGCTAGAGGGATCTGTTTGGGCGGGCACTTTATGGGACCCTTGGCGGTTTGCTGCCAGTTCAGCCTTGAGCTGCGCGTCCTCTTCCCGAAGCAGGTGGAGTTCAGAACGAAAGCTACCAAGCTGGGATAATATGATTTGCAGAATCAGGTCCCTTGTTGGCGAAAGTGAAGGTAGGGGATCAGCTGTAGCACTAGCTGGGGGAGGCACTCCATCGGAATTGTTGGTGCTCGAGGTGCCGTGACAACGTACACGATCCACCCAGGATACTCCATCTTGCACTTTGGAATGGGTACGAAGGGGCAGGCAGTACGGTCAGGACACGTGGGGTCCACCGCCAGATGACCATCTTTTTTACAAGCCACAAAATAAAGTGTGCGATCGCAAAGCTCAGCTTCATCATGACCGCACCCACATTTGCGGCACACCAGATGGTGTGGGCAGTACTTCGCCATGTGCCCGATGCTGGGGCATGCGAAGCAGACAATTCTCTTTGGCTGGTAAGGCGACACTTTAACTATGGCCATGTAATATTTTACCACGTGTTGTATTGTAGGGGAGTCGAAAGTCAGGACTGCTCTATTTGTTTATCCTATTCGTTGCGCCGCCAAGACGCCCGCTTGCTCGCAGCGGATCCAATTCAAAATTGTTTCATTTGAATCTTCAGGATCCACTGTGATGACTCCCCAGAAAGTGTTGGCACGACGTGGGGGGTGTCTGACCTATATGGGAAGGGTGACCTTACGGTTATTGGCTTGGAAGGAGAGACTGGAAGTTGCAAGGAGGCGGTTCGCGTGCTCTTGGTCATATAGTGTAATCTGAATGCAGTTTGCAGCAATATCGTAGCGGTGCGCAGCGAGTTCGCCCATTCCGGGGGGGGGGGGGCAAGAGTGCTTAACAGATATCCGAGGGCATTTTTGGGTATAGCGCGCACACTGACTTTTGTGAGTGGTCTCAACAAGAAAAGTGCTGGGGGCTACTTACCTTGTCCAGTCGAGTTATTGCGGTCTTGCGATTTGGCTTGACTCGCGTCCATATGTATCTTCCAGGGGCCGTCATTTTGAAGATTGCTGCCGTCTTGTTCCATCACTTGAGCGTCCATGTCTTCAGGGGTACTAGTGGCAGGGGTAGCTTGCTATAGCGCCAACGGTGGAGAAGCGAGCACCAGTTGAGCGAGGGCCAGCAACGTGCCACTGGGGTCATGCAGCGCCGATATTTGAAGTTGTGGAAGCTCTGAGGGAGGCGGTGCTGCCGCGCCGACATGATGGGCAAACACGCAGGAGGAGGAGGAGGAGGAGGACGATAAACATCTTTATTGAGTGAAAAGGTTGCGTGGACTCTTCAGGAGGTGAAGTCCTCAGTCCAGGACCCCATATGCCTTGCCAGCCGCTACAGCCCGCTCCACCAGCCGAAGCTGGTCGGACAGGCATGAGCTGGACAGGGCGCGCCTCCAGAGCTCGGGAGAGTTGTAAGAATTCGGCTTGGGGAGAGGGTGGGAGGGGCATCCAACAACCATGTGGAAGAGAGTACACTCCGCTCCACAGAAGGGGCAGCTAGGGGACGTAATTTCTTCGGAGTAGTGGCAGACTCTTTTTGGGTGGGGAAAGGCGTTTGTTTGCAAGGCACGGTAGTGGTGTGCCTGCTCGATAGATAGTTGTCGGTGCGGTGGGGGAAGGGTGCGTCGGGCCAGGCGTAGATGTTGCGTCATTTCTGTATATGTCAGGAGGGGAGTAAATCTCTCCGAGGCGGTGTCTGCACTTCTCGTGCGGTGTGTCATTTCTCGCGCGAGGTCGTGCGCCATCTCGTTCCCATTCACTCCCAGATCCACACGCAGGAGGAGCAAGCGCGAGGAGTCCAAGCATGTGTGAAGGAGCGCCGTCGCAGCCGGCCGCCTCGCTACCGTGCAAGAGGCTTAGCTGGCGGGCACAGTTCTAGTGGCCAGGAATGCGTCACCGCGTGGTCAGATCCGCTGGAGACGAGCACGAACTGGAAACTGGTCAATTCAGGATACTTTAGAGCACACACTTAAGGGGATACCACTAACTAATCCGGCACTACCTCAGGTCGAAGACGGCGCCTATGGAACACATTTCTACCTTCTTCGAGCGCGGGTGGCGCCACCAGACAAAGAAAACAATTGTTTGTTTGGACAGCTTGCCGAGGAGGAAGGCGCGTTCGAAGTACGAGGCAGTGTACTGGCTGGGCGTGGCTCGACCGCAGGCCAGGTTCTTGGAGAAGAGCGCACTGAGAACACGCCACGCGAAGACAGCTTGCTGCTTCGTAGTTGGTCTACAGACTTAGTTGGTTTTACGGTCTCTAAAGGTTAAGAAGTGAGACATGGATGTTTGCTATACTCAAGCGCTGGTAATGGCATCAGGACAGAAGGCCTTAGTGGTTGTCATTCAGAAATGTGTATGAGTAGTGAGAGTAGCCCCATCTCCGATAGTGCCAGTGCAATGTGTTCAGACAGTGAAGCGGGCAGTGAACCGTCCTAGATTCTCAACGCGGACATTAGGGTGCAGCGAACTACTGGTGTTCCAGACCAACAGGGAAAGTGCCCCGAGACCTTATGCTTGGCAGTCCACCAAATCCAAGCTAGAGAAGGAATTAGATAGGGGTGCCGCAAAGGAAAAGTGGGCGCAGAGGAAAAGATCGCGCGAGCCGTAAGTAAGCAATCTCGCACGCACATCAGCGAGAAAGAGAATGCTTGCAATAGTGAGCTTTCGGAGCAAAGGGAGAAGTTTGCGTGAGGGGTGGACTGGTTAGACTGCGAGCGCGCCTTTACACTGAGCAAGTGAGGCTAACAGGAAAAATGGCCAGGATGACAGGCAAAGCTACAAAGAGGAGTAGACGAAGGACCAAGATAAGAATAAGCAATAAGAAGGCCAAGAGTGAGCACCGAGAAGGGTAGCTCTCGACGAAGATGTGACGCGCTAAGAGCCTTGCCAGCTAGAACGCGTCAAAGAAAAGCGCTCTGCGGCACGTTAGGAGTTAAACTCGCGGAGGCTTGGGTGCCCAAGGCAACCATTAAGCCACGCTACGTGCGACCGGCACGCGAGCGGTGGGACCAAAGTCGGTTGTCATAACCAACCTGATTGTGTAGCGAAAGGTGCCGGAGGGGTTAAGGCCGAAGAAGGGGAAGATGAAGGCAAAGGGCAATTAACTTGATGCAATACATGGAGTTGACTTGGACAGAAATAGGACCCACCACGGTCACGAATAAATTTTGCAATATGGTGCAGCAGAAATATTGTAGTATAGTGAAAGGACAAGCTTCGTGTAGATGTACACAATGGGAATACAAATATAGTAGTCATGAAGTTCGGATGATAGAAAGTGCTCTTGAATATTAGGTCATCGAAGTGTTTGATTTTGGTGATGATGAGGGCAAATTGCATGGGTAGTTTGGAGTATGTGCTTGAAGTGTAGAAGTAGGAGAAGTAGTTGCAAAGTGTGGATTGAGGAATCGAAGGAGGAAAATACGTTATTAGGTGGGGATTGGGAAATTGTGTTGTCGAATAAGAAATCATTCAAGTGATTGATTGCACTGACGTGCTAGAGGAGAGTGTGAGTATCTCGCTGTTTGAAAAAGTGATGTATTTGTGATAGAACGGCAACGTTGCGTAAACCAAGTGTGTGTTCTGTAGACAGGAGCGAACTACACACAAGGGCGGAAAAAGTGAAGGCAAGGTGAAAAGTGAAGTGAATAGTGGGACAGGGAGAGTCAGCAGTGGTGGCGAACAGTGAACTCATGAGAAGTGAGCGATGGTGATAGAACAAGAGGACATATATGGCCGAGACAGCTCTCCAACAACATGGAAGAGCAAGAAATCGGCGGACAAGATGAAGCAGTTTTTTTTTTAAATATTAGAGCGGGGGGTAATTGTCATATGCCAGGGCACCTCCGTAAAGGGGATGAAGCAAAACACCCCAAAAAAGTGAAAGAAAATAAAAAGGAACGGGAATTTGAAGTGCGCGCCAGGAGTGCACCAATAGCGAGCGCCAGGCGCCGAAACACCGAGGCATCACTGAGCAAATGTGGCAGCGCACTGGTTATCCAAACAGAGAACGCCGCGCAGGAGACCAGTGACGTGATGGTCTGGACATAAGAAAGGCAAATAGCCCGTGATTATGCGCCAAGGGAGAGCCCAGAGGGGATAAAAGCTGGGCGCACAAAGAGAAGGGAGAGGCAAGATACCAGTAGGACAGAAACCAGGAGGCGGCACGAGCACGCGAGCTTCACGGAGCGAATGCCAGGGCGACGCGGGCACGCCATCAGCCGTGCCATCCGAGCCTAGGGCGGAGCGGGCCGACTTCGCATGGGCACCGTCATCCTAAGTGCACCACGAACCTGTGTCTTCCTGGCCCCAGCGGCACCTGTCGGGCACCGCGGCGAACGTCCACGCTCAGTCGACGTTCGTTTCGACGGCCCCGAAAGGCTGCGTTCTTGCCGAGCCTACCTGGGACCTCCAGCGGCCGCGTGTACCAGGTGGTAGCCACCGAGGAAACATGCCGCCAAAGGGATGACCGCGCGCGTCGAACGCCGGCATCAAGGACCTCCAGCGGGGAGCGTCTACCAAGGGGTAGCCGCAGAGGAAATGTCAGGACGCGCGGAGCCGACACCGTCCAAGGATTGACCTCGTGCGTCGAAAGTCCGCTCCTAAGCGAGACGTGCATGGCTACCACCGAGTCGCGGTCACGCAGCGGGTGCGACACCTCAGCGTCGACGACAGCGGGGTAGGCCAGTCCAGTAGGGACATAGTCGTAGAATACCATTATTGAGTTGTGGTGCGAAAGGATATAACTGGGACATGATGTAATAAGTGCCCTTGGACTAATTGTGTAGAACGTTGTTGTAGAGACTTTGGGATTTTGATTTGAATTGTACACTGATATGTTAAGTTAGCGGTTTGTGTTTGCCATTTGCGTCTTAGTGGATTTCTTTGGTAGTGTGCTTAAGTGGTTTTCCAAGTGTGCAATTAAATGTGCGGTTTGTCAAACACGTCAACGGCTTTCATGTGTCCATCTTTCTGAGCTGGTCAAGACAACACTGCCATCCGTTCATGTGACACGATTTAATTGTGCCCACCTGAGCAGCTTTCTTGTGCGCCGAAATCTCTAACGATCGGGCATTCTTGCTTTTAACTGTATCAGAAAAGGGTCCTCCGTGCCACGAATCTTACTCGATTCCTTGGACTCAGCAGCACAAGTATGGGTCTTGTCAAACCAGTCTATGATAAATGGCTCGGTCGAGTCGACATGAAGATGTGAAGAGCTTACTTGAATGCTAATCGAGCATGTGTATCGAGTTATTCAGATACATTAAATAAGTGTAAAGTGACAGATCATTTTTCTACTTCTGCTGTGAACATCACTAGGGACGCACTGTTCGAGAATCTTCGCTACACGAGGTAATGCCGATTGTAGGTCGTCTGACCTGCACACATTTTTTTTTCTTTTCTCTATATTCATCTCCCTATTGCTGTCGCAATCAGGTCATTGGGGTGTACACGATGGTAGTTATTAGTGTTCCGGCACCCCCTTTGTCGGTCTGCTCGTCAAGGTGCCCTAGCGCATTTATGCCACTTTTATGGGGTGCTTTAACCCGACTGTCCATGAACATTTCTGTTTATTTGAGAACCCTTAGTAGTACACGTGTACAAATGGACTGCTGGTAGGATGATTTTCGCCCCATAAAAGTGTAGTTCACTACCTGCGTATGTCTGCGTCGAGGCAAGATAGCTGTGGTTTATTACCATCCAATACACTCCGTTCCGGGCAACTATTATTGAGGCAGATCGTACAGCGTATTTTCACTTTAAAATTTACTTACTTATTCTTGACGATTCTCCCTGCTTTTATCTCTTCGACAAAATGCCTTTATTCTTTTTTCCGGTTCACATAAATAAATAAAGAAAATGTTACGTTCCCACTCTAATTTCATTGCAACAGCATTTGACTTGGGCTTAGGTAAATTTTCTGTGCGATAAGTAAAATGCTACACACGTTTACATTGGACAACATATAAGTGTACTTTTCTGTTGTCATTATCTTTATTAAAAATATGGCCACTTCTTGAAAAATATTCACAAAATATGTCAGATATAGACGCTGCTGTGTAATGATATGTGGACACAAATTTTTAGCTGGTGGTGAAGCAGCGGATATTTTGTAGTGTGGACAAGTGAATTTTATGGGTTAACTGAATGGATGAAATTGAAATATGCACTCTAGAAACATTGATAAAACAACAATGTAAACAAGAATTTCAATTTTGTTCGATCACACTGAAAGTGCAAGTTATCAGAGTTTGTACTGTACTTTATCTTGTGCTGTATCTTGTACTTTGCATGCTTCCAATGCTGACAAGGCAGAACATATATTGTCTGCGAGATGTTACACAAACCATCAGACATGACGCGCTGATTTGTGCGATATGTGACATGTTGTAAGAATACCTAGAAGACATGTTGCAGAACGTGTAGGACTCATCGTTGAAATCTTTATATCATGAACATGTTGTTGATCTTCGACATGTTGTTTGACTCTTTACGATATCAGACCTTTATAATATTGCAGTATATCGACATCTAGTAGAAGTCCTTATCATTAGAGACATGTCGTTATACTTATTCGAGAAGTCGTTAAAATCTTTGCGATATTGGACCTTCATGATGTTGAGGACTACAAAATTTTTTTGAGTTTACAAGGTGTCGACAACATGCCGTAAAAGTTATTTTATTTCCGTTGAAATCTTTGTGATATTGAAGACATCTCGTTGAAATAGTTATGATATCATACCTGTCGTATGGATATGTTGGGATATTTTCAGCTGGGATATACGTACCGGTACAAGAAAGAGCTGAGAGTTGCATTGTGAAAGCTGGCTACCTGTACAAAATGTAACTTCCTTGAAAAATGCAACTTATTTAATACACTCACACTGCACTAAAATATGCTAAGATGCTGCCTAATTAGGCTCATACATTCAGGACAGTGGGTAGTAAAGTTTTAATGCACGTGGCTGTCCATGTCGAAGAAGCATGTAGATAGTATTTGGCATCAGTTGCTGATGACTTGCCCATAAATAATCACCATGAGTCACTGGAAATACAACAAAAAGTCAACAAGAACTCCACAATAGAAAAATCATTGTGCGGACCACAACGAAAATTCCGTTGTGTTCTCAATGTGTAAACTCAATGAACATTGAGTTTATGTTGAATTTTTGTTGAATCAATAAGAACTCAATGAAACATCAACAGAAATTCAGAACCCATTTTTGTAAGGGCAACTTTTACCTATAGGACCTTGTGCCAAAGGGCATGCTATCGACACTAAGAAAAACTAATAACGCGAATTTACCGAACAACGCTTAACCATTTTTAGGGTAAATGCGCACAACGTATACACGGGAAATTCATAACAAAATCGGGAAAATTTTTCAGAATATATTAGATATTCTAAAACAAGATTTTCATTATACAGCTACACTTGTCGTACCCCTCGACATCGAAACAAAAAAGCGAATAGCAAAACAACACTTCTTTGTGCATAGGAGACGACATATTTCGTGACATGGCCGTTGTATTCTTACAATGCCGCTGAAAAAAGAGGACCAACATGCGGGCATATATAACACATGAGGAGGCAGTATATATGCCCCTTTCATAGTTCTCATTTCACTCCCCACATTAATAATGAATCAGTACCAACTCGCCCATTTCGCAGTTCTTTAGGTGAGCTCCAAATATTCTTGAACAGTGCCACTTGCACCCATGAGGCTTTGTCACCACTGATAAACCACGGTGGCCCAATATGCTGGGCTCAAAAGACGTTTTTCTATCTGCGACATCACCGTTCTTCTCATGGGCATCTCAGCTAAAAAGGCTGTATTCCACGTACCTCTCAGACAATACAATTCTTTATCATTCTGTTGCGTGGATAGCATTGTGGGAACATTATGAAATAGAAAACGCTGAAATAGTTAGCCGATATTAGGAAGAAAAAGTGAGCCATGGTCGCTTGTTTGTTGCTTTATAGTTTAAAAGTGAAGACGCTCTGCAGCGTCATCTATAAAAAAACCGGGCTATCTGCACTAATGTTAAACCTGAGGGGCGAAGCAGGCAGTGTATCAGCGTATTCTTGGTTCCTTCGGGTTTTTGCCTCCGAAAATAAAACCATTGGGGGTAGAGGTACATAGCTTTGCTGAAATGAAAGTGTGGTGTCCTAAAGCACAAAGCGTTTTAGCGCGAGGCGTAAACGAGTGTCGCGGTGTTTTCTTAGTAAGCTTTACGAAGCGTTGCAGAGCGAGCAGCAAACAAGTGCCTCGATGTGTGTAGTACGGACTACAACGCCTTTTAGAGCGAGGCGTAAATGAGGGCCCGGGTATATTTAGTACGTGCTACAAAGTGGTCTAGCGCGACGTTTAAACGAGTGTCACGGTATTTTAGTAGCGTGACCACATGACACAACGGAGACGATGGCCACATTAGACGCCAACCGCCAGAACTACTAGGGGGCTACGCCCCTAATACCTCTTTTTATACAATTGTTACGATTGCCGCTCGCAACAATGTTGTCATTATTGATACTGTAGCACAGTTTTAATATGGGGTCACTGATGGTTATGCCATGGTATAAAGAAGTCTAAAGCTCAGTACGCCCAAAAGACTATGCATTGTGTTTTTCGCGAATACTCCAATTAACCCGGACACAACTTGTCATGGGTAACAGTTCAATTTCATTCCGCCGATAGCTGCGGTAAGATTTTTTGTTCGTAGTTATTGTGCCAGTGCTTACTTTCATGTTGTGTTCTTTTGCTTTTGCTACTCACTCACCATGCTTTATTAAAGAGAATGTATGTCTAACGACTGTTCAGTGTATTTGCATACACATCGCATTGATAAACTCCTTGCACAATGAAATCTTTTTTCATTACGACTGCCTAACACTAGTACGAATGCCGGTTTAAATTTTTCTTCGGTTAGACCTGATGGTTTAGGAAGCGAATATTTATGCCGTTAAGTAATTTCGATTTTTTACGATATTCAACTAGGGATTTGAATGCTGCTTCGTGAAAGGTAGTGCTCAAAGTGGTTCGAAAAAATACCCAAGCTTGTGCGCATTCACTGGCACTTTATTCTCAGCTTTTAAGAAAACACTAGAGGGTTTTTACAATTTTACAATATTTTTACAATTCTTAGCTATAGAAACGATATTGCAATTTTCTACCTCCTGATTTGAGAAAAGCAGAAACTTGTTAAAGAGTATATATTTTTTAGTTTTTTTAATAAACCTTTCCTTTTTTGCCCCAGTGGGGCAGCAACATTAACAGACAATAATTTCTTCCGAGGTTAATTTCCTCACATCCCAGTATGTTTGCGAACCCCACGCGTTGCTCTCTCTCGCCTAGAGGATGCTTTGATGGGTCAAAAAACCTCCTCATTGAATACTACAGGACAAAACTTGATTTTATAAATTGTTTTGTACAGTGGCCCCTAACCTTGGTCAATTGCCAGGTCGTACCGATCATTAAATTGAGTTTGCGAGCTCAGAAAAAAAAAAACACTCAGATCATAAAAAAAGTAGGAAATGCGGGGGTTATGTCAGTTCTGCAGGTGCTGATTTGGCAGCGACACAGGATGCATGCATGAAAACACCTGCCGAAGATCCCAGCAGTTCATTGGCTGTGTTTGCTTTAAAAACCAGCCCGCTGAAACCTATCAGCAACATTCGTTCAAGCTCAGGCAACCAAAGAGCAGTCCTGTCAAGCCACACACCCAGAAGTCTGGTAAGCAGAGCCTGATGTACAGTTTTCGGTTTAGCTAATCGAGTGTGAATGCGAGGTTTCGGGTAACCTAAAATAATAGAAGGACTTCTAGTGTAGAGCTCAAGCGGCATTCAAAATTAAGTGGAGCACCACCCTGGAATTTGGTGGGCGATTCTTAGTCTTACTGTTACGGTCAGCGTTTTAAAAATCGTGAGGCTCCCCAAGGTTTTTGCTACAAACAGGGGAGTTTATAGACGCTTTTAAAATGGGGGTATTTAAATAAATGTCGTCGGGTCATGCAACCAGGGAGTGGCACTGTCGCCGGCTTGTCACCAGCTCTGGCCTACGGCTTCGCTTTTGAAGCAATGTTCAGGAAAATATGATACCAGAAAAGAAATTCAAAACTTTTAAAGCGCAAGCAGGCAATATATTTTTACATTTTTTGTGAAGCTTCGAGTTACGGCGCGTTGTTGTTATTTAAGCATATAACTCAACTGTAATTATTTTTTTACTCCTCTTTTAGAAAACATATTCCGGAATACAACATGGCGTTTTTCAATCTGGTAAGATGTTTTGGCGGGCCACATTTTATGCATGTTTCTCTGTTTACTTTAGGGTACTTTACATTTATCGACTTACGCTCGCTATCATTGCAAGAAAAATCGCCAGTTGTAACGGTTGTCGTACATCTGCAATGTACAAGAACCGTTTTGAGCGGGGGCACGTAATGCAATAGCGTGTATTCCTCTTCTGCAACCGTGTGCGGACGTCTTGCTTTTATACCTTGGTCCTACCCTTTTGCGCAAACTTATTCCTTCGTACGCCCCATGTATATCTTTCTATAAAAAATTGTTAGTCCACTGTAAATGTGAATGGCGTGTACCTTGAGTCGGTGCTGATACAGATCATTTCAGGACTGATTTTGCCAATGCTAGCACCGCTGCTTGGATTCGGTTTGGAACGTCCCGTAACTGAAAAACAAATTCAAGTGTGTCTTTACACTGAAATGCCCGATGCCCGTTGCACACATAATTCAATTCCACTTCATTTTCCTTGCTTTTAAATTATTGGGGTTATACACTCTCGCATTGACATTCCACAGACAAGCGTAAAGGAACCTCAGCGTATTATATTTAATTTATTGCTCGCACAAAACACGTATATTATTGCAGTATTGGCCTTGATTAGCGTAGGAGCACCAGTGGGGGCACCAAATTCAATGTATACAAAGAACCTTCTCTCTTCAAAGAGAATCCTTGAGAAGATGCTGGACATGTGAGCAGCTTTCGTGCCATAGGGGACTTTTTGCTCTAGCCGACACCTAAAAGGATGCAGGGACGAAGTTCCGCTTTATCGCACCATAACATAACAGACATTAAAATTAGAAGGAGATGGTCAGAGAAACACCTACATTGCTTATGTCCCTGCTCCAGTATATGTTTTTCGGTGAATTTCTGAAAAACATGCTCATAAAAATAAACTTATGAAGCACGAAAATATGTCTCTACAGATTGAAATAAACGGTTAATGAGCTTCTTTCTAACAAATTTTCTTGTATTGAGAGGAATTAGGTGTGCGCAATAAACGGATGTGGGGCAGAAACGACGCAATAGAAAATAAGAACGGCAGATCTGCAATCATAAAATTAAAAAAAATATGTGCTTTATTTCTCTGGCCAATTTAGTTCATTTGGGCGAGGAATATATATAGCGTTTTTTCCTAAATGAGCCAGATCCACAAAAAAGAGAATTTCAGAAAAAAAGTGGACGTTTGTAAATGGACCCAGATGCAACACGCTCAGGGCTATTGTATACGTTTTAAATGTCAGCGAGGGGAAGTATATGTCCCCAAGTAATTAAAAATTATGCGGTAAATTTGAGTAATGTTGGCCTGTTGTGTTTGGATTTGTGTGGATTTGTGTTTGGATTTGGGCACGACTGAAGGTACTCACGAAGTAAGCAAGGTCTGGATTACTTTGCCATGAATTTACAAAACGCTTCACAAGAAGGCTGCTTTTCACCTTAATGAAGTGGTTCGTGCGTTTAGAGCGGGAGGGATCGAATTGCCAGTGCTTCTAAATTGCGGCTATTTAATTAGACAGTAAGATTATGAATATGGTAGAATTACTCTGTAGGGATCGAGGAGTTGAAATGAAATCATTGTTGGTAACCTCTCAGTTCCATTTCGCGCACTTCATATTCCGTTAACTTCGTCGGCGACATCTGAGGAGAGATCTTACGCCGATCACCTAACTGCCGTCTGAATTCATGATAAGCCAGCCCTAAAAAAAAAAAATCTTTTCCTTACACCGACGAAACCATCTGAACAGTCAACCGAAATTCAAACTCAGATTGGGCAAATATATTTTCCATATTTTGTTCCGTGAAAGAGCAGGATCTGGCTCATTTTTAACTCGAACTATTATCTGGGTGCGCTTTCGCAGGGCGATACCTCAAGAAATTCCTTGGTACCTCATTTTTAGGGGAAAGTTGGCGAATTCTTGTTTTGACTGGAGTTGTTTCTGACTACGTTTCGGAATCCGTATCTGGCCCATTTTGAAAAACGCCGCTTATGGTGAAAAATTAGTATTGGCAAAAATGGGATATGGGTGACAAGCACAGTACGGGGAATCTAAGAATTTTTAAAACACTTTGCTTGATGATTTTTTGTTTATTTAAAAAAAACCGGATCGCTGATCATTTACAGTAGGTCTGGTGTGCGCCACAACCCACTCAAACTTAGAGAAAATATTACGAAGGGTGACGACTGCACAAAACGTACGTGTGTTGTTTCGAAAAGCAAAAAACCGCATGTTTTGTGGCTTATATGCCATGGCTTTTAAATGTCACATGCCAGAGAGCAAAACTGGGTAACTGCAGGTAACTGATAACTAGGTAACTTATCAATTATATGTTGAAACTGTGGGTGCCATATTCCTCGGGTTAGCGGCTCCACTTTCTAAACTTTGCCAAACAGAAGAACTGGTAAATAGTATTCTGCAAAAAAAGTAACTTTCTCCTCTTTTGAAACAGATTTCCCGATTCCATGTTGTGATGGCCATTGTGATCCTGGCACAAATGGCGGTTGCACTAGCATGTGTTGGAACACCGGTGAGAAATTATTCCTCTCAAGAGTTGCAATTCGATACACATGAATATAAGTTTGCTGATGTGTTCGTGGAATATTGTTGAAATTAAGATTGTTTATGCATACACACATACATACATACATACATACATACATACATACATACATACATATATACATACAACATTATTTATCCAGTACATTCTGTTCCCGCAGAAGCGCAAACCGCTTGCACGCGGGTCACAACAGACTCGGGATGCTCGTTCAGAAGTTTCAATACAAGGAGCATGCCTTTTAACAGCCAGAAAAGCAAACCTCAAACACACATAACTGTACATATTTTCAAAATTGCATTCGAGATATTTCACAAATCTCTGCTTTTGCAGTTCACAAATAATTTTATTGAGCCATTATGAAATGAGAAAGTAAATTCTAGCTACGGCTGTTTCAAGAAACATTCGAAAGTAGTTTATTGACATAAAGAAACTGTCGCACATAAATCACACGGCTCGAAACCCAGTCATTCACACGCCATTACTCAACGTAATGTGCCCGCATTTGGTTATTCTTCCGTCTTGTTATGTGAACAACAATTTTTCGTGTTCTACAATGGTGGTAATCCTAAAAATGCCTATGCCATTCTTGGCATGTGCTGGCGGTGTTCCTGATGAAGGTGGAAAGCGAAACGCCTCGTGTGTTTCAGCTTTCAGCGCACGTGAAACATCTATAGATGGTCAAAATTACTTCGGAGGCCTCCACAACGGCGGCATTGTATAGCCTCTGGGCGCTAAACCTCCTTATCCATCAATCAAATAAAGTTATGTGTGTTCTCGGCCGACTGAATGAAGAAAAACAAAACGTTATTCTAGGCACCGTTTACCATATTTATTATATATTCTACGCCGTGCATGAATGTCAGTATTCTGTGGTACTTAAGTCTTTTTTGCTATTTTGTCATTGGGTACAAACTTCCAGCGAAATCACAATCTTCACTATGCAGATTCGAGACAGAGGCCACGCCGGCCGTGTATATTTTTGCCGCTGTGTTCGAAGTGCCGAATTGTATATTACGAGAAATTCAATTTTATAACTTGTCTATTTTGTGTATTCTGGTTGGTGCGATTGAACCATACACTTAAATTCAAAATAGGAGTCTACACTTCACTTGGGACTTAAACACCAGTCGGCGTAGATTCAGAGCAGAAAGTTCTGTTTATATAACTGAGTGAGCACTGTTAACTTGCATCTGTTTATGTATTAAGCGTGAAGCACCCATGATGTCTGCTCTTCGAAACAGTTACCAAAGAATGGAGACCCTAGAAGGAATAGCTGGCATGTAGGACAATTATTTCAATGACGTCACTTGAGCTCCCTGCGTTTACTGCGGGGAGGGTAGTCATTCATGTCCGAAGTGTCTGTCTTCAGTAATCGTTATTTTGTTTCAGTGCACAACTTTGCATCCTTCCTGCTGCCCTGGGCATGGATGCCTTCCAGGGGTTCCAGGCTCACCATCAGGTTTCTGCGGCGTAGTCGGGTAGAAGACAAGCCGTCAACACCAAACACCCTCAATACGTTTGATACTGGTGCAGGTGTGCTCTTGGAAGACGCTTCACCCTTCGCAGATAGAAAATAAACAGACTGCAGAAAGGTTCAACCCTGTTGTGTCATTATACCTTCTCTTCGTTTTTACAGGAATCCATTTCACGCATTTACACTCGTTGTTTGATTTGGCCAATTGTGTGAGCCCTGTGAATGTTTTGTGATAATTACATGCGACTTCAAGGAGTGCACTGGTCTGCGTGCCTTTTGCTGTGGTGATACTTTCGCATCACTGCAGTGTTTTCTCGCGCGAAGAATTCCTTCGCTGCTAAATCCGAGACTGACCCAACACTATTGCCAAGTCGTCGGAAACCTATGCGTTACAAGATTTCTTCGTCTGGTGGCCTCAAATCGGTCTTATCAAGATGTTACATCTTTTATTGTGAAATGCTCTATATGTAGGTGAAACCGTTTATAGAAATAAGGGGATAGATAAGAAGAGCATAAAGAGGGATGCCTGGTCGACGGAAATTTTATTCCCATACTCCAACTACGTTGGCCGCCATGCGGGATTGACTGATCAGGAAGTCCTGCCCTGGTATTCTGAGTCCGTCCTCCATTCAATCGCTCAGTGGAGGACAACCTTAAAATCAATTTGGCATTGCATTAGCATTGCGAAGTTCTCTACTCCGCCGAGTGGAGGAAGCCAATGGAGTGCCAGCTGCTGCAAATCACGCTTCGCACCGCTTGAGAGAGAAGGAAAAAGGAGTGGAATACGGAGTTAGGGTGTCGGGAACCGCGGGGTCGCAGCGCAGCGCCACTGACTGAGTACCAGCGTGGAAGGCTTTCGGTATCGAACTGCCCGTGCCGTGCTGGCGCACCGAGCACGCGCCGCTTGTTTCTTTAATCTCCTCTTTCATAGCCGGCGCCGAGGCGCCGGCTAAGAGCGCCAACCAGAGGGCACTACAGGGCCCCCCGCACAGACGGAAGGTCGAACGTCACCCGACGGCGAGGCAGGTGGACGTTGGTTTTGGGGGCGAGCAGTGGAGTGTTTAGGCCTGTGATGTCTGCGCGGAGTTCGTTCGGTGGCTTCTCGAGGTAGGCCGGTTTGAGGCGGTCCAACGAGAGGACGTCTTCGCGGCCATTCAAGAGAATGGTGGCAGACGTCTTGGTCTTGTAAAGACACGGTACGCTCCATGGTCAAAAGGGGGTAAGAGGCGCCTTTACAGCGTCCCGCCTGACGAAAACGTGTGTCGATGACTCCACGTCGGGATGCACAAAGAGGCGGTGGTCAGAAGACCAACGTTGGACCGGTCGCAGGTGCTGCATGCAGTCCTGCAGGCATTGGTGGTACTCAAGCTGCTGGGGGGAGGAGGCCGTAGGGAAGAACAAATCACCAGGAAGCCGCAGGGGTGCGCCGTAGACATGTTCAGCAGTTGAACAGCCGAGGTCGCGACGAAGGACGGCACGCAGGCCAAGAAGCACTACAGGAAGGTGATCGACCCGGTGCTGTCTATCCAGACGCGCAGTGAGAGCACTTTTTAGCTGGCGATGGAGCCGCTCAACGATGCCGTTGGCACAGGGACGTTATGCTGTGGTGTGGCAGCCTTTAGTGCCGAGAAAGCGGCTGAGGAAAGTGAACAGAGTACACTCGAAACTGCGTGCCGCGATCCGTGGTAACAATGCCGGGGCAGCCGATACGGCAAACCCATGTCGAAAAGAAAGCTTTTGCGACCGTTTCTGCAGTGATGTCCGGAATTGGTACGGCTTCGGGCCAACGGGTGAAGCGGTCAATGATTGTGAGAATGTACCGGCAGTCACGGGAGTGAGGAAATGGTGCGACCAAATCAAGATGCACGTGGTCAAAGCGACAGCTAGGTGGCAAAAAAGGCTGCGTTGGGGTCTTCGTGTGGTGGGTGATCTTGGCTGTCTGACAAGCGAGGCACGAACGGGCCCACTGGCAGACATCAGTGTTGATGCTCGGCCAGACGTACCGCTGTGTAATGAGGCGCTGCGTGGCTGGGATGCTGGGGTGGCAGATGTCGTGGAGCGAGTGAAACCCAGCGCGACGAAAGGCAGCCGGAACGAAGGGTTGAGGCGCTGTCGCTGACATGTCACACCACAGTGAGCCAGGCATAAACGGATGAGGCACAAGTTGTAGAGGAACGGAAACCGGGTGGTCCCGCAGTGCTTGCAGCTCAGGGTATTCAATCTGCGCCTGAGCTATGTGTTCCCAGTCCACAGCAGAATGCAGCACTGCCGATGGAGGTAATGCGTGAAAGCGCGTCAGCAGCCTCGTTCTCGGTACCTTTGATCTGCGAATGTCCGTCGTGAATTCCGAAATATAGGCGAGCTGACGGAGTTCCCGTGCGACGTACTTTTAGGAGTTCGTACCGAAAACGTACGCCAGAGGCTTATGGTCCGTAAGAACGGGAAAGGACTGGCCCTCCAAAAAGTGCCGGAAGTGCTGGATGGTGGCGCAAATGGCGAGCAGCTCACGACCAAAAACGCTGTAGCGCGTCTCGGCAGGTTGGAGCTTCCGATAGAAGAAACCCAGCGGGTGCCACTCGGAGTAAATTCTCTGCTGGAGAACAGCGCGATTGCAACGTTGGATGTATCCACCATGATGCGAGTGGGGACGTACGTTCTCGGGTGGATGAGAAGCACCGAATCGGCGACAGCTTGTTTAGCAGGGTTGAAGCGGCTTGAGCTTCGGGAGAACAGGAAATCGCGGATGAGGAGCTCTTTGTTGTGCGAAGAAGCTCTGTCAGTGGATGCAGAAGCTTGGCGAAGTGGGGTATAAAGCGTCGCGAGAAATTCACCAGGCCCTGGAACTAACGAAGCTCGCGGAGGCTGGTAGGTTCGGGGAAGTCCTTCGCGGCTTGAACGTGAGAGGGTAAAGGGCAAATTCCCTGCGCCGAGATGTGATGGTCCAGAAACTCGAGCTCGGACGTTCCGAAGACGCATTTTTGGGTGTTGACAACGAGGCCAAATCGCTGAAGGCGTTCAAAGAGTTCTCGGAGGTGACGCTCGTGATCTTGTGGAGTAGGACTCACGACTAGGATGTCGTCGATGTACGCAAATACAGCCGGAAGGCCGCGCGTCACCTCGGCAATGAACCTTTGAACTGTTTGGGCTGCGTTGCGTAGCCCAAAGGGCACGCGCACATACTCAAACAAGCCGAAGGGTGTAGTGATGGCCGTCTTCGGGATATCGGCAGGCTCGACAGGGATTTCGTGATACGCTTTGACAAGGTCCACTTTGCTAAAGATTGTGCATCCTTCCAAGTGGCTTGCGAAATTCTTAATCGGGGGTAGGGGATAGCTGTCGTGGACAGTCTGAGCGTTGAGCGCCCGGTAATCGCCGCACGGACGCCAGTCTCCACTTTTCTTAGGAACTATATGTAGTGGAGACGCGTGGTTGCTGGACGATGGGCGAATAATACCGAGTTCCAGCATGTGCTGGAATTCACGTTGAGCAGTCGCCAGACGCTCACCGAAGAGGCGGCGCGGCTGAGCTGCGACTGCTGGACCACGCGTGGCGATGTGGTGGGTAACGCTGTGCTCGGGCGGCTGCTTTAAGTTGAAGGGTCTCCTAACCTCAGGGAAGTAAAGTCTGGCTCGACATATCGGCAGGCTCGACAGGGATTTGGTGATACGCTTTGACAAGGTCAACTTTGCTAAAGATTGTGCACCCTTCCAAGTAGCTTGCGAAATCCTTAATGGGGGGTAGGGGATAGCTGTCGTGGACAGTCTGAGCGTTGAGCGCCCGGTAATCGCCGCACGGACGCCAGTCTCCACTTTTCTTAAGAACTATATGCAGTGGAGACGCGTGGTTGCTGGACGATGGGCGAATAATACCGAGTTCCAGCATGTGCTGGAATTCACGTTTAGCAGTCGCCAGGCGCTCACCGAAGAGGCAGCGCGGCTGAGCTGCGACTGGTGGACCACGCGTGGCGATGTGGTGGGTAACGCTGTGCTCGGGCGCCTGCTTTAAGTTGAAGGGTCTCCTAACCTCAGGGAAGTAAAGTCTTCGAGGATTCTTGCGTACAGGCATGAGGGAAGCAGCGTGCGGATGCCAGTTGGAGCGACAGTAGACAGTACGCCCAGGATCGAAAGGCGCGTCTTGCTGTCAATCAGGCGATGGTGACGCATGCTGACGTCTAGGTCTAAGTGGGTGAGGAATCCGGAGCCGAGGATGGGCTGATTGATGTCGGCTACTACGAAGACCCCCCGGAAGGCGCGTCGCAAACCAAGGTTGAGGGTGAGGAACCGCAGACCATACGTGGCGATAGAGGTAGAGTTCGCTGCTCGAAGCGTAGGTCCAGGTGACTTAGAATTACGCTCATCCTTGGTGGCCGGTAATACACTTATCTCAGCACCCGTGTCTACAAGGAAGCGCAAATCAGAAATGCGATCCATGACCAGGAAAAGGCGGCCAGGTTGGAAGGCGAGGTCACTTGCCGCCATCAGTGATCTCGTGGCGCGTTTCCCGACCAGCTGCATGGGGAGGTGCTTTGACGGGAGCGGTGCTTGAAAGTGCGATGGTACCAGCAGATAGACGAGCTTCGAGTGCTGCGCGAGCAAGAACCGCCCGTGGAAGACGAATGACGGCTAGGACGTGGGGAAGAGCCGCATTGGGGATCAGAAGACGTCGGAAGCGCTTCAATGAACGCGGCGAGTTTATCGATCCGAGTCTCTAAGCGGGAAATGGCCGATGACTCTGCTGTCGAAGCCAGGGTGGCGACTGAGGGAGTAGTCGCGTCGTGAACTCTATCATCAAGCTCGGCGGCGCGGTCGAGGGGCAAGTCCCCTGCAGCAGCTAAAACGATGCGAGTGGACTGTGGCAAACGCTGCAGAAAGAGCTCCTTTAGAAGCGCACCGTTCGAGTCTACGTTGCTCGCGCCCACGAGCTGTCTCATGGTGTTGAGCAGCTGGGGAGGGCGTGGATCTCCGAGCTCTTCGTGGGAGAGCAGGTGCCGGAGGCGCGCGCTCTCGGACGCCGTGGTTCGGTCCAGAAAACTCTGCTTGAGCGGCTGGTACGGAGAATCGCCCAAAATTGCACCGATGACGTCTGCCACTTCATTAGCCACCTCAGGAGGCAGGTTGCAAAGCAAGTGGCGATACCGAGTAGTCTCCGAGATGACGCGGTGCAGATCGAAGACGGCTTCGACCTGGGCGAACCAAACCTGCGGGTTCTTGCGCATGAAGGTGGGCACACGGAGCTGTATGACTGCGACGTCCGGCGGCAGCGAGGAAGCGTCAGGCAAAAGAGGGCCTTAGGACGCAAGGTTGCTGGGGTCGGTCATGTCTTAGTCGGGAGTCACCACTGTCAGCAACCGGGGGGCCGCACCGCAGCGCCACTGAAAGAGTACCAGCGTGGCACGCTTTCGGAATCGAACTGTCCGTGCCGTGCTGGTGCACTAAGAACGCGCCGCTCGTTTCTTTATTCTCGTCTTTCCTAGCCGGCACCAACTGGAAGGCGCTACAAGGGGAACAACGTTGTACGTGGTGTGGTGTTATCTTGAAGATATCGAGTCGGTCAGAGAACTCGTAGAGGTAGCCAGTGGGTAATGTTTTGTGGCGTCCTGTGTACTGGTAGTATGTTCGGGCTTGGAGTCGCTGTCAAATTAGCGCGGCTGACGCTGAAAGTAAGGAGTCGTTATGGGTTAGGTTAGACGGCAGGATTGGTAGGGGTGGCGCATAGCCGAGTATTTTTTAGGGGTGATGTGTGGGGGGTCGTGTGTTCCTCCATAAAATGCATGGTGGATAAGCTCGAGGGCGGTGTATACTGCAACCTCACTTCCAAGAAGGGACGTAGAAAAAAATATTCCCATGATGGCAATATGAGGCAGCTCAAGCTCCTTGAAAGATTCTTGTCACTGCACGAATAGTAAGACATCCTTAGGCCAGTATTTGTCAGGCCAGCATTCGTATTTTTATTATGCAGGTAGAACGACCAAGGAAAATGGTAGTTTGACTAAAGAGAAACTGCTCTGAGCGTCAAATTGTCTTCAGGGATTTATATTTTAAAAAAATCAGTATTCGGTGATTACATATCTAGGAAATGGACGTACCAACCCCTAGGTAACCTTAAAAATGTACATGTGCGGGGAGTTTGAAATAAAGCTATAGCAGATATAGCCCCCAGAAAAGTCACCGCGATCGGCACGCAGTGAGTAAAAAACTGAAATAGCAGCAGCGTGTCATTTAGGTCAGCAAAATATGTTTAAATAGCGTCCACACATAAAGTATCAGCAACTGCGAGAGTACGCCTTTAACAAAGTTTAAATAACGCACGAAAATAAGGTACCAGCAACATAGTGTTAAGATCGTACATTTTTCATAAAAATAATTCATGTACTTCCGATGTCTCATAGCTATACTGCTGTGACGTATATATTTGCGTTCAACCCCTCTGTAAGGTCCACTTATGCGGTCAGTGGCCAGGCGCACAGGCTGCCCGTGAGAACCCGCCAGTCTGTCTGGCGACGTAGCACTGCCAACACTGCGCTGCAGCCGTCGCCAATTCGTCACAGCGTGCACGGGAGACGGATTGTCTGGTTCACCGCATACCACAGGGATAATCCCCCATTGAGAGAGCAGACAGCGCTGCCGGATTCCGGGAACGTCTGCTTGACGCGCGGAGGTGGTGGAATTACCGGCGTCGGGACGAGCGCCGCACGAGTCTCCGCCGCACGAGTCTCCGCGCCCTGGTCAGCATGACGCACTGTCGCCGTCTTTCGCTTTCACCCCGCGGGGTCGCCCGCGCCTGCTCGTCTGCGAGCGTGCCGTTGCCCCAAAGGTGGCGGCGCCTCATTGAATATTCCATGGCGTGCTGAGTGACAGTTGTATACGTGAATTTGGGCACTCCCTTCCGCGTGGACGATCGCTACAGGGGCGTTCCCGAGAGAGGGTGATCTCGAGGTTTTATCAGGCCGAACGTGGCCGTTTGAAATCGTTCTTGTCTGAGCGCCGAGCTGGGCACTTCCCGGCGGGACAAGGAGTCTCGACCGTTAAAGCTAGGTTGGGATTTGTGCGCCCCCTAGACTAGAGGTTAAGATCGCGTCGGAGGTTAAGGGTACAGCGCCGTACCGGGCAACTAGACGGATCTTGCGGCGAGACAGTCTCGGCCGTCGTTTTGATTTGATTTGATTTCATTTGTTTTTATTCTTGCGCGAAAAACAGCAAACAAATCACTTGCGCGCAAAGGGAGCCGGGAAAAAAGCCGTAAAAACAGCTTGACTAGCCCCAGCCCCCCGCCCTCCACCCCCCCGGTGCAGACAGGCGGCAAGCGGCATTGGCCAATATAAACAAAAATCAACACAAACTAAAACGCAACGTATATACAATATATGCAGTGGCTATAAACAGCGCTCAAAATACATACTGAGCAAGGTTTGGAAAAGTAGTAAGCTTACGAATACAATAGCGAGAAATTTTTTTCTCGAGCGGTTTGTGCAGGCTCCGAGAATAGGAGAGTTGGACGAGGTTGAGGAGCTCGAGTGATTTGTGCGCACTCGGAGCTAGCGTCTAGCCGCACTTTGAAGTTTATCTTTTCATTACTCATGTACCCAGTTTTCCTGCTGTAAATAGCTGTATATAAACTTCCCTTTCACCTAATCAACCTCAACGCCTCGAGTTCGTCTATTCGACCGCCATCTCCAAGAGCTTCAACACCATCGCCCTGCCAGCCTCCTGCCAAATCAACCGGAGCCCGGGCGATTGGGTTCCTGATCGATACCGGACTTTGGGGAAACAATCTTTACTCCCTCCATCCATTTACGGCACACCACCGCCGATGTTTGACAGAAAGTACGTTTCTCAAAGGAATATTCTTGCTGCTAGTCATCATAAGCGGTCACAGTAACTGGTTCGTATATTAAACTGGCTATCGGAGTAGACGACACGGGAAGCAGTCGCTTGTGCGCCAACAAATAAGAGGCGTATTTAGGGACGTTCAGCGACAGCTTAATACCCCTGGAGGACACGCGGTAAATCACACCACCAGCTTGTAAGAAGGCACGGCGCGCTTTGATTCAATTCAGTGTTTTTACGAACACGGAACAATTTGGCGCCATCGAATACGCCTGCTCTGTGGTCAGCACGCTCGTTCTGGCCAATAAATACCGAAAGCCGCTGAAGACTTGCTCCGGTGGAATCTCGGTTGGGAAGTGCGAATAATTTAAAAATTCGTAAATAAACGTCTGTGAGGAACAGTAACTTGTGTATTGCGATTGATTCAGACGTTTAACGCATCGAAGCTGCACAAGCGATGGGGGCGCGCTCTAACGGAGCGCTCCGGCGAAATTTTCCTATTAATTAATTTTCTGGAGATGATAAACGTGCGCCAAAGTATCGAACACGGCATTTTGTTTTTTTTTCTCCATCAGTTATCGGCTGGCGGGGTCGGGAATCAAACCGCGTCATTAGGCTCAGCAGCACAACGCCATAGCCCCTGAGCCACCTCGGCGAGTTAACTTCTTTATTTTCAGTATTTCATTTGTGCGTGAGGGAGGGAAACGGGGGACTGTCCATGTGAGCAAATGAAATACTATGTGGAATATTATACTCGACTGACTTTACCGATAATGTACGTATACCATAGTTTACCGGGCGGCCGTTGTATGTAACTAGCGTCACTTCAGCGAACAGCGCCGCCCGTGGCCAACCGCTGGTCAATGGAATGCCGGTTGCGGTCAGCACAGCGTATTTGTGCATGACTTTCTGTCGTTCTGCTGCGGCGCGGCTTGCAAAGCGCAGATAACCAAATGGACTATGCTCAAATCGGCACATCTTGAAAGTAGAGCTTACCTTAACGAGGCATGCCTCGTGTGTGATTGACGCCCAGACTCCGTAATAAAAAATAACAGCTGATGCTCAATGTGTCAAGCTGGAATTCAAGCTGGAAGTGCTGGTGTGTTCGTTCGAGCACGTTTTTCACGCCTGAATGCAGCTTGGCGTTCGAGGTATATATTGAAGCTAAATGCTTCTACAAAGCCAGTGTCTGCAGCCGATCCAGGAATGCTGCGGCGCTGGCCTTTGGCAGTTGTTGAAGAAAAGGCATCGTGCACAATGGGAAGAAAAGCTGATTGGGGGGGGGGGTGCCTTCTAAGATTCCCCCCAAAACAGAAATTGTGATGACGACGCTCCGTAATTTTATTAACTACAGCACAAACATGTTTATTTTTACAGATATGGGCTTACTACAGTCATCGGAAATCGTCTACAGAATAAATACCGCAAGATAGTAGAACGTTATTTCTTGTTGTGGAAAAGTATTGCTTTACAAGACTTCGAATCGGTGCTGGCACGTTTGTTAATGGTTTTTTTTAAACAATTCCTGCGTAGCTAGAGGACTAGAGACAGGAGGCTGCCAAAAACCTGCCCTTAGTTTCAAAACTCAATGGTGCTGGCAAGCTTTACAAACTGCCACCTGCGCTTCAGAAATCATTCTCAGTCTAACACCGATGATGGCTTATCGCAAAGCTTTCTCATGTAGGTTCCCTTCTTTGCCTTCTGGATTTAAACTTTCGTTATTATGCTTTGAATTTTGCCATCACGCAGTTTGGTCTTCTGGTCGCAGCGTCTTTGACTTTGACCCTTTCTCATTCTAATTCGCGCGACAAAAGCTTCGCGTTCAACCATCGCCGTCGTTACACAGAGAGATGGATGATCTTGCTGTTAATTTTGCACGTCCATGCCCCCCTCTCCAAATCCTAACTGCTTCCAGCATGTCGGGAACGTGTCTGTGCCGGAGGACTACGGCTGAGGCACGCCTATTTGCGGCAGTCGCGCGTTTTTGGTTTCTTTACAGGGTATTACGCGATTTTTTAGGTACTCCGCAAAGAATACTCAAGCATTAAAAACACATGCTGACGTTGACACTGCCCCGCACGGGGCACCTTGAGCAATCTTGGTGACAGGTGTTAGTGACACCGCGGACCCTGAGCCCCCATACATAAGCTGGATCCAACCGTGGCGATGTGTTTTAAGGTTAAGGGTAAAAACCTCAAACGGTGGCCGTCGGAGCCCAGGTCAAGCTCCGGCGGATGGGCTCCCTGTCTGTTTACCAGGCAGGGAGCTCCGGGACCCTCTCTCGATATCAGGGTAGCCCGAGCGAAGGACGTACCCCCGTCCCCTGTTCTATACTATGCTATAAGGTATTTTCAAAACCCCAACCCAAACGTGATCGGCCCCCGAAAAGGGGCCGCACCGAAGTTTTGTTTCCACCACTTCCTGACTTGAGTCCTCCGAAACCGAACAACTATTTTTGCTTCATATGTGATGGAATCTGTAGACAAATCAAAACCTCTTGCTTCACAGTCGGTATTTCTCACTTCAAAGTTTCTTGACGGTATTGTTGGAGGGTCGTATAAGGCCACAAAACATCGAACAGATGAAATTGTTGCCGAGGTCAGTAGCCAAGATCAGGCCAATAAACTTCTTGCTCAAACCAGCATCGCCGATCTGCCAATCCGAGTCACGCCCCACCGCAGCCTAAACAGCTCCCAGGGCGTGATATCCGAATATGACCTACTAAATGAATCTGAAGCTGACCTGCTAGAGGGCTTTCGTAGTCAGGGCGTAACAGCGGTCAGGCGCATAACCATCCGCAGAGACGATAAACAAATACCGACAAAGCACCTCATCCTAACATTTGACAAGTCCACCCTTCCAAGCTTCATCAACGCTGGTTATATCCATTGTTCAGTCAGGCCGTACATCCCGAACCCGCGGGGCTATTTCAAGTGCCAACGGTTCGGGCACGGCACAAACTCTTGTCGCGGCCGACTTACCTGCGCAAAATGCGCCCAGCACGACCACCCGTCCGACAACTGTAACGTTCAACAATTTCTTTGCGTAAACTGCCAGGGTCCACATGCGGCCTACTCCAGAAAATGTGAAAACTTTGAACTAGAAAAGAAAATAATCCACATCAAAAGTCACTGAAAACATCACCTTCCCAGAGGCGCGAAAGAGGTTCGCCTCTTTCTCCCTGGGGAAAAGTCCCTGGGTCCCCGGCGGGGACCCAGTACCGAGAGTCGGACTTGTTCCCGCTGCGTCCCCCCCCCTGCATCCCAACCCGCCTCCGCACCACTCGCTGAGCCAGCAGTGGCTGTGGTGGCTTCACGTCCGGTGGGGATGCTGCTGCACCCACCGTTTCTTCCTCTCCACCGGCCCGAAGCACACGCGAGGGCAAAGAGGAGATGGAGACGGACGAAACCGCAGCAATTCACACCTCCGCAACACCGTCTGTGCCAACCGGGGCGCTCCTGACGCCCTCGGCGGTCGCGGCCAAGAGGAACGGCACCGCAAAGGGTGCCAAGTTCGGGGGTTCGGTACGCCGGGTACCCCTTCCAAATCTGATGATGATATGGATGTGGGGTCTTCCCTGTCTGCTTTGCAGTTGATGGAGCGGGTCCCTTCATCTAAACTTTCGGAGAAGGTAAAAAAGCCCCTCTCAAGAGTGCACGCCCCGAAAGACCTTACGTAAATAGTCGCACTCCAGTAGCTCTAATACATCATAATGGGAAGAGAAAACATTGTTCAATGGAACTGCAGAGGCCTTCGGAATAAACTTGACGACGTGCATGAGATTCTGCATGCCAATAAGCCAAGTTTAATGTGTGTCCAGGAGACACATCTGAATTCCGAGCACACAAATTTCTTGAATAGTTACCTGGTATACAGAAAGGACAGGGTAGGCTGTACACACTGTTCTGGTGGTGTGGCCATAATCGCCCGCAAATACTTAGCATGCCACCCTGTCACCTTGAACACCGTCCTTGAGGCTGTAGCCGTCCGCACAAGAATATTTAATAGGTTGACAACGGTATGCTCCATCTACATCTCTCCTGATCTTGCACTTCTGAGCGCTGACATTGAGGCGCTGGTCGACCAGCTGCCTAAACCATACATCCTAACAGGCGACTTCAATACACAAAACTCTTTGAGGCTCTTCTCGCACGGATGCCCAAAGTAACCTGATAGAGAAGTTTTTAACATCGTCTGGAGCATGCCTTTTCAACAAGAAACAGCCTACATACCATAAAATAGAACACAATACATACTCAAATCATGACTTGGCTTTTGGTTCGGCAATTCTCTTTCCATGTCTTCAGTGGGGTGTCGGCACGGACCTATATGGCCGTGACCACTTCGCCACTTCACTAACATATATAGGTAAAGGCCCAAGCAGTTCATCTTCCCATAATAGGTTCAATGAAGCACAAGCTAACTGGAACACATTTACAGAGACATCGAAACTACACCACACATTCATAGGACACCTACACGTTGAAGAAGCTACCCACCTCCTCACGGCGCACATCCTCGGCGCCACCGAAAAGTCCATTCCCCACGTCTCTGGTGCCCCGTGCAACCAGAGGAGGCCATGGTGGAATACGGGTGGGCGCGGGAGGCCCAGAACAAGGCGTGGGGTATCCTTCGTCCGTACCCCACGTCGGGTAACTTTATTTTCTTCAAACGGGCCAAGGCGTTCGGAAAACCTGTGCGCCGTGATGCAAAACGAGAGAGTTTGCACACCTTCTTGACATTCATTAATTCATGCACGGAGACACACAAAGTCTGGACACGTATACGAAAGCTCAAAGGACAACAGACACACAGCCTTCCCCTGGTTAGCACAACAGGGGACACACTTGAAGACCAGGCAACACACTGCACAACACTTCGAACACGTCTCCAGTTCAGCACACTACACGAACACTTTCATGAAACACAAAACACCTGCAGAAAAAAAGCCCTTACAAGACAAAGACAGATCAAAAACTTCTTACAACTCTGAATTTACACTCTATGAGTTGAGGGCTGCCCTGAGCACGTGCAAACCTTCAGCTCCAGGCGCAGATAAGATAACATACTTCATGATACAACACGTACAGCAAGACACTCTTGAAACACTCTTACACCTATACAATGAAATATGGCTTTCGGGGCACATTCCACGCTCTCGGAGGGAGGCCATAGCAGTGGCTGTCCTAAAGGAAGGTAAGGACCCTTCCTCTCCGGCCAGTTATTGTCCCATTGCCCTGACAAGCTGCCTGTGTAAGCTCTTCGAAAAGATGATAAACAGGAGGCTCGTGTACTTCTTACAGTACAACGGTCTTCTCGAGAGCTGCCAGGCAGGCTTTAGGGCAGGGCGACCTACCAACGATCAACTCGTTGCGTTAGAGTCATATATCAAAGATACTTTCCTGGACAAGAGGTACTGTATGACAGTATTCTTTGATCTTGAAAAGGCGTACCATACTGCCTGGCCGTGCGGCATCCTCAGCGATGTGAAGTCCTTTCGCATGTCGGGTAACATGATGAACACGCTTGCCAGTTACCTGTCTGAAAGAAGATTTCGCGTGCGAGTTGGAACTGCACTTTCTAGGGTTCATGTGCAGGAAAATGGCGTGCCACAATGTGGAGTTTTAGGTTGCACCCTTTTTATTGTGAAAATGAATTCCCTTAGGAAGGCATTGCCACCGTCAATTTCCTGCTCAATTTATGTAGACGACGTACAATTATCCTTTAGGTCTTGTAATCTGTCTGTCTGCGAGCACCAAGTTCAGCTTGGTGTCAACAAGCTAGCTGGCTGGACAGATAGCAACGGTTATAAATTTATTCCAGGGAAGTGCACTTGTGTTTTGTTTTCTAAGAGGTGTGGCATCCGGCCGGATCCTGACATTCAACTCAATGGTGTCTCGATTCCTGTCAAAAAGGAACACAAGTTTTTATGTATAATCTTTGACGAAAAGCTCACATTCATCCCACACATAACACAACTAAACATAAATCATTAAAATAATGAATATCCTGAAGGTTCTCTCGCACATCTCTTTTGGTGCTGACAAACAACTTGTTTTACGTTTTTTTACCTGCTTGATGGGTTCACGATTCTACTAAGGTAGCCTTGTCTATGGGTCAGCCACTAAAACATCCCTCAGAATGCTGGGCCCTGTGCTTCATCTAGGGCTCCGCTTGGCGTGTGGTGCCTTCAGGACTAGTCTAGTTGAAAGCCTGTATGTACAGTGCAACCAATGGAACATACAACATCAGCGAACATACACAGATCTCCTTTATGCTTTTAAAATTTAATCCATGCCTCGCCATCCTTTTAAATCTGTTTTTCATGATACATCGATGACTGTACTCCTTTTAAATCGACCTTCCTTCTCTGTGCCCTTCTCTTATAGAGTTAGAGAGGAAGCGTCAGAGCTTGCTGTCTCTTTTTTAGATACAATCCAAAGTTCTCTAACGGATTTTATAGCACCATGGCATCTCCGCCCTGTATCACGCGACATATCTTTCACACATGTCAATAAAAACCGAGCTCCCACATGTGGAAGTTCTGCAGCACTTCTTGTATTTGCAGCAGAAGTATCAGTGTTCTGAATTTTATACGGATGCCTCTAAAACCTACACCTCGGTGTCCAGCGTGGCGCATGGGCCAGGCCTTAGTGTCACGAGAACTCTTAACAGTAATACAAGTATATTTACGGCAGAGGCTTATGGTGTACGTACGTCTTGTTGTTAATCATATACTTCAAAGCCACATCCCACAATCCATTATCTATACAGATTCCCTCAGTGTTGTGGGGGCATTGTCGTCAACAAAGTCTTCAAAAAATCACGTTGTAAATGTTATCATCAAAGGTATTATGTCTGTGTATGTCCACAAATTTGAACTCGTCTTTGCTGGGTCCCTGGCCACTGTGGTATAGCCAGGAATGAAGCAGCGGATCGAATGGCTGCTGCTGCTGCACTCTTGAATACAGTATACATAACCACATTACCCTACAACGACGTGAAACCACACATCAGACAAGAACTTCACAAAACATGGCAAGCACACTGGAACGAACAAACAGAGAAGTTACATGTAATAAAACCACACTTAGGACCATACACCACCGACACACGTAATAGATACACTGAAGTCGCCTTGGCTAGATTACGGATAGGGCACACACATGCAACGCACTCGCACCTGCTCACTGGATCTCCAAGACCTCTGTGCAGCAGGTGCGGAGAGGCCCTATCAGTGATCCGCATCCCCATACAATGTAAGGCACTCGACATTACACGACGCAAACACTTCCCACAACTTCACACACGACATATTCCACCACAACCCTCATACTTCTTAGGAGACGAAGCCATGTTTTCTGTTCAGCGCACCTTTAGGTTCCTATCAGAAGTTCATTTCTTACAACTCATCTCATTGGGAAAGCAAATATACATGTATATATACGCGTATATTCTCAATGAACAATTTTTTTAGATGTTAGCGCTCGTCCCATATCTTCATTCTCATTTACCCTGTCAGCGATCGAATTTATTGTGCAAACAAAATTTCCCTGGCTTGCTTGTGGGCCTAGTTGTGGCCCCCTGTGAACTGGAGAAGAGACATTGGGAATGTTCTTCGTTGGGTGCTGATTCGGAGTGTCTGAAGGCTTGGAAAGGCGACCTCACGAAACAAGAAAACTGCAAAAACGGTCTGAGAGTTTGTGACTATGCCAGGGGATGTATGTTTTGCAATTACTAGACTAATACGAAAGATTTTGAGTCCCGGTGGCGAAGTTCAGTAGTTGAGTAGTGACCACCGCCCGATGTAGCTTCGAAGTTGTATAAGGGCTTGCATCTGTATGAAATGCTGTTGGCCTTGCCATATGGCTTTTGGTTTGCCTGGCTAGAACAGAGACGTCTGCGTGGGCGAAAAGCAGTATGCATAATTGTGCGTATGATACGACGTTTAATAGGTCGTTGCCAATCGTATTACTGGATGGTGACATGCTGTCCTGGGTATGAAAATGGGAAGATCTGTAAGAATATTGTGGAGGACAGCGTGCGTCGATGTCGCCGCGTGGTGAGAAGCCGCTCGATGAGCTCACTTTCGGCGTGGCCTCCGCGATTTGCTGCCGGCGGCGCGCCGTTCCTCCGGCCGTCCCAGTCGGCGCGGAAGCAAGGGGAGCGGTGTAAGTTTTCTAGCTCCGACACACGCCGCGAGGCGGCGCCGTTAGCCTAAGGTTGAAGCGAGGCTCTTCTGGCCTACGCTGCCTGCGCTTTGAGTTGTAAATCAGCCTTCTTTGTCACCTCTACGGGATAGAAAACTCTCAATATGTGGTCTATGTATTTTGACTCGATCCTACAAGTACAAATTTGTTTTACGTACGTTGTTTAACACCCACGATTGCCTTTCCACGCAGCTTTAGTGGTCGTTTGGTTGAAAGTCGAATGTCATAGCCCATGGTTCTGTCATCTCGGGCAGAGTGAATGCCAGCGTGCTGACTTTTTTTTCGCTGTTACAGCATTTTCGCGTGATATCGCTGCGGGAAAATATCTTTTTTTTGCCATTTAAGCTGTTTCGAACGCTGTGCCGCTATTCGCAGTGTGTGTGTGTGTGTGTGTGTGCGCGCGCGTGCATGAGTGCGTGTGTGTGTGTGTGCGCGTGCGTGCGTGAGTGCGTGTGTGTAAGTGTGCGTACACGCCCGCGCGCGCGCTCGTGTGTGTGTGTGTGTGTGCGCGTGTGTGTGTGTTTGTGTGTGTGTGTGTACGTGCGCGCGCGCGCACGTGCGCCAAAACAGCGTACTACCGATAAGCTCTCAGGCGACTACGACAGTCAAATAATCTGTTAGGATTCCACGGATACGCATCAATCATTTTCTTGCGTTTTATATAATATCCTTAGGAGTTTCAAGTACCTACTGCAATCTCGCTACCAAATTATTTGCCGTGAGTGAAAAAGTCATTGTATTCCGCCAAGCCTTTCATAGTGCTACCGACTCTACATGTGTATTATTTCGAAAGACTTCCTGAATTTCTAGATTTGCTGTGGTAATATATTCTGCAAATAACTTGTTGGCATGACATATTGAGGGCATTATTTTTGTCGGTGAGCAGTTATGCTGATCACTGATATCTGTAGGCACAATATCGGCTGTAAGTAAGTTGTTCGGGATATTACTGAATAAACACATCAAGTGGAGAACTATACCAATCATAACTCGGGTAAATATTTTTATTACATTACTTAGACCACGTCCATTTGTGGTAGACTGGAAGTCTCTCTGTACGTTTGTATATGCAAGCATGCATGCCAAAAAGCGGCACTAGCAGGTTTACCGTCCTATTGCGGAAGAAATACCGATAGCCATTTGGACAGTTTACACTTCGGATGCTGAAGAATACGACGTCTCTGTTAATAGTATCGCTGCAAAAGTTGCGCCAAGCGGTTCAAGTAAAGGTGCCATGTCATATACTTTATCTGTCAAAGACCGCACGTTTAGAGGACAAAAAAGGAAACGACATAGGCGGTATTTTCGTGTTTACTAATGGTTGAATTTCGGTCTGTTTAATTCCCATAATTTGGTTCTTGCTCGGAACGCACGGAATATTCGTTCCGTGCGTTCGAAACAACATGTACGACATTTTCAGAAATAAAACCGGAAAACGTGTTGTGTTTTGGAACCATGCATGGCTACAAAAAGAAATATTGTTGTGCAATGAATTCACTTATGCATCTCCCCGGGCATATTCTACGTCGGAAATTCAAAGGTACCAGCAACTACTTCTACCTTTCTCCTGCACTGTGTGCGGTAACTTTTTTATTATTAAACGTCGCACACAGGCTGCGAAGGCCGAGTTTTCGTCCTCTGCGCCCGCCCGCACCAGGGAAAGCGCCCTTAGGCTTAAACGCAGCCATGCCCCCTTTTCAACTTACGCTCTCTACGGGTGATTGGGACGGCCGGAGCAACGGCGTGCCGCCGGTAGCCGATCGCGGAGGCCACACTTTCGGTGTTCTTGGTTGATTACGGTGTTTAACACGCCGACGCAAATCATGCGGTGAGGCGCGCTGTCGGGGGTAGCTTCGGATTAATTTTCACCACCTGAGCACCTTTATTGTGCGCCGAAATCTCTAACAATTGGACATTCTTGCTTTTTAACTGTATTAGAAAAGGGTACTCCGCACCACGAATCTTACTCGAATCCTTGGACTTATGAGCACAAGTATCGGTGTTGTGAATTCAGAGTCTGTGATAAAGGGCTCGGTCGAGTGGACATGGAGATGTGAAGAGCTTATATCAGTGCTGATCGAGCATGTGTATCGAGTTTTCCAGATACATTTAGTAAGTGCAAAGTGTCTGATATTTTTGTTTCACTTCTGCTAAGAACATCGCTGGGGACGCAATGTTCGGGAATTTTCGCATACACGAGGTAATGCTGATTGTAGGTCGTCTGAACTGCACACATTTCTTTCTTTTTTTCTATATTCATCTCCCCATTGCTGTCGCAATCAGGTCATAGGGGTGTGCACGATGTTAGTTATTACTGTTCCGGTGGCCCCTTTGTCGGTCTGCTCGTCAAGGGGCCCTAGGGTATTTCCACCGCTTTTATGGGTGTCTTTAACCCGACTATCCCTGAACATTTCTGTTTTGCTTGCGAACTCTTTGTAGTACACGTGTACGAATGAACTGCTGACCGGATGAATTTAGCATCATAAAAGTGTAGTTCACTACCCGTGTATATATCTCCGTCCAGTCGAGATAGCTGTAGTTTATTACCATGCAATACCCCCCGTACCGGGCAACTATTGTTGAGGCAGAACGTACAAAGTGTTTTTACTTAATAATTTACTCATCTTATTCTTGACTGTTCTTCCTGCTTTTATCTCTTCGATAAAATTTCTTTATTCTTTTTTCCAGTTCACATTAATAAATACGGAAAACGTTACTTTCCTATTCTAATTACATTGAAACAGCTTTTCACTTGGGCTTAGGTAAATTTTCTCTGCGATAAGTAAAATGTGTCACATGTTTACATTGGTCAACATTTATGTGTACCTTTCAGTTGGCATTATCTTTATTAAAACAGTGGCTATGTTTTGAACAATATTCAGAAAATGTCCTATTAGCGGGAAAACAAAAACGTCATTTTTATGTTAGGAATATTCCGTATTATATGTATGTCATTTCCTGAACACTCTTCACAAGATTTCTTTTATTGGCGCGAAAAACAGGAACGGTGTTTTCATTTCAGGAAACTTTGAAGTGAAGGCGTCTAAGCACCAAGAAAAAGAGATCTTTGTGACCGAGTTGCGCCACCAGTACAAAATGAATCTGTAAAATCAATTACACACTACTCACCACCAAGATGAATTTTTATGCCATATTTTTGGACTGCTGCGCTCTACTGTTCTTAAAATTATTTTTCTGAAAGAGTTTCGAAAATACTGCTTCGTATATGTTCAAATTATGCTTTACACCGAATCAAATATTTAGTTTGTTTCCCAAGAAAGAAACAAGACATAATGCCACTCGGAAAAAACATGAAGCCAATAAGCAGCGCGCTCACACAACATTTTTACATGTTGCTTTGGCCGCTGGTTACATGCAATGGAATGCATTTCAGTTCTGTTGCTGTTTGAGTTTAACAGAAACAATATTTCGCTTGTACTATCCGCACTGCTCTCAATATCGCTTGGGGGAAAGCGTTGAAAGCATTTTAGTAATGAAAATATTTAGTACAACCACCACTGTGATGCCAATTCTGAAGAAACAGTGGAGCTTGGGTTGACCCATCCTCATCCTGTTTTGCTAAATTTCTTAATTTTGCTAATCGTTGCTAAGCTTTGTTAGGTTTTGCGGTATTCTTGCAAAGCGAGGCTAAGTGCCGCGAGTTGAGGCAAGGTTACCCGGACGTTAAAGGGCCGTTTGCTTCGGTCCGCGACATTTACAGCGGATACCAAGGGTAAAGAAGAAAGGTCGACCCCAAGCTCCGCTATTTCTCCAGCCTTCTACCACTATGGCATTATCCGCCCATTTGTTTGCGTTTAAGGAGCCGCAGAAAGACTTTTAGGTCTAAATTGGTATAACAAGGAATGCGTATACGGGTGCACCTCTTCTGCTTACACTCGAGCAGGCGCGAAATCCGGCCTAAGTTATAACACGCTTTCTGCTTTGTTGCGCCCAGTACCGTCTCCGCAGTTTTTTTGTTCATATCTTTTTTTTTTATTTCGACACCGGAACAAGCTGGAGTGTAAACTGTTCTGCTGGGTAAATTTCTGCTGGTGTTCATTCTTATCATACAAAGTTCTGTTTTTTACCCAAAGGTCGAACACACTGCTTCGTCGATAACACACCACTCCATTTGATGGGACCGTTCCCTGGGACGTACAAACTTTTCACTGCGGTTATTTGGAAGAAGAACCAGTCCTTCCTCAGCATGCAAAAATATTCCAAGTTTTCTCAACACAGTACACTTGATGTAAAACACTTTTTCTTACTCCAGCACCGCCCCTACAAACAAAGGCATGACACCATAGTTAGACCCTGCCTATTACAAATGAACGAAGGAGCTGAGCCTTGCAAGAGTGGGTTTATGCCTGCGGCGTTGATACGCAGTGTACTGCTTTATGATTTCTTTTAACAGGCTGCGGCTTCTCAATCCCGCTTTTTATGCAGCGATGATTGTAGCGAGTCTCACATTGGAGTTCTTTAATACATGAGGTATAGTTTGCTTTCATCGCTGCATATTTGCGTATTTGTGTCCCCATGCTGGATTTTAAAGGTCAAAGGGTGAGACGAAATATCAGTAAGTATTTTGTCTCACCCTCTGACCATTCAAATCCAGCATAAGAACGCAAGTTAGCAAATATTCAGCGATGAAAGAAAACTTTACTTCAACTATTAAGGAACTCCAACGAGGATAGAGTTGCAAATATCGCTACATAAAAAGCCAGGATTGAGACGGCACAGTATTTAAAAAAAATCATAGCACCGTACACTGCGCATCAACGCCGCATGCATAAAACAATCTTTCAAGGCGCATCTTCTTTGTCTACTTGAAGTAACAAGGTTTAACTATGGTTTCATGGCATTGTTTGTAGGTGGGGCACTGGAGTAAAAAATGTTTTAAATTGCCTGTACTCTGTTGAGAAAAGCTTTCATATTTTTGCATATAGATCCAGGACTGGTTCTGCATCCAAATAACCGCTCTGAAAAGTTTGTACGTCAGACGTATGGAACAAGAATAAGGTAAGAGGTGAAACGAGGCTTCCTAGCGCGGCCAGATAATGTCACAAGCACTCGTGATACGCGGGGCCATCGGCATCTGCCGTGGGTAAAGAAACTGTAAAGCCACCGCGACCGGCATTTCACTGCGCAGCCACGGAATGAATTGTGGCCGCCATCATTTAGTCCACCAGGTGCCGCTACCCTCTCCTTTGACGTCGCAGCTAGTTAGCTTTTCAGACCGCCTTGGTTTTAATTGTGACATTACCTGGTCGCCCTACCGCGCTTGCCGCAATGGGCAGTTTCACCTCCTATATATTCTACAGTCCCATCAAATGAACCGGTGTGGTATTGGTGAAGCAGTGTGTTTCACGTATTAGGGCTTTGCCGCCACACCTTGCTTTTTTAAACTCAGAGCTATCGTAATGTTGCGTGTACACTGTTGGGTAAACAACAGAATTTTGTATGATAAGATCGAACACGAGCAGACATTTTTAGCAGAGAGCTTTTTAAGCTCGAGCTTGGTCCGGTGGCGAACGAAAAAATACCCAGAACAAAAAACTGCGCCGACTGCTCTGGTTGCAGCACCGCAGAAAGCGTGTTATAGCTTAAGCCGGCTTTCGCGCCTGCTCGAGTGTAAGCATAAGAGGCGCATGCGTATACGCATCTCTTGCTATACAAATTTAGACGTGACGGACTTTTCTCGGCTCCTAAAACGCAAACAAATGGGCGGATGATGCGCTAGTGATGCCAGGGTGGAGAAATAGCGGAGCTTGGGGTCTACCTTTCTTGCTTACCCCTGGTATGAGCTGTTATTGTGGCGGACCGAATTAAACGGCCCTTTTGTGCCCGGGTATACTTGCATCAACCCTCGACAGTTAGCCTCGCCTTGCAAGAAGAACGCGAAACCTAACAAAGCTCAGCAACGCCTAGCAAAATTAAAAAATTTAGCAAAATCTGATGAGTGTAGGTCTACCAAAGCTACGCTGTTTCTCCAAAATTCCCATCACTGTGGGTGTTGCACCAAATGTTTTTATAGTGAAATGCTTTCAACGCTTACCCCCAGGTAAAATTGAGAGAAACAGCTCGGAGAGTACCAGCGAATAATAGTTTCTGTTCAAACAGCAAAATAACTCAAATACATCCAAGTGCATGTAACCAGCGGCCAAAGTAAATGTGAAAATGTTTGTGAGGGCGCTGCATGTTGGCTTTATGTAATTTTTCCGGGTGGCATTATGTTTTGTTCCTTTCTTGGCAACAAACAAAATCATGGAATTTGTGTAGAGCATCATTTGAACAATTACGAAAAAGTATTTGTGTAACTTCTTAAGAAATCAATTTGACAAAGAGTACCGCGCAGCAGTCCATTATATTGATGAAAAAAATCACCATTGCTGAGGAAGCTAGGAATTGATTTTCCTCAGTTTTTTTGTGCTGGCGACGCAGTAATGTCACAAAAAACGCCTTATTTGGTACTTAGACATCCTAACTTTACATATTATTTTTAACTATAAAACAACGTTCCTATTTTTCACGCTAATAGGAGATTTTTGTGACTTGTTCATAAAATGGCAATACTTTTAACCCTTTGAGGGTCGAATTTTTTCGCCAAATGCGTCCCCCTATTGTCGATGTGTTTATTGCTGATTTAAATTCTACGGGCGAATCTATATTGAAAAAAAAATCAAAAATGTTTTCGGGTGACCGTAAAGTGACAAAAAATCATTTGTGTTGTTACATACATGTGGTTTACTACGGCGTTACACAAGAAAAAGTCAAAATAAAAAACCCGCCCACGTCTTCCCACGGGGGAAGCTCGAGTAAATGCGTCGCAGAGTGGTGGGGGTATCGCGTGAATGTTGCGTAATTGGGTATGGTTTGGGAATGCTTAATTGTTATTTCGTCTTTATTATTCTTATTTATTGAATGAAGGAGAAGCGAAGGCAAGGAGTGTAAAGTTAAAGTCTGTCTTTATTGCTTGGTGGCATCGTTGTATTGGACGGAGAGGATGACTGCTTTGTGGTCGCTAAAGTGCACTGTCAAGGGGTCTTTGAGGATCGGTCGTGCGATCGCGTAACTGGTGAAGTCGTTGCTTCCATCGCATCTAGTCGAGTCAAGCAAAGCGTCAAGTCAAGCGAAAGCCAAGCAAAGACGCCCTTGACTGAATTCCGAACGCGCGCTCCGCCGCTTATATACACACCGCCCGCGTTCGAGGGAGAGGAGTACGGGGGAGAGATGCGCATGCGCACACTTCCGTACACAAGTGCGCGAACTTTCCACGTACCCACCACGCCGTTATCCCGTGTACATCCCCTGCCGCCGTTACTGCTGAGCGCGACGCAGCGCACGGGTAGCTACGACGCATGCGCGCACAGACGCGCTCCCCCCGCACCGCCGCAGCTGTTGTTGAGAGCGACGGAGCGTCACGGGGTACAAGCGCTCCTCCCGCACCACCGCACCTGTTGTTGAGAGTGAGGAGGGTACGGGGGAGACACGCGCACCGGCGCCTCGACGCGACGCGCATGCGCAGTGAGCGTGTGGACGGCGCCGACGCCGAAGCGCGACATCGTGCGACTAAGAAATGCTCCGCATTTAAAAACGATAGGGTAAGAAGCGGGCACCTTTTGAGCGAATCAAATCAGATAGACATCAGTTTCGCGGGCGCAAAAAGCGGGAAGCGCCCAGAGGACGATAACGAAACCAGCCGCTGCGCACCCGCTGGTGCGCGCCTGCGCGCGCGACCGGATACGGGAGCGATAGACAGGACACCGCTCATAAAATACAAAAAATACGAGAAAAGAGCCTCAACAGTTTCGCAGGCGACCTTGGTCTGTGGCAGGCGCAAAAAGTGAGAGGCGCCCCGGTAATCAGTGGGCGATACCAAGCGCGCCCCCTCGTTGGCGGATGTGAAGGCGATATCCGGCACGCCGCTAAAGGAAATCATAAAAAAATAAAAGAGCCATCGGCGCAAGAAAAAAAATTACGTATTTCCGAAGTGTTGGAGCAAATGCCTAGCAAGAGAATTTGGCGAAAAAGGCCCGCTGTTTAAAGATACAAGCGATGCCGTACATGTACGTCATTGACCATTTTGAAAGTGTTTGCCGGTGCCGTACATGTACGGCCGTGATCCTCAAAGGGTTAATAAAGGCAATGCTAACAGAGGCATACACATATTGGTTGGCCAGTGTAAACGTGTGTAACATTTTACTTATCGTAATGCCTTATCGTAATACTTATGTAATGGCTTCAGGTCCTTAAGGTGGAATAAATGAAATCGCAAAGAAAATTGATCAAAGCCCAAGTCAAATGCTGTTTCATCGTAATTGGAGTGGGAAAGTAACAATTTCTTAAGATAGAAATGTGGATAGAAAAAAAGAATAAAGAATTTTTGTCGAATAGATAAAAGGAGGAACAAGAGCGATGAATGAGATAAGTAAATTATTAAGTAAAAATACACGTGTAGTTCTGCCTCAACAATAGTTGCTTTGAACGGGGGAATAAACGACAGCTAACTCGCCTGGATGCGGACATCCGCGAGTAGTGCACTGCACTTTTATGGGGCGACAATCATCCGCTCAGCAGTCCATTCGTACACGTGTACTACAAATGGTTTACTGACAAAAAAAAACATTTCATATATAGTCGGGTGAAAGCAACCCATAAAAGCAGTACCCTAGGCACCGCGGGGAACCGACCGACAGAGGGGGCACCGGACGAACAATAACTTAGATCACGCACGCCCAGATGACCTGATTGAGACAACAGTTGGGAGATAAATTAAGAAATTAAAAAAATGTGTGCAGGTCAGATGATCTGCATTCAGCATTGCCAGGTGTATCCAAAAAATTCTCGAACAATGCGTCCCTACCGATGTTCAAACTAGCGGTATCAAAAATTGATTGGTCAGTTTACACCTATAAATGTGTCTTGATGAACTCGACATGCAGGTTCACGAAGCATTCAAGAAGCTCTTCGCTTCTCCACTTCCACTCGACTGAGCCCGTTATCAGACTGATTTCAGAGCACCGATACTTGTTCTGCTGAGCCCATGGACGCGAGTTAGATTCCCGGCGTGGAGGCCCCTTTTCTAATACAGTTGAAAAGCAAGAATGCCCGAGTGCTAGAGATTTCCGCTCACAATAAAGATCCTCAGGTGGTAAAATTATTCCGCAGCCCGCCACCATAGTGCGCCTGATCGCACTATTTGCCTAGGCGCGTTAAACCCCTAAATCAACCAACAACACCGAAAGTGAGCCCATCTAGGAGCTTCTCACCAGGCGGCGACATCGACTCACGCTGTCCTTCACAAATTTTTCAGATATCTTCGCGTTGCCATACCAAAGTCGGCCTGTCACCGCCCCCCCTTCCCCCTATTACGATTTGCAACAACCTATTAAACGTCGTGTCATACGCACGAATATGCATACCGACTTTCACACACGCAGACGTCTCACTTGCAGCCACTGCCTCCAAAAGGCATATGGCAAAGCCAACAGCATTTTACACCGATTCAAGCCCTTACACAACTCCATCTCTAAATCTGGTGGTGGTCACTACTGAACAACTCAATGCACCGTTCACTGAGGTGTCAAAATGTTCCGCATCAGTGTAGTAATTATCCAACATACGTCCCCGAGAATAGTCACGCACTCCCAGGCTGTTTGTCGAGTATTCTTGTTTTGTGAGGTGGCATTTAACAAGCCTCCATACATTCAGCATCAGCACGCATCCCGGAACATTCACAATGTCTCTACTCCAGTTCACATCTCACACGGGGCCACAAGTAGACCCACAAGCAAGCCAGCGGCCTTTCGTTATCACAATAAATTCCATCGCTGACAGGGCAGAAGGGAAGTCCGAGACGGGACGAGCGCTAAAAGTTATTTCAATGGTTCTTTGAATATATGCGCACACATATACATGTATTTTTTGCGTACACAAAATGACAGTACGAAGGAAGAGACTGCAAAGTCTTTTCTTCCTAGGTCTCCCTGGACGATTTTACGACACCACCACTGGTCACTTATATCATTCAGCATTTAATTTTCTTATTTCATTTCATTTATTTTTTTTCATCACATAGATAAGGGTAGGTCCAGGAAAAGCAACTTGCCATCACTTGAAGAGACACGACCCCCTTTTACATGGCAGACAGGGTGCTCTTGAGCACAAACTTTGTTACCTCGCATACACTATTAAACACACACACACACACACACACACACACACACACACACACGCACACACGCACGCACGCACGCACGCACGCACACACACACACACACACACACACACACACACACACACGCACACGCACACGCACACGCGCACGCACGCACACACACACACACACACACACACACACACACACGCACTCACACACACAAACACGCACGCAAAAAAACACTGCAGAGAGAAAAAAAGAGAAGTATTACTAAACATCAAAGTGCCTACGTTGAAAGGTAGCCATATTTAAGAGTGCACTACATCAATGTATATTGTATAAAAAAAAGACATGTCACAGCTCTAAGAAAAAATACATTACAAGAATATTAAAGTTTATTAGAGCCAGCATACAGGTTTCACTTTCCAAATTTAACTGAAAAAGAAAAGAAAAAAAGAAAAGAAACAATTGCTACCTACAATTTGGCTTGCCGAACCGTATGGATACTACTGCGTTCTACGCGAATTTTGTTCTCAAGTAGTTTAATAAGAAAATGAGGGCAGAGGTCGGCGAACTCGCTCATGAGTCCACTCACTCAGACTCATTTGGCCTCAAACTCACGTGTGAGTTTGAGTTTGAGTGAACGCGAGGCTAATGTGGCATAGAGAGTTTGAGCTTGAATAAGTGTGAGTCGAGGGAGCCTGACGGAGTTTGAGTCCGCTTGATTTTGAGTACGTCTGAGACCTAGTGAATTCTGAGTCCATTTTGAGTTCTGAGTACATTTTGAGTTTGAGTCCATTTTGAGTTCTGAGTGCATTTTGAGTATGAGTCTATTTTGAGTTCTGAGTACATTTTTTGCATTTTGAGTTTGAGTCCATTTTGAGCTCTGAGTACATTTTGAGTTTGAGTCCATTTCGAGTTCTGAGTATTTTGAGTTTGAATTCATTTTTAGTTCTGAGTACATTTTGAGTATGAGTCTACTATGAGTTCTGAGTACATTTTGTGTTTGAGTCCATTTTGAGTTCTGAGTGCATTTTGAGTTTGAGTCTATTATGAGTTCTGAGTACCTGTTGAGTTTGAGTCCATTTTGAGTTGTGAGTACATTTTGAGTATGAATCCATTTTGAGTTCTGAGTACATTTTGAGTTCTGAGTACGTTTTGAGTTTGCGTACATTTTGAGTTTGAGTACATATTGAGTTTTGAGTACATTTTGAGTTGTGAGTACATATAAGTTTTGAGTCCATTTTGTGTTTGAGTCCATATAAGTAGCCTAGCAGCCAGCTATTGTTTGCTTTTAAGTTTCATGCGTCGCTGGGGGCTCGGAATTCAGGTTACGTGCGGGTACGGCACCATTAGAAATCCGCATGATCGGTTTGGAGGGAGGAGTGCTTTATTTTTTTTATTTTCTTGCGGAATTTCCATGACCCTAAGCACTTGCTGTATACCAAGATTTTGCGGCTTGGCCCGTGAGTGATAATTGACTGGTGAGGTAATAAAAAAGGGTTGTCTTAACTTTTCCTCCTGGTGGACCACTAAGAGGGTGGAAAAGGGTGGTGGAAAAGCACACTGCGGCGCTTGCTTGCTGCTTGTTTGCCTGCTGCTGTTAACGGCTTGATATATTAAGGGTAACAAAGGAACAGGTGAGAGCCGGGGGGAAAAGGGTGCTATCCCTTCTGCTGTTTGAAATAAATTATCTGAATTGACTGTGCAACGCCCCTTTAAACCGAATAATGACCGCATTAGATTGGGTGAAAAGTCAAACTGATGATGCTAAGGCATGTAAAGTATCAAATGAAAGGTCACAATTGCGGAATCACGCGGGATAAATAAAAATTTTTTTTTCCATGATTGTAGTCATCAGGCAGTCATAATTTTTGAAGTTTATTTTTGAAGTTTATTTATTTTCACGTTTTAAAAGAGCGTACAAAGAGTAATACCGAGGAGGTCCCGTAGTTAAAAAAACTGTCGGGGGGACCTCCTGTGACAAAGTGCACAACGGAACAGCGTAGAGTTGGCAACAAGTAAAAAACACATCAAACGAAAATAAGCAAAAACAGGCAGAAAGCAATGCATATATGTATATACATACATACGCACATATATATACATTCATTTGTAGCAATACAAACATATGCACAAAAAATTGCAGTAAAAACGATTCGACGGAAAAACAGAAACACCGAAAAAAAAATGGTGCTACAACAAAAACACGTTGATACATTAGGCCAAGGTAGATAATAGAAAACTTTTTAATTGGTTTCGGAAAAAATTGGGAGAGTGAATTGATTTGAGGGGGGTCGGTAGTTCATTCCATATTGAAATGGCGGCGAATACGGCAGTTTGTTTGCCGTAGTTAGAGCGAATTTTTGGTAGAATTAGGTTATTGTTTTCGGAAAAGCGGGTGTTGTTGGCGTTAAAAAGTAACGACTGGTCATTGTAGGTGTGCATGGATTCATTATTTCTAGCGCGAAGGAGGAAAATGCACATTTTTATTTTATATTCAAACAGAAGGGGTAGGATTCGAAGGTCAGAATATAAATTCGGAGTACTGTCTCTCGGATGGCTGTAATTAATGATTCGGATGGCTCGGTTTTGCAAAGAAACAAGCGGTGATAGATGAACATCATAGGTGCTTCCCCACGAACCTAAACATATGTTAAATGACTGTGTACAAAACAGTTGTAAAGAGAACGGAGAACAGGCAGAGGAAAGTATGCGCGAGTTCTAATTAGTACATGAATACCAAACACAATATTACCAATAAGTCACTTGATGTGCAAGTGAAATTTTAAATGTTTATCGAGCCCCACTCCTAGGAATTTAGTGTAATCTGAAGGGTAGATAAAATGCGTGCCAAGGCGGAGATGCGGGATTGGGGTAATTTGCTTATGCTGGGAGTGAAAAATTATGAAACTGGTTTTGCTAGGGTTTATAGTTAACCTATTGTTTCGGCACCAATCGGATAACCTTAATAAATCGTCGTTTAATTTTTTAGTTAGGTTCAAGAGGTCAGAATCAGCCAAATAAACCGTGGTGTCATCTGCGTAAAGCATGCATTTTGAAAAATTTAAACAAGATGGGAGATCATTTATAAATAACAAGAACAACAGTGGTCCCAAAATGGACCCCTGGGGGACGCCTATATTTACTGTCTTGTATTCAGAAAGTATGCCACTGCATTCCACAGCCTGAAGCCTGTCAGCCAGATATGAGTGTAGTAAGGCTAATGTTGGTCCACAGACACCCAATGATTCTAATTTGGAAAAAAGAATATCGTGAGTAATGGAATCAAATGCCTTTGTGAGGTCGACAAATATAGCTGCTGCAAATAGGCCGCAATCAATTGATTGTTTCATGAAATCAGTTAACTCGATAAGAGCAGCCTCAGTAGAAAAATTAGGCCGAAAACCAAACTGACAGGGGGTCAGTAATTGAAATTTGGAGATATATTTCCACAGCCTAGTTACAATAAGTTTTTCTATTAACTTGCTAAAAAAGGGCAGTATGGTTATGGGGCGATAGTTATTTAACATACCACGATCACCTTTCTTATGAACGGGTACTACTTTTCCTTTCTTAAGTTCAGACGGAAAAACGCCAGACCTAAAAATATTGTTAATGACGTGGGCGATTACAATGGAAAGTTCGTTGACGACAAGTTTTACCCTAGCAGCATGGATACCATCCAATCCAGCCCCACAACTTTTTAGGGCTTTGATCACTTGCACTATTTCCTCGGGTGATGTGGGCTGCAAGTAGAATGAATGGGGACAGCGAGTGAAAGGTGCAAAATTTGATGTTGTGGTGGAACTGTAATTACAGAAATGGTCATTAAAAGCATTAGCTATTTCAGCAGGGTTACTAAAAACATTTGTGCCATCACTAACCTCTTTTATTTCAGGTGTGTGGTGCGACTGATTTAGAAATTCTTTTATGACTTTCCAGTTCTTATAGGTATTGTTGCCATTTTTATTTATTTGGTCGAGATAGTACTTTTTCTTTGCTACTTTTAATAGCATGGTCAGCTTATTTGAATAAAGCTTGAACCTATTTAAGAGAGGCATATTAAATGGTTGGCGCCGAACTTTCTTTCGTAGGTTAGATCGCTGGCGTATGGATCGTAAAAGCCCGTCGGTTAACCAGGGATTTCTAGGAACATTAAATGCTTTTTCGTAGCAGCTAAATGTCGTACACGCAGTAATCGCATCAATTATTTTCTCAGACAGGCTGTTATAGGAAGCATTGGGATCATTGTTACTTAAAACATCACTCCAGTCAGCACAACTGATTAATCGACAAAATTTACTTTTATCAAAGGATTGCTTGTGAAAAGTTTTTGGCGTAATTTCCATCGGGCTTTCAATTAACATAAAAACGGCACAATGATCTGTTATGTCACAGTCTACGACTCCAGCGCTCTGAGAGAAGGAAACATTGGAGAGAATATGATCAATTACAGTGCCCAGGCCATGACCGGAAGAACGAGTCGGCAAGTTGATTAACGACTGCAAACCATGACCGAGAATGCAGTTAATATATTCCGAGCATGAACTGTCAGTGAGGTCTATTATGTTTATGTTAACATCGCCAGTAATAATTATGTTTTTGTTTTGGTACGTAAGACAGTTTAAAATGTTTTCAAGTTCATTGCAGAAGTACAGAATAAGGTGAGGCGGGGGAGCGATAGATTGAACCAACAACCGTTTGCCTATTTGGCAGGAAAGACTGGTCAAACTCAAGCCAGACAGATTCACACTTATCAGTAGAAAATTTTAAGTCATAGCGGCGAGAGTACCTCAGTGAGTTAGAAATATACATGGCACATCCGCCATGACGGCTGTCTGGGCGATGGGAAAATTCCGATACATAACCAGCTAAGCCGAACAGTTGGTCATTAGTAGGTGATAGCCAAGTTTCGGAAAGGCAGATAAGAGAGAAGTTTTTCTCCGCGAGGGTTAGGAAATTAACTAATTCGTCATAATACTTAGAAAGGCTTCGTATGTTGAAATGAATGAGCGACTTATGCGTTAAACAGGTGCTCTGGAGGAGCAGCTTTAGTTGGTCAGCCGAGTAATAATCCATATCTAGCATGGAAAGCTAGGAACTTAAAACGATTTACGAGAATCGTTTTGAGTCATAGATTGGGTTAAATCTCAAAATGACGCTTCAAGGGCATGTGGCGAATCAAATTCAAGGTCTCAATGTGGGGAATCATTCGGGACAAAATTGAGTTATGGTTATATCATGACGTAGTCGTGGTTGGTCAAAGATTCGAGTAAAATTAGTGTTCATCACGCTAGGGCGTGTGGCGTATCAAATTAAAGTTCTCGATGAGGGTAATGACGTGCTTCCTGATTATTATCATGACATACTCAAGGTGGGTCATAAATTAGGTGAAAGTTCACAATAACGCCACTGGGTGTGTGGGGCATCACATTGAAGGTTCTGATGAGGGAAATCACGCGGGACAAAAATGGGGTATGGCTATATCAAGAGATAGTCATGATATATTGGTTGGTTTAACGTTCAAATTCATTTCGCGAGAATGTGATGGGTATCAAATTATTGGTCTTGATGAGCGGAATCAAGTGAGAGAAATACAAAAATACGTCCTTGTTATAACCATGAGATAGTCAAGGCGAGTCTTATATTGGGTTGAAATTCGAAGTGACCCCGCTAAGGCGTGTTGGGTATCAAATTTTCTGTCTTGATAAGGGAAATCACGTGGTACAAATAAAAATGCCTTCGTGGTTCTAATCATGAGATAGTCATTATGAGTCATAGATTGGGTTAAATCCAAGGTGAGGCGGCCAAAGCATGTGGGCTGTCGAATTGAAGGTTTCAGTTAGAAGAATTAGTCGGACATTTAAATATTGCGTCCTGGTTACAGCCATGAGAGTCATGGTTAGTTTGACTGGTATGAATTCCATATGATCCTGCTAGGTTGTGCGGGGTATCAAATTAAAGGTCTCGTCGAGGGGGATCACGTGCGACAAATACAAAAATGTTTTCTGGTTAAAGTGACAAGGATATTGCAAAAGGTATCTTTGTTTAATTGCTGGGTCGGTTTTAACCAAAATTCCTTGCCAACCCGTAAGGCAGTTGTGCTATATACATGCGAAGGCTTGTCCAGAGATGTCGATCAATGCTGTTTATAGTAAGAGAAATATTGGCGTCTAATTGCTGAATCATCGAGGCAGAATGGCATGGGGTAAAAACAAACGCCATGCAAAGCTTTCGAACTTAAAGCACCAGACTCAACAACTCTTTGCTAAATAACTGCTACTCAAACGTTACTTCCTCCATTTCCCAGTGTCCCAACAAACAAGCAAATCCTTCGACACATATGGCGTCATGGAAATTGTGGACGGCCATAGGTAACAGATGGCATCAGAGCTTATCAGAAAGGAGAATATCACATTTGTTTACAAATAAGATTTACGGCTGGGTTTCGTGTCCGTAATTTCATGCGCACAGTGTACAAACGTGCACTCGAATCCAGAATTCGCCAAATACATGTCGGACATTAACTCCCTGCTAGAGTGTAGGAGATAGAGAGGCAACCGAGCCACCAAGACATAAACAGACTTAGCGACAGAAGGAAAACACTTCAAAAAAATCAGCAAGCGCAGTTTGTCTGTGCGCTCGAACTGATTTTATTACAATAAGAAATCAGCGCAAGATACCAAAACTAGCACATGATAACTATGTCAAGGAAAATAAATTATTCGGGCTCTGCAGTTCTCCAGTGCCTACATGTCCAACACAATGAAAGAACAGATTACTGACACAACACACACACACACACACACACACACACACACACACACACACACACACACACACACACACACACACACACACCCACACCCACACCCCCCCCACACACACACAAACACACACACACACACGCACGCGCACACACAAACACACACACACACACGCACGCGCACACACAGGGAAACGCACGCGCACACGCACTCGCGGTAATTGCTTACAACGGTGGCGGTAATTGCTTACAACGATAGCGTGGTGCTTTTCCGAGCTATGAGAGCTCATCCCACGTAGCAAATGCTAATAAAAACTAAAACATGTGCCTCAGCAAACCACGAGGCAGTTTTCTCTTTGTCCCACGTGATTTCCCTTCTCGAGACCCTCAATTTGATACCGCGCATTCTTAAATCCAGATCTCTATGAAATATTACCCAATCTTAGACTATCCATAACTCCCGTGTTACACGGTGCACAATTCTTGATATTTTTTCATATTATTTCTTTTTTTAGTTTTTTAACATTTAGTTTGATCAATTGTCTGCATTTGCGCTTTTATAACGGTTACAGGTTGAACTTCCCTGATAAATGTATTTTTGTGTAAATCCAGGGCCTTACACGATCCGGGCGGGGATAGAGGGAGGGGGGTACTCGTCAAAGAATGCTACACACTAAAAAAGCAAAGGAGTATCCATGAACGCCCTGCGCTTCAGAGATTCGTGGGGACAGTTCGCTTTGACACAATGCGTTTTTTCAGGATGCAGAGCAAGAATGCACGAAACCGTACGCATAAACAGCTTCGACGTAAATGAGCGGTGCAGTGAGCGCACGTCCCCTCGCCCAATATTGCTTGTTTCGACCCAGGGACCCAGCACACCATCGAGTCTGGACCACCTCTGTCATAAACACGAACACGGAGCCTACATCAAGAGTTTCGTATCCAATATATACGTACAATTGCTTGCGACCAGCGCTAGTCATCAAAGGCAGCAGGTGTAGCTGTATTAAATCTGCAACGAAAATTGTTTCCGACCTCACAGGAGCTACGCTGTCATGTGTTCAGAATGCAATAGTTTAGGCCAACGAATTTGCACCCTTAAAATTTTAACCACGCGCGAATTTGAAAACACTGAATGCTAATGAAATCAAAGTCCATCTGAGCCCGAGTAAATTACTGGCACGAGAGAGTTGTGAGGCCATTTGAGTTCTGAAATCATTTCGAGTTCTCAGCCCATTTACATTTCTGAGTTCATTTTTAGTTTTGAGTACATTTCGAGTTTTGAGTTCATTTTGAGTTCGAATACATTTTGAGTTTGAGTACATTTTGAATTTTGAGTACCTTTTGAGTTTGGCTACATTTTGAGTTCTGAGTACATTTTGGGTTTTGAGTACATTTTGAGTTTTGAGCCCATTTTGAGTTTGAGTGCATTTTGAGTTTGAGTACATTTTGAGTTTTGAGTACAATTTGAGTTTTTAGTCCATTTTGAGTTTGAGTACATTTTGAGTTGTGAGTACATTTTCAGTGTGAGTACATTTTGAATTCTAAGTACACTTTGAGTTTGAGTGCATTTTGAGTTTGAGTACATTTTGAGTTCTGAGTACATTTTGAGTTTTGATTCCGAGTGAGTACTCAGTTTTGCGCTCAATGTGAGTTTGAGTTTGAGTGAGCGCAGACGTGCTGCTCAGTATTGAGTCTGAACTTGAGTGAGTGGTGCTTCGAAAAAAAATGTGTGTGCGTTTGAGTGAGGCGCGCCAACTTTGCCGAGGTGTGCATGAGCGACAGTATAACGAAGCATTTGCCAACCAAAATCGGTTCTACAGAAAGGAGTGTACCAGTAATCTTGGTTCCAAGTTTTATAAACCGAAATAGTTATTTTCATATAAAATAGACTTAAAAAGCATTCATTGTTATTATATACAGCTCGTTTGTAACGAAGGGCCAAGAAACAATAAAACAATTTGTAGACTGGTACTATTTTAACACGGCTGAACAGTGCATATGTCGGCGCACAGTATTCAACGTTAGCAATTTACCTAGTTGCTCTTTTCTGAAGCATATAAAGTTTCTTGAGCTTGGTATTTGTGGTCGAGCTCCTCACCAAAAAAGAATATTTCAAATGAGGCAAGAACAGGGCGTTGTATATTAGTAGTTTGATTGGAACTGGAAAGAAGGAACGCAATTTGGCAAGAACACGAACACATTTACCCAGATTGCTTACAACAAAACCTACGTGAACCTACCATGACATATTCTTATGAAAGTACACACGAAAGGCTTTTACACAACTGGCAAGCGCAATAGCAGTGTTACCAAAGTATAGCAGACAGTCAAGAGAAATGGGAAGTTTTCGCGTATGAAAAGCAATAGCATTTGCCTCGTTAGTAATATTAAGAAGGAAGTTGACTTCACTCCACGATTGCAGGCCCTGTAGTGTACTCTTCACAAGTTGAATTAGGCTTGGCAGATTACTACCAGTAAAAAATATGCTTGTGTCCTCTTTTACATAATGTAATTGGGTTTATCATAATTCATTGTGTTGTCGTTTATGTACAAGATAAATACCAATGGCCATTAAATGCTACCTTGTGGGACCCCAGTGGATATTGACTGAAATGAAGATATAAAGTTTTTATATCTTCATATAAACTATTGAAATACTTTTACGCACAGTTCACGATACCAAAATATGATTTTATAAGAAGAATGGGGATGCCACGAATTCCATATCGATAAAGTTTCTTGAACAGCGTGCTGTGACTGAAGCGATCAAACACTTTCGAGAAATCCACGAAGACACAAATACACAAGTATTTTTTTCAAAGCAGTTGAGAATTCTTTCTTTTTGTACAAGCAATGCTGTCTCTGTGGATATACCTTGAAGGAAACCATACTGCGATGAGGAGATTATTATATATTTAGAACAAATATTCGCGATTCGCCGAAAGACTACTTTTTATAACCCTTTCAAAAACGCGGGGAGTATTGAAATGGGCCTGTAATTGTTCATATTGTTTTTAATCCATTTTTGGACAATACATTTCACTATAGAATTTTGCATCATTTTTGGTAACCATTCGGTGGATAAGGCTCTGGTATATATCGATGCAAGCACAGTAGATATGATGCAAATAACATTTGTGAGAGGTACAATTTGAATGTTGTCTACATCACGTACAGTGCCGTTTTTAAGAGCTGAAAAATAAACAAACTTCATGTTCATCCGTAGGCTGTAGGAATATAATATGTGCGCTTGAGGGTAATGATTGTCCCGTATAATTTGGATTGGGTGAACCTGCACAGTTTATTTAAGGAATTGGTTAAATTTCTCGGCGCGTTTATTCACGTTCATTTCTTTAATGTTGTGTGCACTATAACCTCTGTTTTGTAAAAAGGTAAGTTTTTCCAAATCTGAGCACTTCCCGGGCAGCAATCACGGGGAAATTGTTTGTGCAGATATCTTTGTTTTTCAGATTTAGGAAAGAGTTTATTTATTACGATACTACTTGAAAGCAGCAAAAGGGAAGAACATTTATTCCTTAGAAACGTTTTAAACATTCTTGTTTTCTTTTTTATCGTTTTCATGCCATCTTGGGATATCCAAGGTGCGTGCATTGCGGTCTTTTTTAACAATAATTTCCTTGAAATTATCTTCAAAATACACGCGTTTTAGTGTAGCCATGATTGTGTCGTAGGCTTCGTCAGTCGTCTGAGAAGGGTATACGTCAGTCCAGTTTATGTTCTAGATGCTGGAATATAAAGCACTCAGTGTTAGGGGCGCGACATTCTGTCGTGTTACAGTTGCTGGGTCAGTGAGTCTTTTGACAGCGAAATCAAGAAGAACATAAATTGGTAAGTGGTCGCAGATGTCATTGCACAATAAACTAGCGGATAATCTGTTTGAGTTTACATTTGTAACAAAAATATCAATGAGCGTTGCCGAGTTCGGTGTCACGCGAGTTGATTCTGTTACGATAGCATGACCATTTGATTAAATGGCCGAAACAAGTGAAGTTTTAACTGGCGATCGCTTCAGATGGTCGATTATAAAGTCACCACCGAGAATAATATATTATATTATTGTCATTTACGTAATTCAGTAGCCTGTCAAGATGTGAACAAAAATTACTTGCGGAGGAGTCCGGAGGTGGGTGCATTACCGAGTAAAAACTATCATTGGCTGTCACTGTCAAACATCCGATGTCAGTGGAAATAAATGAGAACGCAGAGACAATGCAGCAATCTAAGTGGATATTTGTTTAAAAAACAACACAGCCTCCTTTTTTGCGGTTTTTATTTACGAAAAAGGTTTGATAGAAAGGGCATTTGTACACGTTACATTGAGGCGTGTACCAAGTTTCGGTAAGCACCATAATGTCAAAGGAGAAAGAAACTTTGCCTAGAAAAATTGACAAGTCGTCCTGTTTATGGCGAACTGAGCGAATGTTCGAACCGAAACAGCTTACCCTGTAGTTGGGAAAACTACTTAGGAGGTTCTTTACGTTGTTGGATGTTATCGCCATTGTAACAAACGGTACAGCAATGGTGCAGCGGTTGCTGTTCTTACGCGACCTTGTCGTGCTCATGCGCGTTACGAATGTGAACAATGGGGGAGGATTCATCTTTCCGAGCAAGAATATTTCCCGATTTCGTCCAAAATAACTTCATGTTCACTTCCTTCTTTTTTTCCTATGGCCATTCCAAGTAGCTGCTTCAAGACAGGGCACAGGTGTTCGTTTATGTAAACGGTAATGGCCAAGATCTCGAGCGGAAATTCTAGTCTTCCTTGCTTTATCAATCACTGTGTCCCGCTTAGAGCGGCTTTGGACTTTATGATAACATTTAGACGTTGTCTGGTTTCTTTTTCGGAACCCGGTGGCACACTTCACTATCATCCTCAACAATAGGCTCATCAAGAAAAACCGATCCTGTGAAGAGTGTCAGGGAGGCTCTCTTTCGCTACTACTGTAATGCCGTTCACCTCAAGGGTCGCCAGCCCGGAATACTGCTGGGATGCCCTAAACCTTAGCTAATGTTCCAAGGCTTGGGTCCTAAAGTTTTCGCAGTCCGTCATTAAACCGGCATTAGACTTTTTCACAGCCTAGTTTTCAGTCACAACGTCGGCGTTCTTACTTTTTCCTTTCTTCAAACTCAGCATACTGTGCCCTTAAATGATCCTCCCAGCTTCCTCATACTAATTTACTGAAACTAAAGGAAGTGCTCCCTGTCACATTTACACGAACACTTGCCTTCAACTACTGCTACAATACCGCTGCCTAACCCAATATCCCCAAAATATAGATTTTGTTCGTGTCTAGGTGCTTTATTTCACCTGATCATTTGGGTGTGGTCACACCCAGGCATTCTAAAATATTCCTCTTTTTCTCCCATTCAGGAAATCGGAGTAGAATTGACCAGCAGTGCTGTCCTATACACCCAGAAACAACCGGTACACAGGGAATATAACGCTGAGCTGTACCTAGGGCTCATGAATAACTCCAACTTCTGTAAGAGATCGAGTCCTCCGGTACGACCTAAAGTTGTAGAATTCTAAGCAAAACTTTAGCGCACTTAAAATTGCGTATATTATGGGACTTAAGAACGGAAGAACTACCAATTGTAAAACAAAAAAAAATGTTTCCAGTTGGTACTACTTTAAAAAGCATAGCGCAGAAACGACACAAATAAAAGATGGGAGAACAGGCAGACGCATGACTGTTTTCTTCTAAATTGGCCTACTTGTTGATCATAAAATAACCGATATTGAGCCATCATGGAGATTAAAAATAATTCATGGCATTAGCATGTGTAAGAAAAATTTTTGAAAATAAATATTTATGTAAAAACTATCTAGAACTTTTCCTTTTAATGGTTCTTTGATTTTTTTGTTATTGAATATTTAACGGTTTGGTGAAGAATATAAGTTTGCGAACTTTAGTTCATCGATTCTTTACGTAAACTGCATCTGTAATATTTTGCGTTCCTTGGTGTTTTTTGTGTTGCATGTTTTATTTGTATCATTCTGCTTCCGGAGGAAAAGATTTATAATCATCAAGTTATTTCTTGCAGCATATTCAACCAGAGCTCCTCCTCATATCCTCACTACAAATTCCAAAGCCTCCCTCTGCCTGCTCCACAGCCTATTGTTGGCAAAAAGTTCCACTATTCTGCATTTACTATACTATTCTTGCAATAACATCAGGACAACTGGGTAATATTTGTATTGGTATGTGCTTGCATTTGTATTTGTATTTGGACGTCTTTCAAGTAGTAACGTTGCTTGAAAAAAATCTCGTTTCTGAGTGGAAGAGTTAGGCAGTGCAAATAAGGCCTGTTTGCATTACACCGTTTGATATCAGCTCGCGAAGTAGAAAATAGCAACAATTATCGCGCATTTACAGAACAACCCTTAACCATTTTTAGGCAAAATGTGCACATCGTATGCACGGGAAATTGATAACAAAGAAATCGGGCAGATTTTTCTGAATTTATTCGAGACACTAAAATAAGATTTTCGTTACACAGTCCCTCTTGTCGTACCCCTCGACATCGAAACAAGAAAGCGAATGACAAAACAACTCTTCTTTTTGCATAGGACTTTTTGTCTGCTGTATTCTTATCAATCCGCTTAAAAAGAGGACGAAAATGGGGCACATATAACACATGACGGCGACACGGCAGTATTTGTGCCCTTTTCATAGTCCTCACTTAACGCCCCATATTAATAATGAATCAGTACCAACTCGCCGATTTCGAGTACTTTAGATGAGCTCGAAATCTTCTTTAAGAGTGCCACTTGCACCCTATAAGGCTTTGTCACAACTGATAAACCAAGGTTGCCCAATATGTTTGGCTCAAATGACGTTGTGTTTTTAACCTGCGATATCGGCGTTCTTATCATGCGTATTTCAGTTAAAAAGCTGTATTCCAAATACGTTTTTAGACGGTACAATTATTTCTTCTCTTTTTTCTTGGTCAATAGTATTATGGGATTATTATGAACGCTGCATATAACGCTGAACAAAACACTTCAATAGTTAGGGGAACATAGGAAGAAAAAGTGAGCCATGGTCGCTTGTTTATTGCAATATAGTTTAAGGGTGAAGACGCTCTGCCGCGTCATCTTAAAAAAAACAGCTTGGGCTATTTGCACTAATGTTAAACCTGAGGGGCGAAGCAGGCAGTGTATCAGCCGTTTTCCTTGGCGCTTTCGCGTTTTTGCCACCGGAAATGAAACCGTTGGGGGTAGAGATATACAGCTTTGCTGAAATGAAAGCCTGGTGTCCTGAAGCACAAAGCGTTCCAGCGCGAGGCGTAAACGAGTTTCGCAGTGTTTTCATAGTAATCTTTACGAAGCGTTCCAGCGCGAGTCGCAAACAAGTGCCTCGGTGTTTTTAGTACGCGGTACAAAGGCTCCTAGCACGAAGCGTAAATTATGGACCCGGTATATTTAGTAGGAGCTACAAAATGGTCTTGCGCGAGGTGTAAACGAGTGTCCCGGTGTTTTATTAGCGTGACCAGACGAGACGAACGATACGATGACCACATTAGAGGCCAACCACCAGAACTACTAGGGGGCTCCGACTCTAATACCTCTTTTTGCTTCGATTGCCGCTCGCGACAAAGTCGTCATTATCGATACTGTAGCACAGTTCCTATTATAGGGGTTTCTGGTGGTTCTTCCATGGTATAAGAAGTGTAAAGCTCGGTACGCGATAGACTATGTATCGTATTTTTCTCGAATACTTTAATTAACCCGGACACAGCTTGCAAGGCTAACAGTTCAATTTCCTTTCGCCGATGGCTTCGGAAAGATTTTTTGTTCGTAGTTATTGTGCCAGTGCTTACTTTCATGTTGGGTTTGTTTACTATTGCTACTCAGTCACCGTGCTTTATTAAAGGGAGGGTATGTCTAAGGAATATGCAGTGTATTTGCATACATATTGCATTGATAACCTCGTTGCACAATGAAATCTTTATTTAAAAAAAACGACTGCCTAACATTAGTACGAATACCGCTTTAAAATTTTCTCCGTTTCCACCTGATTGTTTAGGAAGCGAATATTTACCCCGGTATTTTCGATTTTTTACGATATGCAACAAACGATTTAAATGCTGCTCCGAGAAAGGCAGTGCTCAAAGTGGTTCTTGGAAAATACCCTAGTTTGTGCGTCATTCACCAGCACACTGTCCTCGGCTTTTAAGAAAACACGAGCGAGTAAATTCTTATTTCAAGAAAAGATGAGGCAATTTTCTGCCTCCTGGTTTGAGAAATGCAGAGAATAGTCTAAAAAATTTATATTTTTGAAGCGTTTTTTATATCAACCTTCCATTTTTGGCCCCAGTGGGGCGGAAACGTTAACCGCCATCATTCCTGCAGAAGTGTATTTCCGCACGGCGCTCAATATGTCTGTGAACTCCATACATCGTTCCCTCTCGTCAAAAACCGGTTTTGATGGGGCAAAAGCCCTCATCTTTAAATACTACAGAACAAAACTTGATTTTATAATTGTTTTTGTTCAGTGGCCTCTACTCTTGGCCGATTGCCAGGTAGTATCGGACATTAAATTGGATTTGGTAGCTCGGAAAAAAACGAAGCACTCAGATCACAAAGAAATAAGAAATGCGGGGGATATGTCGGTCCGGCAGGTGCTGATTCGGCAGCGACACAGGATGCATGCGTGAAAACATCTGCCGAGGATCCCATATTTCATTGGCTGTGTTTGCTTTAAAAACCAGCCCGCAGAAACTGTCAGCAACATTCGTTCAAGCTCAGCCCACCCAAGTGCAGTCCTTTCAAGCCACAGACCCCGAATTGTGGTAAGCAGAGTCTGGAGTATCGTTTTCGGTTTGGGTAACCTGAGATAGTTAATGGATTCTAGTGTAGAGCTAGCTCAACAGGCATTCATATTTAAGTCGGGCACCACTCTGGCATTTGGCAGGCGCTTTTTAGTCTTACTGGTCAGGTCAGCGTTTTAAAAAAAAACCCAAGGCTCTCTAAGGTTTTTGCTACTCAAAGGAGAGTTTTCAAATTCGTAGAGCCTTTTGTAATTCGCCTGTTAATGAACGTCACCGGTGCATGCAACCAGTGAGCTGCGCTGTCGCCAGCTTGTCACCAGTGCTGAAATGCATTAGTGGATTATTTAGCTCGTGCTCGTTTTCGGGTTAGCTTTTGAAGCAATGATTAGCAAAATATGATACCGGACAACGAATTCAAAACTTTTAATGTAAAAACAGGCAATGCGATTTTAACAATTTTTCTGAAGCTCGGAGTTGGGGCGCGTTTTTTGTATTCCCAGCCAAAAGCTTTTAATTCGGGTGTACTTGTTCTCTCACTTTTCTTTTAGAACACAATTCCGGAATACGACATGGCGTTTTTCAATCTGGTAAGATGTTTTGGCGGGTCCCAATTTTTGCATGCTTCTGTGTTTTCGTTCACGACGTTACATTCATTGAGTTACGTTCACACTCGTTGCAAGAAAAATCGCCAGTTGTAACGGTTCTCCTACATCTGCAATGTACAACAACCGTTTTGAGAGGGGGCTCGTAATGCAATAGGCTGTGTTCCTCTACTGCAAGCGCGTGCGGTCGTCTTGCTTCTATATTTTCGTCATCCCCTTTTCCGCAAACTGATTCCTTTGCACACCGCATATACATTTCTTTCTATAAAGAAATTGTTAGTACAGCGTAAATGTGAAAGGCGTGCCCTTGAGCCGTGGCTTATACAGAGTATCGCAGCACTAAGTTTGCCAATGCCAGCACCGCTACCCGGATTCGGTTGGAACGTCCCGTAACTGAAAAGAAATTCAAGTGTGTCCCACCTTGAAATGCGTGATGCCCGTTCCGCGCAATGTTGTTGCCTCCTTATTTTTCTGGATTTTAATGCAGTGGGGCCACACTGCCTCGCCTTGACATTCCCCAAAACGGTAAAGGAATCTCAGCGTATTAAATTTATTTTTGGCTCACACAAAACATGTATAGTGTTGCGGTATTGGCCCTGATAATCGTAGGATTACCAGTGGAGCAACAAACTCAATGTATTCAAATAACCATCTCTATTCAAAGAGAATTCTTCAGAAGACGCTAGACATGGGAGCAGCTTTTGAACCATGGTAGAATTGTTGCTCTAGCAAACAACTATAAGGATGCAGCGATGCATTTCCGCTTTATCGCACCATACCATAACAGACATTAAAACTAGACGGCGATGGTCATTGAAACAGCTACATTGCTTATGTCACTACTCCAGTATATAACCTTCGGTGCCTTTTTTTAAAAACATGCTCATAAAACTTAACTTATGAAGCATGAAAATATATCTCTACTGATTGACATAAGCGGTTAATGAGCTTCTTTCTAACACGTTTTCTTGTATTGAGAGGAATTAGGTGTGCGCAATAAACGCATGTGCGGCGAAAAACGAGGCAATAGAAAATTAAACGGCAGATCCGGCAATCTAAAGGAATATAAAACGTGCTTTATTTCTGGGGCAGATTTAGTTAATCTGTGTTGTGGTGGCGTAGGGGTAGAGCATCCGCCTTGCATGCAGAAGGACCGTGGTTCGAATCCCGGTTCCAGACAACTACCACAGGATTTTAAAAAAATCTGCGTATTGATGAAATTGTAGAATGGGGCTTCGGGTTCCGCCTGACCCCGGCGACCATTGCCCGTAACGCACTCCCTAACCAGAGCAGGATTGGCCACCCTGGTGTAGTAACGGTCACAACCTCCCATGAATAGGACAATTAACCCACGGCCCTCAGTCTCCTGTGGCTGTGAAGCAAATGACCACGGTGGCTGTCAGACCTGTGGCGCAGCACAGGCTGATAAGAATTCCTGGACCCGGACAGGCAGCCATTGGAATCTGAACCTGGCAATGCTTAACACCAGAACGTTATCTAGCGAAGCGAGTGCTAGAGGTCTTGCTCGAGGAATTAAAGGGCATTAAATGGGATCTCATAGGGCTTAGCGAGGTTAGGATGACAGGTGAAGCCTTTCCGGTACTGAAAAAAGGACACGTCCTATGTTACCGTGGTCTAGTGGACAAAAGAGAACTGGGAAAGGGATTTATAGTCAATAAAAGCATAGCTGGCAACATACAAGAGTACTACAGCGTCAACGAAAGGGTAGCCGTTCTTGTGATTAGGCTCAATAAGAGGTACAAACTCAAGGTGGTAGAGGGCTACACACACACGTACAGCCACGACTACCAGGTAGTGGAACGCTTCTATGAAGATGTTGAATCGGCAATGGCAAAAGTAAAAACACAGTATACCGTAGTTATGGAGGACTTCAATGCTAAATAGGCAATAATGATGCTGGAGACAAGGCTGTTGGGAACTACGGTCTGGGCTGTAGAAATACCCGGGGGGACCCACTAGTTGATTTTGCAGAACGGAATAATTTGATATTATGAATACTTCCTGCTGCAAACGGGAGAGCCGGAAGTGGACGTGGACGAGCCCGAATGGGGAGCATAAAAATGAAATAGACGTGATAATATGCGATAACCCTGGCATCGTACAGGATGGAGAAGTGCTCGGAAGGGTAAAGTGTAGTGACCACCTTATGGTAAGATCTGGAATTAGGCTACATTTGAGAAGGCACCGTAACAAGCTACTACGAAAGAAGCCGATTATTGAGCTAACAGTAAGACGTAAAGTAGAAGAATTCAGGATCGCGCTGCAGAACCGATATCCAGCTCTTACCGAGGAAGCAGAGTTTTACAATAGAGGAAGCCAGCGACCACATTACACTTATTATATGAGAAAGTGCAGTAGAAGTTGGCGGAACGATGGCTAAACAGGATACTGGTAAACTTTCCCAGGCTGACAGAATAGAACTATAGCACAGCTTTCGAAGTTAATCAATAAGCATAAGACAGCTGATTTACGGAAGTATAATATGGAGAGGATTGAATACGCTGAAAGAACGGAGGTAGCCTGAGAACAGAGAAGAGGCGTCTTGGCGTGGAGAGAAATCAGATGTATGCACTTAAAGACAAGCAAGGAAATGTGATCACAAGTTGGGATTAAATAGTTAAAGTAGCCGAGGAGTTCTATAGAGATCTGTGCAGTAGCCGGGATATCCAGATTAATGCCGTACGAGAAAGTAGCTCAGAAGAGATAGACATCCCAACAGTAACGACAAAATAAGTAAGGAAGGCTTTGAAAAAAATGAAAGGGGGCAAAGCACCTGGTGGGGATCAGATAACAGCAGACCTCTTGAAGGATGGCGGTAAAATTGTACTTGAAAAACTGGCAAACCTGTACCCGCAATGCCTAATTACCGCAAGTGTACCCGAATCTTTGAACAACGCGAACAAAATCCCAATCCATAAGAAAGGTGACATGAAGAACTTGAAAAATCACACGCCGATCAGCTTACTGTCAGTCGTCTACAAGGCCCTTACCAAGGTAATCGCTAACAGAATATCTGCAACCATAGATTTCAGTCAACCAAAAGAACAAGCAGGGTTCCGTAAAGGCTATTCAACAATGGAAAATATTCACACGATCAATCAGGTGATAGAAAAGCACGCTTAGTATACTAAACCACGATATATAGTCTTCATAGAATATGAGAAATCATTGAACTCGGGCGGAACCTAAGCAGTCGTTCAGGCATTACGGAAGCGGAGTGTAAAATGAGCGTTATGTAACAATACTATAGGATAACCACAATGGGTCCACAGCTGCCGTCGTCCTCCATAAGGAGAGCAATAAAATACCTATAAGGTAGGGCGTCCGACAAGGAGATACAATCTCCCCAATGTTATTCACAGCATGTTTACAAGAAGTATTCAGAACATTGGATTGGGAACAGGTGGGAGTAAGCGTTAATGGAGAATACCTGAGTAAACCTGAGATTTGCTGACGACGTTGCCTTATTAAGTAACTCGGGGGACGAATTGCAAGGCATGCTTACACCACTGGAGAAACAGAGTAGAACCATGGGCCCGAAAATATTATGCCGAAAACTTAAGTAACGATGAATAACCTCGGGACAGCACAGCGGATTGAGATACGTGGCGAGGACGTGGAAGTAGTAAGCGAATATATCTACATTGGTGAAGTTGTGACTCCGGATCCAAACCACGAGGCAGAAATAATTCGAAGGATAATAATGTGGAGGGGTGCATTCGGCAGGTATTCTCAGAGAAGAAATGGCAGCCTGCCGTTGTCCCTTAAAAAGAAAGTGTATGACAGCACCATCTTACCATTACTCACCTACGGAGCAGAAACTTGGAGGGTCACTAAGAATGTTCAACGTAAACTGAGGACTACTCAGCGCGCAACGGAACGGAAGATGATAGGTGTAACATTAAGGGACAAGTAGAGAGCGGAGTTGGTCTGAGAACGAACGCGTGTTAAAGGCATATTAGCAGAAATAAGAAGAAATGCACGTGGGCAGGGCATGTATTGCCAAGGCAAGATAACCGTTGGTCATTAAGGGTAGCAAGGTGAATTCCTAGAGAAGGCTAGCGTCGGCAGGGGGAGGCAGAATGTTAGATGGGCAGATGAGATCAAGAAGTTTAAGGGGATAATATCGTCGGAGTTAGCAAAGGACTGGGGTAATAAGAGAATAATGGGAGAGGCCTTTGCCCTACAGGGGGAGTAGATAGGCTGGTAAAGATGATGATGATGATTTAGTTAACTAGCCTTTTTTTCCGAAATGAGCCAGATCTGCATAAAGAGAATTTCAGCAAAAGATGGAACTTTGTAACCGGGCTCAAATGCAACGCGGTGAAAGCTATTGTATGATATGTTTTAAATGTCACCTAGGGGAAGTTAATGTCCTCAAGTAAATAAAAATTATGCGGTAAATTTGACTAATATTCGTATGATGCGTTTGGATTTGTGTCATAATGAATTGAACCATTCTGGTTAATGCGACCTTGCTATGAAAACAATATTTAAATTGACTTTTAACAATGGTGCGATAAGGGTTGGGCGAAAGCAACGAAACAAAAATATGCAAATTGGATCCAAGGAGAGACGAAGAATACATAGGAAGTTGGTGATTCTTCTAGGTGCCATTAGGAGCTCTTTTCAATTTCTTTTGTAGGGTGATTTTCCTAGGCTCAACTGAAGGTACCAACGAAGTAAGCAAAGTCTGCATTACTTTGCCATGAATTTGCAAAACGCTTCACAAGAAGGCCGCTAAGATTTTGTTTTCACCTTAAAAAAGTGGTTGGTGCCTTTGAGAGGGAGGGATAGAATTGCCAGTGCTTGCAAGTTGCGGCTATTTAATTAAGCAATAAAATTGAAAAAATGGTAGACTTACTCAGTAGGGATGGACTAGTCGAGATGAAATCATTGTTTCAAACGTCTCAGTTCCACTTCGTGCACTTCCTATTCCGTTAACTTCGTCGGCGACATCTGGGGACCGAGCTTTTGTCGATCTCCTAATTGCCGTCTGAATTCATGATAAGCCAGCTGTGAAAGTGAAAAGCAAAATCTTCTGCTTACACCAGGAAACCAGCTGAACAGTTCAGTCAACCGAAAATCAAACTCAGATTGGGGGAATATATTTTCAACATTTTCATCCTTGAAACAGGAATATCTGAATATCTGGGTCGTTTTTAACTTGAAATATTAGGCGCATGCGCTTTGCAAGGCGTTACCTCATGTATTTCCTTGGCAACTCATTTGTACGGGAAAGTTGCACAATTCCTGTTTTAACTGGAGTTGTTTCTAATTTTCGCTATTTGTATCTGGGCCAACACACCGCTCAAGGTGAAGGTATTATCGTTGGCAAAATGGGATGTGGGTGACGAGCACAGTACGGGAAATCTGAGACTTTTTAAAACACTTTGTTTTATATTTTTTCTTGTATTTGAAAGAAAACGGAATGCTGATCATTTAAACTACGTCTGGCGTGCGCCACAACCCCCTCAAACTTAAAAAAAAATATTGCGGAAGGTGACAACTACCCAAAACGTATATTTGATATGTTTCGTAACGCAAAAAACCGCATGTTTTGTCGCACGAATGCAATGGCTTTGAAATGCCACATGCCACAGAGCAAAACAAGGTAACTGCAGGCAACTGGTAACTGATAACTGGATAAGTGATTACTTTTTGTTGAAAGTGTGGGTGACTAAATCCTCGGGTTAGCGGATCAACTTTCTAAACTTTGCCAAATGGAAGAAGTGGTGAATATAATTATGCAAAATAACGTAACTTACTTCTCTTTTGAAACAGATTTCCCAATTCCATGTTGTGATGGCCATTGTGATCCTGGCACAAATGGCGGTTGCACTAGCGTGTGTCGGAACTCCGGTGAGAAATTAATCCTTTCAAGAGTTGAAATCTGATACACACGAATACAAGTTTTGTGATGTGTATGTGAAATAGTGTAGAAATTAAGATTTGTTTATGCATATCATACATACATACATACTTGCATACTTACATATACATACATACATACGTACATACATACGTACTTACATACATACATACATACATACATACATACATACATACATACATACATACATACTTACATACATACATACATACATACATACAATATTTATCCGGTATATTCTCTATCCGCAGAAGCGCAAACCGCTTGTACGCGGGTCACAATAGACTCAGGATGCTCGTTCACGTGTTACAATACAAGAAGCATGTCTTTTATCAGGAAGAAAAGCAAACGTCAGACACACATAACTGTACATATATTCATAATTGCATTCGAGAAATTTCGCAACGTCTACCTTTGCAGTTAACAAATAATTTTATTGAGCTAATATTGAATGAGGGAGTAAAGTCTAGCTACAGCTGTTTCAAGGAACTTTTGAAAGTAGTATATTGACAAAAAGGAATTGACAAAAAGGAATTGTCGGAAAGAAATCACACTACTCATAAACCAGTCATTCACACGCAATTACTCAACATAATGTGCCCGTATTTCTTTAAGCTACCGCCTTGTTATGTGAACAACACTTTTTGTGTTCTACCGTGGTGCTGAGCAGAAAAATTTCTGCGCAATTCTCGGCCGTGTTGGCTGCTTTCCTGATAAAGATGGAAAGGGAAAAAGCTCTTGTGCTTCTGGTTTCAGCACACGTAATAATTCGATAGCTGGTCAAAATTACTTCGGGGGCCTCCACATTGCGGCCTGTGTAGCCTCTGGGCGGTAAACCTCATTATCCATCAAACAAATACGCTTTTGTACGTTATCGGCCAACTGAATGAAGAAAAACAAAACATGTTATTCTAGGCACCGCTTAACACATTTAGTATACTATGCAATGCATGAACGTCAGTTTTCTTGTACTTAAGGCTTTTGCCATTTTGACATTGGGTGCAAACTTCCAGAAAATCGCAAACTTCACCAAACAAATTTGGGACAGTGGCCACGCCGGCAGTGTATATTTTTGCCCGTGTGTTCGATATACCAAATTGTATATTACGAGAAATTCTATCTAATAACTTGTCTAATATGTGTTTTCTGGTTGGTGCGATTGAACCATACACTAAAATTCATATCGGAGTCTACACTGCACTTAGGACTTATAAGACCAGTCGGCCGTAGATTCAGAGCAGAAAGTTCTGTTTAAAAACTGAGTGGGCACTGTTATCTTGCATCTGTTTGCCTATTCAGCGCGAAGCACCTCTGATGTGTTCTAGTCGAAACAGTGACCAAAGTAAAAAGACCCTAGTAGGAATAGCTGGCATTTAGGACAATTATTTCAATGACGTCACTTGAGCTCCCTGCGTTTACTGCGGGGTGGGCAGTCATTCACGTCCGAAGTGCGTGTCTTCAGTAATCGTTATTTTGTTTCAGTGCACAACTCTGCATCCTTCCTGCTGCCCTGGCCATGGATGCCTTCCAACGGTTCCAGGCTCGCCATCAGGTTTCTGCGGCGTAGTCGGGTAGAATCCAAGGCTTAACAACCGAACACCTTCACTGAGTTCTACCCAAGCGTACTTAAGCTCTTGAAATATTCGTCGCCCTTCACGAACATGAAATAAACAGGATGCAGAATTGTTAATTTGGTTGCGTCAGTATTTCTGCTCAAAATGATTGCAGGAATTTAATACGAGAGCGCGAGCAAATATAACTTGTTTTGTATCTGCCACACACTGCTTCTCAGAAGTACGTAGATTCACTCACGTTTCGCTAATAACGACGGTTCGGGAAACAGTCGCACACACCCTAGGGTTCGGCGGGGATGAAATATTCCATTGTCAAATCTAAAACGGCACCAGCTTAGTCTGCAATATTAAATGCACAAGTACAAGCAGGTTTGTCTTCTAACATGACAAGGCGCGTTTCAAGCCGTCACACCTTGAATCTCTTCAACTAGAATAACCAGTTAGAAAGTGGTAACATGTAGTCGGGAAATCATTATCATTAGGTAAAATTGGGTACCAAATTTTGTCCGCTACCGGAAAATGGTACATAATATTGGCCTAAGTCTGATTATTTTTTAGGAGATTACCCTATGAGTGCAAAAAAAGCGCGATGCTGAATTGTTCACAAAATATCAAAAAAATATTGAAATATGTTGACATCAGATCTTAAGAAAGCGAGGGAACAATTTTTGTGCAGTAAGTTTGAACATATACAGGGAAACACCCCAGAAAGGTGTGGGACGAGGTTATAACGCTTACCCGGAAAACAAAAAAAATATCCCAAAATGACCACAATTACACAAGATGGTAAGACCGTATGTGGGGAGGCGTAGCTGATGCAATAAATGCACATTCTGTGAACTCAGGTTTGCATACAGCTGGAATGATAGCGATTATGCTGAAACTGCGACATCTGCCACATGTATTTACGAGTCATTTTTTATGGCCTACTGATTTCATGGAGGTAGAATCTTTGATAAGAAAGCTGAAAATAAACGTTGACAGCCAGGAATTGATGACATCGGGCCGTCCGAAATAAAGTCACTCGCGTCGTTTATCTCTTAAGTTCTCCCATATGTAATAAGCCTTAACTTCAGCACTGGTGTCTTCCCCAAAAAGGTAAAGTTGCAACAGTCACTCCTTTATTTATGAGCGGTGATCCAGAAAGCACATCAAATCACCGCCATATCTCCGTGCTAACCAAGCTTTCTAAAAATTTTGAGGGTGTTATTTTGAACAGACTCGTTTCTTTCTTTGATATATATGGTATAATAAAAGACAGCCAATATGGCTTTCGAACAGGGGGTGTGACGGAGCAGGCGTTACTTCTTATCAAGGGCTAAATGTTAGCTCACATACAAAATCGAAAATACACGCATGGACGGTTCTTAAACATTAGGAAACCTTTGACTCCATACAGTATGACCTGCTGCTTACTAAGTTCTTCATTTATGGAGTACGTGGAATTGACCTAGACCTTATTAGGTCCATTTGCAATCACAGTTACGAAATGGTGAATGTTGATGGTACCATGTCTTTGAAATAATGTTGAAACAGGGTGTCCCACCGGGCTTGGTTTTAGGATCGCTCCTCTTCCTTTATATATAAATGATATTGTTTGTATACCCCGTTCAATAAAACTCATATTGCATGCAGATGACACTAATACTTTTTACGTCCAATTATCTTACGCCACTTGAAAGCAGCGTTAACGATTACATGCAACGCCTGTCAAATTTGCTGAAAAATAACAGGTTACAATTCAATGTCAAAAAAACTGCGTATATCGTATTTCGCCCAATGAATAAACCGCTATGCACCACTTTTAAAGTCATGTTCCACAACCAGCTCCTTGAAAGGGTCAGAGAGCAAAAGTGCCTTTGCGTTTGGTTTCAGGAGGAATTATCATGGAAAGCACAGGCTGAACACGTATGGATAGATGTGGCTCGAACTGTTGGCACTCTGTACAAGTTAACGACATCGATTCTGCTTTTGCGAAAAAAATTCATTACCGCTTTTTGTTCTATTCGAAGCTCTGTTATGTATTATTATTCTGGGGAACAACAACGTCCGGCAATTATAATAAAATAATTGTGGTATTGAAGAAACTACTTAGATGTTTTGATACTTATCCTGGAAACAACCAGTCTTCCGACATATCCTCCGTTGTTGAAACATGACCTATTAAAAGCAGACCAGCTCTACCATTTTAACTGCTTCAGTACATACAACTAAATAGCCTGTGCAGCCGGGCGTAGACCACATAGATCACAATACGACAAAAAAAGCAGAATGCCGAATACCAAGACAAATTCTGGGAAACACACAACTCGACACCAAACACTTCGTATACCTAATCAATCAAATGGTAAAATACATTTCACTATTTAGGTGCGCGTTCAAACCGCATATTAAAAATGTATTGCAGTCACTGGGTGTTTACTATACCAAACAATACTGCCTTCCGTTTTTTCTCCACGTGATCTAGGTGAGATTGTTTTCTTTCTTTACTTTTGTGAATGGCGTTACTGTGCTTAGCCAAACGTTGTACACATTTAAATAGCTGTACATTGTGTCATAAGGAAATGTTTGTACTATAGGCGTAACAATTTGATCAGTTGTAAGCATTTCTTTTCTTTTTGTTTGTATCCGTTGTATCAGCTGCTTTATATTATGTTGTGAACTTGCTGGTATATATTGTGGATGTAGTTATTTCCTTGATGTTCTTTACTACACAAGTTGCTTTAGATATTTTGTTTTTGCAAACGTCCTCTGTACAGATGCCGAAACTGTCTATACCACTTGCGTAAAATGTACACGCACCGCTGTTGAACTGCAGAGGGACAGAGTCCTCGTCAGGCGATTTAGTCTTTAGTCTCTATCCCAGTAGCACACTATGTATTTTGGTTTCTTCCAATAAAGGTTGAAAGAAGTAATGAATAAAATCATCCGTGTTTGATAAGAGCCAAACAATTTTAAGATTCACTATATGTGGCGGCAATCTACAATCGAGCACTCTACAAATGCACGCACAAAATTGCGAATATGCAATGGATGGTATATAGTCATGTTCGTTTTTTTTTCAATAAAGCTTGAGGTGAGTCTGCGCGTAACCTGTTCTTCCTTTTTTGCCTTGTCTTTCAGGCGCAGTTTTTCTACGTTTGAAATACAGTACATACTCACCTTACAACACGCTGTACAGTGCAAAAGAAAGATGTACAGTTGTTCTGCCGCCGATACAGCGGCGGCGTTTCCCCAACCATAACTATGCTGTCAATGACTGTGAATACACTTTCTCCTCGCTGACACATAGAATAAAAAAAATTCCCGCGCCTTTCCGCGAGGGAACACGAGTAAATGCAGAGCATTGGGGGTCGTTAACGCCGCGTAAAGTCGCGTTAGGGTGGGTAGTTGTGTCGTAGTGGCGCTGGTGTTGGTTTGGTGTAGAGAGAGGAGAGTAAAGTCGCGTTAGGGTGGGTAGTTCGGTCGTAGTTGCGTTGGTGTTGTTTTGGGGTAGAGAGAGGAGAGCGAGACGAGAGTGTATATAGGGCTGAATGCGTCATTTATGCACGCGCAGTAGAAGGAGAGCAGTACGGGGGGGAGAGTGCGCATGCGCAAGCAGCGCGTGCCCTTCCATGCCCCACCGCGCTGCTATCACGCACCTGTTACGCCGAGACCGTGACGGAGCGAACGGGCTGACTACGACGCATGCGCGCGCAAGCTGCTGTTGAGAGAGAGGAGGGAAGGAGGAGAAGCGCACCTGCTGCGGACGCGGAGCTGTGGACGCCGTCCGACGCAGAAAGAGGCGAGGCTAATAAATGCTCTGCATTTAAAAATTTTACACGCGTCGTTCGCTTTACGCAAACCTTGTAATCTTCATAGTATATAACTCGGGTGAAGCCCTCAACAAAACGAAGCAGTAACCTCCTGATCATTTTCTCTTATCACCCACGCATCAACACATTGGTTTAGTTTTTTCGCGGCATCTACACGTGGATTTCATTTCCATGGAGTGTGTGTTCCCTTCTACCAGGGAAATGTTTGTCAGCACTTGGAAAAGGCTTATCTATGTTTTTTATTACTTTGTGTGTATCCTGCGCAATCTTCGTAAATTGAGTGAATTATGTGTAGATGAAATATGTGTAAATCAATGTGCATGTTGATAAGAGCACGGCAGACTTGTGTTTGGTATGCGCAAATTTATACAGACATTTATTATTTTCTCTCAATACTATTATTATTTAAATTAATAAATTAAAAATTATTTTCTCTCAATATGTATACATGTGATCTTGTCCATCGTATGTTTTCTTTATGGTTGTGTTCATTCCACATCCTGCTCTGCCCGCGAGGCAAATAGTCTGCTTTGTCTTCATTCATCTATTGCTGTGTCTTTGTTTTCTGATTGGATATTTTTTACACACACCCACTGCTGCTATAGCCCCAATGGGACTACAGCATGTTCAAATAAACAAATATAAATTATTACTCAGAAACGGCAGTGCCCAGCAACAGAAATAGGTCCTGAAAAGTCGGCGCACCAGCGCCACAGCTTGTCGCACCAGTGTTGTGGGCGGTAGCGATATTGTTGTTCAAGGTAGCACGTGGACCAGGCGTTCCACGGTGTAGTATCCGCGGAACCGTGCCCACTTCCCCCTGGCTTCTCGCCGTCTTTGTTCGCGAGCTCGAGTGATCATTCCACGTGCGACCCCTCATCATTGTTGTCGCTGTCATTCCCGGTTGCTCAATTGCGCAGCCAATCGCTCACATGGCCATTCATCACATCTCAGTTCCTGTCGCACCAGCATCTCTAGTTTATTTTGTTTTGTTATCTCGTGACCCCAAATTACATCATGACCCCTTTGTTGGGGTGTTATGTGTATGCTTCCAGCAAAAAGTCGGCTCGTTTCTTTAGCTCGACGGTGGCAAAGGTGCTAAGGAACTCTTTTTTCGATACAGCCTAGTATGTCAGCAACTAAATGTTCCTGGTCGACCAGGTTTGAGATAAATTCGAAAGGTACCATGTACGAGATATCTCTTTTAAATACAATTCATGCGGGAAACTTTCTTTATCGTCCTGCCTGCTGAACGTTCATACGCGCTCAAGCTTTGTCAGCCCCTCTCCTGGGTATCCAGTAATGGATCACCGCTAAAATATTGGTTCCCGGGGCTGTTGCAGTTCCACGGAAGGCAAATTCTTAGGAGTTGAAGGACGGCTCTGGCTGCTTTAGGCGATGGAGTCTGCGCCTGCCGCATTGAAACATGGTCACTATTTACAAATACAACGACCAACAATACCTTCTAGTCATCCCTGCTGGCCTCCGCGACGAAATCATGAAAGCCTGTCTCTAAGAAGTAGCTTCAGGAATCCTAAACGAGAACACACACCCACGAAAAACGAAACGAAATACTAATAGTCACGCCTTACATCCAACGTCGACCGGTATTTTCGGAGGTTCAGCGACTGCCGGCAGCCACAAAACGCCAGTGAAATAGCCCACTGAACTTCTGCAGCACATCGCCGTGTCCTTGCAGCCCTTTCAGAAAATTGGAAAAGGCCTTCTAGGCCCACTCCCTAATTCACGTGCGCTGAAAACGTGTATTCTTGTAGCCCAATGCAACATGACCCGCCTCCCAGAGACCGCCGCTCTCCTCAGGGGGGCGACAAAGATGTGATCACTATGAAGAAGTCGTTACTGAAGCAGTCATCCCTGAAGTGCAGATCCAAAATTCTTCATCACCTTCGTTCACAATGAGTTTTGGATCTGTACTTCAGCCGATGAGACATACTACGCGGCCCCTGAAGTCCTAGATCCCGTTCAGCGAAAATGTCATTCACTGCAAATCTCATGCTACGCGTCCGACACTATACGAGACCACGGCGTTCCAACTCCCAGAGGAAGGAACTAGCGAACGAATGAAGGAGACGATCGCGGATATGCTAAGTAGGCTGGCGTTGAACATAAAAAATACGAAAAAAAATTCGCTTAGGTCAAGTTCGTGTAAAATACATCTCCAAGAAAGCCAAGCTGGTGACTCCATTTTAGCCTGAGTATGGTGTACACCCGACAGTGGTTCAGGACTTCTTGCCACATGTAGAAACGCTGACCTCAACACGAATGTGCAAGCATACCTGCAGCTTGCGGAGGGGCCCTCCAGCTTGCTCACGTCGGCATTATAGGACAGCAGCTGGTTAATGCAGGTTGCGACAACCGCAGACTAAGAGATGCCGAGTACCACTCCTGTTATCTTGTGCGGGTTTGGACATAAGATCAGAAGTGGACGAAATAGGAGACCCCGGCGAATGTATTTTGTAACCTTGACAAGGGAACGATGTCTTACCCAACTCATCTACAAGGTCCTCTCGGACAGTGCAGGAGGCAAACTTCGGAGAGGCCCCCAGCCAGAAGTCGTTCGCGTGGTGCGCCTCAAGCAATATTACACGCAGTGATTGGCTTTTTCTTTGCACTAGCGATTATATTTTGGCATCGAGTGGATGCCTTCTTAGAGGAGGGTGATGGGGCAAAAAATGCAAGTGTGCGTTCCTATCTTTTAATGTACTTGACGCTAAAATTGTGTGATCAGGGAGCCTTTTGCCCTGTCGTCATTAGGCAAGAATGTGCCCATTTGACGTCACATTCGAGATCTTCTTGGATGGTTTCCGAAGTATGCGTTGCGAAAGATGAATCCTCGCAAGGAAACTCCGCGGCCTACTCCTTCACCGCATCTGTATTTTTTTCAGTTGATAGCGGAGCACAAGCTCGCTGCAATAAATTTTAGTTTTTTTGAAGAAACTGCGTCGTTTTTTGTAACGTTATAATATGTTGCCATCTAGTTTACATGGCAGCTCTTCACACAAATGCTTGAATATGGTTTACGACTCGTTTGTAAGACACCTGCAATGAACACGGAGAATCGTAACGAGAGTCAATTTTCATGACGATACATGCAGCAAAAAGTTGACAGGCTAAGACGTTACGGCAGATCATAGAAGCCTTGGACATAGAGCCTGTTTTTGGCTCCACAGTAAAGATGCATAATGGGAATCGCTCCTTTATCCAGCAGACAAGGTGCCCAGGTTTCAAAAATAACAACAGCGAAATTTGGAACTCCAGTCTAATGGTGCAGTGGCGAATCTGATGCTAGTGTAATTTGGATGGCCGCTGCCTACCAAGGGCGCGAATCTGGATGTACACCTACGTGATGTACCAAGAAGGAGAGGCTTTTCAAAAACAGTTTATTTGATACAAAAATGAACTTTTAGAATCTAAGGCCACTGCGCGCTGCGGAGTAATCGCCGAGAGGCAAGGAAGCCAAAACTATAGTTTCTATGATAGTTCAAAACTATCATATGAAAAGTGATTTGGGCCTTCTTATAGCATGGCACACTGATCAATACTGTTTGAAGAACAAGTTTATTAACCACATGACAGAGCTCATAAAATTCTTTTTTACGAAAGCGTAAATACACAGGCAGAAGCAAGAAGATGGCAGGATAACGCTGCACGTTCTTCTGCACTGTTCGTTCCATCCTCTCTGTGTCTCTGTGACTACCGTTCAAAGGTAGCTTATTACCAGCAACCACCTTGCCCGAATGTTGATCCTTCCTGCAGTATGTTGATCATACCTTTAAAGTTCATTGGTAGTCCAAGTGGTGTTGAGCGAGGTTTGAAAAACAAAGTCCAGAATTCGAGAGATGACAGAATTGGTGTCTATACGCTTTCGTTGGAGACATGCCCGCCTCAAAAAGGATACAAAGCTCAAGGCGGAAAAGAGCATCGCTAAAACCTCCTGCCAATGTTTCCACGCCATTCCTCAGAGCCACAAAGCACTCGACTACACACTGCTCAGCCATAATATATCCATGCCCGCGTTTTATTGACTGCCGGATTCGCACTAGCCATACAACCCAATGTGCCCTGCTGTTAATCACTGGGCGCACTGGGACGTAAGGACTTCTCCTTGAAGAGACAAGTCCCTCACCTCCGCTCGTCGATGAAGGTACCACTCATGTTCGCGATTAATTCCATTTTTCTAGAATACTCGCAGGTGCGTGATCGAGGAAGGCGGTTTCATAATGCGGTTCGATGCGAAGTCACTGTTCAGGAGCGTTCCGTTAGACCGGGCTGTCATCGTATGCAGCGCTGCTCTTGAGCTGACACAACGTTGCAGGAAAGATTCCCAAATGATGTACCGGACATGCACAGCCCTGGGAATTTCTGCATTAATTTTATGTACTTTGTTTTTATGGGTCATTGCTACAACAGGGCACGTGCTCCTCTGGGTGCGGCTGTTTATTTATGGCGACACACTTAATAATATAAGCGTTGGAAGCGCAGGCACTAGTCTCCTTTGCCCCTTCCACTAAAGTGTTCCTCTGCTACGACGACGATTGTTTCTGCATTGTACAAAAAGATATGGTGAACAACTTCCCTGCCCAGCTAAAGGGCCCGGAATGTGACACTGAGCTAACTTATGAAAAGGATGTTGTTGGCAAACCAGCGTTTGTGGATGTGTTCGGTTTACGGCAAAGCCAGAGATTCATCGTGTCCAAAAAGGATACACACACAGGTCACAATCTGAACTTCTGCTCTGTGCAGACTACCTACCACAAACGGGCTGTGGTTAGCTCGCTACTGGAGCGTGCCAAAAGATTATAATCGAAGCCCGAGAAGGTGGTTGTTAAGACGGCAAAAACAGGGGCCAATCTCGCTAACTGCGAAAACCTTAGGCACTTGATAAGCACAAGGGAACGGCATCTAATACGATGGGCATAATTTAAAGCCCCTCCTCTTCCCGTGGCCGCAATAGAGCGAGCACCTGAACCATTTTAGTACCAAGTGAGTGTTTGGCACGTGTCCTGCGGGACTATGACTTTCAGTTAAAACACGTTCCGGGCTAAACGATGCCCCATCAGCTAGTTAGAGGGAAGGACCACTTGTCTAAGGAGCGTTTCACTGGGGTTTTTTACGAGATACCTTTCGCAGGCTGCAGCAGTGTTTAAATCGTGGATTCAGAAAATAAGAAGAACCGTATTTAGCTGCTCCCTTGTGTCCGAAATACAGAGAGCATTTGCTCACGACGCCATCATGAATTACCACAAGATTGAATAGGACAACGCAAACATCGTCACAAAAAATGACAGCATCACGGCTACATCCGTAATCGCTTCTCATAAACACCACATCTAACACAGTTGAGCGTAAGGACGGAAATTTAAACCCTCTCTATGCACGCTGCTTGCGGTGGTCACGCAAGCCCACTTGAAACCATCCACTTCTTGCGGTTTATTCATTTTAAATTATGTTTCCGTGCTTGAAGCTGAAACGTCCACAACGTCTTAGTTTAGACTGTACGGTGTCCCCTTTTTATGTCATAAGAAAATCCTAGCAGCATAAATATTATTACATATTTGTACGGACCGAAGTAGTGATACGCACTTGCGTAGTGCAGTTGAATATCTGCGCTGTCACGATGACAATGCTGGGTAAGCAAAACATGAGGAAAGAAATTTCCGCTCGATCTCTTGTATTTAGACGATTCTCCAACTCCGGTCGGTTGCCTCATTATGTCCGGAACTGATCAAATAAAAGAATATACCAATGCGGAAACGCAATGGTGCCGAATATCGCCTTCACGGTACCAGAGTGTATTACCTTTTTTGGTCGGCTGCCATAGTATCTTTCACCTTGTGCCATTGCACTGGCACCCGAACAGTTGCTCACTACATAATCAAAGATTTCCCTTCCGGAAAACGACTAACCTTCGTAACATCTCTTAACGTCAAAGTTCTTCTTCACTAGGCCCATATATTCTTTCGCCATGCTGAATCTGGCAAATATTTCGAGCAGTCTTCTGCAAAATAGTGCTGCGAACTAGGCAATGGGTTTGTTTACTTATATTTTGTTTTTACAGCCCGGCCGCGCCCGGCTGTGTAGTCTGTGTCCCAAGCGAAGCGCGTGTTCCATTCTTTATTTTATGCCGCACGGGTTATCTCATTCTGATATGGAGAGCGTTTCGCGCTGAAGTCACTAGACTCGAATAATCTGCTTTGATCTACAATGCTCTAGATGTAAATCGACGGTTGGAGAAACACTCGCGCCGAAAGATAAAAGCCTACAGAGCAGATGCCGTGGTATCCGAAATTCCGACGCTCGCCCGCACACGTCACTCTTTTTGACTGCTGCTTCGCCGCCTGGGTATTGTTTGAGTTCTAGGGGAGATCAAGTTTGCTCCAATATGACTTGTTTTCCTCCCGAGCAACTGGTGTAGGCGGGCCGTATTGGGGTCCGGATTAATTTTGCCCCCTATTCTCCGGGGACGTTTACCCCCTTCTTGTCGCCATGAAAAGTCCCCGGTCAGGGAAAACCACCCCGTGCTTGCGGCGTCTAATGGAAAAGCTCCTAAAGTTCCTTCCCAGACAACTGCTGGATGGTTTGTGCCGGGAAGGTAGCGGAGGCTTCAGATTGGCAAAGAAGGTTTTCCCGAGAAATTTGCTCGGGTAAGGGCGGTAAAATTATTTGGCGTCGTTGAAAAATTCCCAAGCTCCCGCCTCCCATCGGGCGGCAAGTTCAGGGGCGAGTTGCGGCCCACCGGGTTTTGAGGAGAGCCGGAAAGGGAAGAGTACTGCTCGTTGCGTCACTCCTCCGGGATTAAGGGAATCTCCCCCGTTTTTTTCGACAAGGCGTCATACTTGCTGGGTCCGCTCCTCGCGAAATTAGTTTTTTCTTCATTTCTTCAACAAAGATCACGACTCCTTCAATGGGGTGCTGCGTTCAAGGTTCAAGCAAAAGCGCAGCTCCCGCTTTTCACTACAGTAGTAGAGGTCTTAAGGAACTAGATTTTGAATTGAGTACAGTCGGTCAAAGAGCTCTCATGGTTCTCGAACCAAGTTCGAGCTGCATCTTCTAAGTAAAAGAAGACATGCCCGAAAGTTTCTTCATTGTCGCACATGTTGAAGATGCGGACGTGCTCCAGCTTCTGCAACCATTCTTCGGTGTCTTCAGCGGGGGCTCCCCGGAACGATGACGGTTTCTGGAGCTGCTGCAGGACGATGGGACGAGTGGCGTGTGGCTCCACAGTGTTGGTTGGAGCGTTCGTTATCTTAGGCCCTACTGGAAGATCGAACTCGGGCATTAAACCTTGCAGTCGGCGGCTAGGTGTAGTTGGACTGGCTTGGCGGCCTCCAGAGGCCGTAGGGAGCATAAAGGGTGCGTACGCAGCACCTCCACCGGATGTCAGGAAGCCAAAGACGACGCAGTTGTCTTGAAGAAAAACTCGTTTATTGGAGCGAACTTGTGCTCCCCAAACCACTCAAAAAATACACAGGTGGCGAAGCAGCAGTCAACAAAGTGACGCGTGCGGGTGAGCGTCGGGATTCAAATACAGCGGCATCTACTCTCCAGGATTTTGTCTTTCGGCGCCAGTGTTTCTCGAACCGTCGATTTATATCTAGAACATTGTAGATGAAAGAAGAATATTCGAGGCTAGTGGCGTTAGCACATAACGCCCCCCGTACCAGAATGAATTAACCCGTGGGCATAAAATAAAGAGTGGAACACCCGCTTCGCTTGAAGACACAAATAACACAGCCGGGTGCGGCCGGGCCGTAAAAACAAAACTTAAGCAAGCACACCCAATGCCTAGTTCGCGGCATATTCATCGGCTGTTCGTCGACCCCGCCCTGATCCAACCCGTCGTCAAGAAGCCCCGCCGTACCACCGTCCACTGTCGCCCGTGCGACCCCGTGCAGCCCAAAACGAGAACCCGAGGAAGACGGACGTTTGGCGAAACCCCGATAATCGTCCGCTGTGCTACCACTGCGGAGAGGCCGACCACATCTACCGTCGCTGCGACTACAAGAGGCTGGGTTTGCGAGGGCTCTCCGTTGACGCACCGTGCCCCCGATCCGGCCAGCGCCAATTGGAGATCGAAGAATACCTGTCCAACACCAGCCGTGGACAAAGCCCGTTTCAACCAATCGCCGTCGTCCTACCCATAAATACCGCCCAACCACAGTAGCAATGCTGATTTCGCACCTGGAAGTTCTGTAAGCGCACGCGGGGAAACTAAAAGAAGCAACTTCTGGAGGTAAAGTTGCATGACCGCGGAAAAATGAAAACCCTCCAACGATGCAACTACTCGCGGAAGATGATGATTCCCGACATGCCCTCCGCCCGACCACCCGATCTAACCTCGACTTGATTCATAAACACGACGACAACCACATGGCGCGACGCGTACCCGACATAACCACTCCAGCCACTGAGAAGACGAAGACCACGACGCACAGTGCCCGACCGACAAAACGAAAGGCTTAAGCCGAGACACGAAGCCACGACGCACCCGGAACTCGAAGAAGGCAGCGTCCCACGCTCAGCTGTCCATCGATGGCGTTGAAGTAGTCGCCTAAATTCACACGGGAACCGACTACTCAGTCATGGGCGGACCATTTGCGTCTAAGCTGAAGAAAGTTATGACCAGGTTGGACGGTCAGCACATTCGCAAATCAGGAGGCCAAGAGGCTACCTCGTGACGCCAAGTGGAACGTGCACATCGCGCGTCACCAGAGACGGCACAACGTACTCTGCGGCGTTCGTCATTTCGCCTAACTGCTCCCGCGACGTAATTCTTGGAATGGACTTTTTGACTGACAACAGTGCAATAATTGATCTACAGGTCAAGTGCATAACTTTTTCCTCCGATCTCTCCATGATGCCGTAACCGAAACCTGAACACCGTGCTGCTTTAAAGATCGCGGATGATCATATCACCCTACCACTTCGCGCAAGCTTGATGATCACCGTCTACTGGGACGATGCTGTTCCTGACGTCGACGCTATTGTAGAGAGTGACAAAAAATTGCTCCTCGACCGCGGTGTCTCCGTCGCAAGAGGCATTGCGCGCTTTAAGCAACTCCAATCCCATGATTTGGTCACTAATTTCCGCCAGGAATACCAGCATTCAAATAGGGGCGCTGCAATTGCGTTCCTCTAAGAAACGCAAGAAGCAAGTGACGTGATCGCGGTTGCCGACTTTCAACGCGCACCCGAAGATACCTTCAATTTTCCGAATCATTTCGACGCGAATCCGGACTTACCGCAAGAAGAACGAAAGAAATAATTCTATTTGCTGCGTCGCTACAGAGAGTGTTTTTCCTCAAAGTCAAAACTACGTCAGACACGGCTAGCCAAGCACCGAATAATAACCGAAGATGGAGCCCGACCTACCCGACAGTCACCGAACCACGTCTCTCCAAACGAGCGGGAAGCCATCCGGACTCACGTCGACGACATGCTCAGCGACGACATTATACACCAATCGAAAAGCCCTTGGGCTGCGCAAGTCGTAGTGGTGAATGAAACAGACGGCACACTAAGGTTTTTTCTTTGACTACCGGTGACTGAAGGAAATCACCAAAAAGGGCGTGTACAACTCCCCTGAATAGACGACACCCACGACCACCTCTGCCACGCGAAGCTTTTCTCACCGATGAATCTGAAGACGGGATACTGTGCAAATTGAAGTCGACGAGAGAGACCGAGAGAAGACTGCATTTATAACCCCGGACGGCCTATACGAGTTCAAGGTGATGCCATTTAGATTGTGCACGGCGCCATCAACGTTTCAAAGAGTCATGGACACAGTGCTACGTGGCTTGAAGTAGCACACCTGCCTCGTATACTTCGACGACATTGTGATATTCGGGCGAACTTTCGACGAACACCTTGCAAGGTTCGAGTCGTACTCGAGACCATTCATACGTCTGGGTTATCCTGAAGCCTGAAAAGTGACGTTACGCGTACGAGGAACTCAAGCTTTTGGGCCATGTTGTCAACGCCGCAGGACTCCTGCTTGACCTGGGAAAATCTTCAGCCAGAGCCAAATTCCTAAGACCCAAACACAAGAAGGGTGTGCGAAGATTTGTCGGACTGTGTGCTTACTACCGGCGCTTCGTCGCAAACTTCGCACGCATTGCAGAGCCACTCACGCGCTCTACGAGAGATAGCACCCCTTTCAGCTGGGCAAATGCCCAAGAAAAATATTCTTCGAGCTGCAACAACGGCTGCAAAACCTGCCCGTGCTCAATCATTTCGACGAAAACGCCGAAACGGAAATGAACACAGACGCCAATGATGTAGGCTTGGGTGCCATCCTCGTCCAAAGACAAAGAGGTTTCGAAAAAGTAATCGCCTATGCAAGCCCTGGTCTGTCGAAGGAGGAGAAAAACTATTCAACCTCCAAAATTTCGCCTACACGTGTATGGTACACCATCCAAGGTTGTGAGAGACCACCATGCACTTTGTTGGCTCGCATATTTAGGGACCCCTCTTGGCGTCTTAGACGGTGGACCTTGCGCCTGCACAAGTTGAACGTTACAATCGTTTAAAAATGCGGCAGGAACTACTCCGACGCTGACTGCCTGTCCCGCGCTCCCGTTGACCCACCACCACAAGACTCCGATGAAGACAACGCGTTCTTCGGAGTCGTGGCGGAGAGCAACTTAGCCGCCCAGCAGAGTGCCGGCCCCGACTTACGCGCCATGATTGACTACCTTGAAGGATACAACGCCGCCGTGCCCAGGGCCTTCAAACTCAACGTAGCTGCATTCAGCCTGAAAACCTCCGCCCTCATGCAGAACCATTTCAGCCCCGCAACGGGTACGAATTATCTTCTTTTCATCCCGGCAGATCTTCGTGACGAATTTTGGAAGCGTGCCACGACGACTCGTCTTCCGGACGTCTCGGCACAGCTCGCACAATTGGAAAACTCATGGAGAAGTACTACTGGGGGTCCCGCCTTACATGCGACGTCACAAACTACGTCCGGAGCTGCTGTGACTGCCAGGGGCAAAAAACGGCGCCAACGAGACCCGCCGGACTTCTGAAGCCGATCGCCGTCCTATCGAGGTCCTTCCAGCAGATTGGAATGGACCTTATGGGGCCGTTTCCTACGTCACGGTCCGAGAGCAATTGGATTATCGTAGCGACAGACTACATGACGCGCCACGCAGGGACCGCCGCTCTTCCGAGGGGGACTGCACAAGAAGTCGCGAAGTTCTTCACAAACGAAGTTGTGCTGCGACACGGCTTCCCTGAAGTCCTAATCAGGGAGCGCGGAAAGGCGTTTCCTTCGGAGCTGATGCAATGAATCTTACGCTACAGCAACACGGATCACCGAAGAACGAAGGCGCACCACCCCCAAACGAACGGACTAACGGAATGGTTATACAACACGATTGCGGATATGCTGTCTATGTACGTCAACGTTGAACACAAGACCTGGTAAGAAGTGCTGCCATATGTCATGCTTGCGTGCAACAAGGCTATCTAAGAAACTGCGCAGATGACACTGTTCGAGCTTGTCTACGGAAGACTGCCAACCACGATGCTTGACGCCATGCTTCCGCACATACAAGACGACGACCTCAATGGCGACGTCCAAGGATAACTTCAGCCTGCGGAGGAGTTCGTACAACGAGTTCGTACTACGCACCAGCAGCTGGTGGATGCCGGCCGCTACAACCTCCGACGCCGAGACGCCGAGTACCACCCAGGGGATCGTATGTGGGTTTGGAATTCCATCCGACAACGCGGACTCAATGAGGAGCTTCTGCGACGGTATTAGAGACCTTCGTGATTCTACGACGTGTTGGCCAACTTACGAAATGATCACCGATGGTGATTCCGGCGCATTACGACGACGCACTCGACTCGCAGTCGTTCGTGTGGTTCCACTGAAACATTACTGGGCACAATGATGCACGTTTTTCTTGTTGTTTTTCGGACTGCTATTTTATTTTAGCATCGGGTCGATGCACTCTTAGAGGGAGAGTAATGCCGCGGATTAGGCATTGGGTTTGTTTGCTTATGTTTTGTTTTTACTGCCTGGCCGCGCCCGGCTGTTTTATCTGTGTCCCAAGCCAAGCTAGTGCTGCATTCTTTATTTTTATGCCACAGGGGTTATCTCATTCTGATACGGAGAGCATTTCGCGCTTACGTCACTAGCCTCAAATAATCCTTGACCTACAGTGTTCTAGATGTAACTCGACGGCTCGAGAAACACTCGCGACGAAAGATAAAAGCCTGCAGCGCAGACGCCGCGGTATCCGAATCGGCGACGCTCGCCCGCACACGTCACTTTGTTGACTGCTGTTCGCCGCTTGTGTATTCTTGAAGTGGTTAGGGGAGCACAATTTCGCCCCAATAAACTTGTTTTCCTTCAAGAAAACTGCGTCATATTTGGCTTCCTCGCAGTAGGTGTTACCTACACAAGGTAAGGACAGCGTACTAGGTAAGGTAATACTAGGTACGGTCCCTGTGAGAGCTCATTTACTTATTATTTTACTTATTTTATTTCTCCGCACAGATGGAAGAAGGACTACAAAAAATAGAAAAATGTAGGACATAAAACATTTTTAAGCTGGTTGTCAACTAACAAAATTCAAGCATTCTGAAATGCTATCGCTCTGAGATAGCGGCCCACAAAATTTTGCTTCACTTTTTTGTGCACATTGTTTTGTCGTTATTTACCTCAATGATGTTTTACGTGGCAACGCGTCCTAAATACAAGAGGCGTCCTCACTATAACATATTCAAATTGATATGCAATAAAACGCTAGAGAGTAAACTCTAAATGTTGCACCCTAACTTCGGTCAAAAAAAAAAGTTGGGGGTGCTTACAACTTCTGTACAACGTAAATGCGGAAATAAAGTTGGCATTTCACTTTTTCTGCTGCTGAAATTCGGGTTCAACTGCGTGGCCGTACGAGAGACCACCCCCTTGCACGCACCCTCCGAATCTCGCTCCTCCAGTTCACCGTTGTCAGGAGCGTCCAGTCACCTCCGTTGTCCCTTCGCTTCTCGAGGTGGCTCGTATTGCTCGTGTCGAAATGGCATATCCTCCTGCGGCACTGATGTTTTTCGTACCGGCCCCGCTACTCTCGTCGGGCTCATATTTCTATGCACTTAGGATTTTCTGGCCTCGCAACTAGGCGTCATTGAAAATGCACACCGAAGGCTTTCAAAAACAAAAGTTGTAATATTTGCGCCACGCATATATATTGCATTGATCCATATCTTTGAAGCTGCTTGAATACAACTGCCACAAAATTACCGTAAGTTAGAAACTGAACTAAATTTTATACTTCAAATGACCAAAAGCATCTATATTGGCATCTGTATCTAGCAAGACATTCCTTGTTTTTATTCATGCCAAAAACTGTATTTATCACTACCAATTCATTTTGCTCTTTCCTCTCGCCTTTTTTTGTCTATTTCGGCCCTTATTTGAGAAACGAAAGCCGCCCCATAAAAGTACCGACACCTAACAGGTGTAGAGACAAGAAACAGCGGCTGTGGGAACATGGATGTTGGATGGAGGAGAAAAAGATAATACTGGTCACGCGCTTTCGCTTTATGAGCAGGACTTTTTCTTCGTCGTATCCTTGATGTTTGATGTGAATATATTCGAGGTTCCCGCCAGCTCCAAATTTTCTGGGAATATGCGCGTCTGTTTAAAACAATCTTCGAGCCGGCATATATCCCTTTTAGACCGACGTTGTATCTCGTTGTAGATGTCGTGGGATTGGCACGCTCTAATTACGCCGTCACATCTCGGATACACCCTCTTAATTCGGCCCATCTTACAGAATGTTCTTGGTCCACGATCGTGCAGGAGAACTACGTCCCCTATTGATAGGCATCTGTTTGTTGCTGTCTTAGTACGAACAGATGGTGATGCACAAAGACCGAGTGGTGCGACACCGGCTTTACAGTCATTTTGATATCCGGGTTTTGCGTCCACGTTTCCCCCTCATAAAGTTTCATTCTTCCTGCTATTACGTTTCCAAGTACGACAGTCAGGGGTTCGTGACGTTCAGCACGTAAAATGACGGTTGTTTAGGGAGCCTTCCACTTGAGTGAATATTGTCCGCAGTTCTTCGAGGGGGGTCGTTGCTTTTCCTATTATCTTCCTCAGTGCTGTTTCGATACTCCGTATGAGACGTTCGTAGAGGCCTTCCCACAAAGGCCGCACTCTTCGACGGTCTTCCACTGAATATTGCGTGTGTAGCAGCAATCCTGCGTTGTCTCGTCCTGTATAGCTTGAACCATAGGGTTTATTCTTTCTTTGCTGTCTTGAATGTTTTTGCCTTATACGAGTATATTACCGCTGGTACACCTTCTCGCCATAAACACTCCGAGCGCTTGCAAATTCAGGCATCTAAACGAAATAAAACATGACGAGTGGGCGAAGCACTGGGGATCGTTCTTACAGTAAAGCACCCGTAACATTGCCCACTCGAACATGTAAATGCGCTACAACGCGTGTGTACAGTAAATACGATTCAGATTCAATTCAATCCATATCAATCCAATCCAATTCATTCCAAATCCAACCAATCATATTCATTTAAATCCCATTCAATCCAAACCAATCTTATCCAATTCAATCACAGCCAGTTTAATCCAATCCAATGGTCTCCGCGCATCCGAGGTAAGGCTCTTCAGGAGCCATGCGAGACTGATCAACCCCCCCCCTCTCTCTCACTCGAATATTTTTTCCGCGACTTAGCGTTGATACTACGGTTTTTGCTTTTTGCCGCATTTGGCAACCTCATAGGCTTTTTGGCAAGCACCTTTTCGGTTTATACAGATGGGCGCAAGGAAGCAATAAACGGACACCGTGAATTCCTAAGGTGCTTCGCACCTAAACCCTGTTGGTCGACATATCGGGTATCAACTTTAAATACACACCCCTTCTTGTGGCATGGGTGAAAATGATGGCATACTCTTTTATCTTCCTGTCGTTTTCTTGTGCGTGAAGTGTTTTCGCAAGTCGATGCCGCAGATTTCAAATGGCAAAGCTTCAGGTACTCGGTCTGCCGGCAACGATGTCGTTAGCTTGCGTCAGAGGTCTTACGTTCTGCCTCCTACAAAGAATGCATTTGTTCAAAACTTTCTTCCCCACCTGACGTCTTTGTAGCACCCAAAATCTTGTGAATAGTTGCAACAGCGTGTCCCGAATACGTCCGTGCAGAACTAGGAATTGAATATGGCGGACGAAATGTCCGTAAAATGAGCTTTTTTAGGCAACGCAATAACATGACAGTTGGGCAGCTTGTTTGAATGCAGTCGTCCTTTGTGTCAAAGCACCCCTTCTGCATTTAAATATGATTACATTTTATACAGTGGAAACATGTTTCTCTTGTGCTTTGTTTTGCTCCGACTTCAGTCAGCAATATATTGTTGGGCTTGCTTTATCCAGTAGCTTTCTGCCTGGCTTCTCACAGTTGACCTCAACGGCCCGTGTCGGCGTTTTTTTTTTTCAGACGATTTATGAATCGGAAACCCAAGCAGTACGCGTATTAGGCGGTCATATCAGCTATACGTTCTACCTGCATTACGCACGATGTAGGTGCACTTATTTCGCATGCATTATTACATTGGGCGCTTTCTTCCAATCTCGAAGAAGTACAGAATTCGACGATTTCTTCGTTGTTTAAGTCAGCTGCAGTCATCGATCCTGGACATTTTCACCACAGGTCTGATTCTATCAAGGCCTTCTCGCTGATCCCGCGTTTCAAAAGGTCTGCGGGGTTATCTCTCCCAACATGAACTACCAGCAGTCGGGATTCGTCATTCTTCGTATTTCCGACAACACGTTATCAACGTACGGTTTTTTTACTTTTCCTTTTATTCAGTGTAGTAATATCATAGAGTCAATACATTCAATACATCCACCAGAATCGCTTGTACTCTGTTCCTGGTAGCAACAAAGGTTACAATCCTCGCGTGGTAAAACTAAAGTGTTCGGCGAACGGGAACAAATTATAGTGAACAAAAACTAAGTTGTAAGGTATCGAATGGCCGAAAGAAATTCCCCTTTCCTGATGAGTTTTTTCTATCTGGAAACATGTTCAGAAAAAGACTAAACAACGTCTGATTGAAGGTGAAATTCTAATGTAAAAATGCAATTTACCGTCTTCGATATATATGCGTGTGTGTATGTATGTGTGTACTTGGATGTAAGTGTATATAACTATATTTCTATCTTTTTCATAGAAGTACTTAAGTCGAATGATTGACTTTATTTCATCCGTATCTACGACAGTGTGCTTGTACAAGTATCAATTTGTATTTGCCCATGATTGTTCACATGTTTTGTATTCTATTATTTTACTGCCTATATATTAGTTTTGTGTTTTGATCGCTGCCCCTTCTATATATTAGGTGTTTTTATGTTTGTATCTCTTCTACTTACAGGCTTAGGGTACCGAGGCCTCGTCAGGTTTAAGCGACTTTTGCCTCGGTCCCCTCTTTTCTGTGAAAAGAAAATAAACTTCACTTCATTTCACTTCAGTCGAAAAGAATGTTTTCTCGAGTATTCTGATGTTTTGCTTGTTTATGTAGTCGCCCAACCTAGTGGTCACCGCGGCGGCCATTACCTCTAGCATTGCTAACGTTAGTCTTCATAGGATCCACTCTGCTTTTCGCTGCCATTGGTTTTGCTTCTCTTGACCCGTCCTTGTACGCGATGATGATGTACAACACCTCCCCATATGCTTGAGGACTCACATCGGCAAACACATGTAGGGTCCTAGTCGCTACGTTCTTTTCTTTGAGTCCGTCGCATCGCGGCACATTCTAGTGTTTAGGATTCTGTATATCTTGAATTAAACTTTTCCAGTTTTTCATTTCTTGGGCAGGTCATCTAATCTCTCTCCTAACTTCCATAAATTCGAAAATGCTATTTTTGCTCTCATCGTGGCTGGCGAAAAAAATCCAAGCCGCTCGATGATTCTCGCTGTAGCATGCAGGATGGCTCTTTTGTCAAAGAACTGTTGTGAGTTGGTGACGCCCCTTTCTCTACTGGAAACATATCATGTTTTATGGATGGCGCCAAACCATCCCGAGCAATGCACTTATTCATTTTGATAGGACCATCTCGTGTATTTCAGCCCTGTCGTGCCGGTTGAATATTTAGTTCCTTTTATCCTAGTTCGATGTCGATTTTCTGAGGATGATTGATGCTCTCCTGAAGACTTCTTTTGCCTTCTTGTACAACGTTTGGGCTACATCAGCTGTTGATCACCCGGAAGCACGTCGTAAATGCAAAAAGCATCCTCCAGATTGTTCACCATTGGAGGAAATTTGGTTTTCATTGTCGGCAGGTGGTCATGATGGTGGCTGCTAGTAGGTACGTGTTCGATGTTTTTCCAAAGGTTACTGTGGACATTCGACATGTCTATGTTTCGTCAGTTATATTGCCTTCATCGCCGTGCTTCTACTAGAGGAACCTAATAATGTTTCTCGCATACACACGAATTGTAATTTGCAGGACTGCTGCCTCAACGTCTGCTATCATCGCCACTTTTTCGTTTCTGAAGTTTGTCATCAGTGGTGGTACGTACTCGTAGAAATTCGGCCCTTTTTCTAAGTTGTCCTTCGGGGACCTTCCTTTTGTTGAGGTAGACGACGCATCAAACACGACTAGGACTTCGATTGTTTCTCGGTCTTCGTGAATGACGGGTCGGGGTAGAACTAGTACCAAAGCTCTTTTAGCCTGTCTATATCGCCTGGGATCTATTGTGCTACGCTCGATGGAAAGTATTTCATTATTGACTTGTTGTATCTAATGAGCGTTTGCCCATTTTTCTCAATCTTCTAGTTACCTGCATCACCATATTTTTTGGGAAGTCGTAATTAGTATCCATCTTAACGTTTTCTTTCTACGGTATACTTACTAAATATCCATCCCCCAGCTTGACTATCCTATTCTCGAAACCTTCTTTTTGAGTCTTTTGTTTTGCATTCAATGCTGATTGATTCAAGGCTCCAAAACTTTTGCGATTCTTCGTGAAGTCCGTTTCCGGTGGTTTCCACATGCAGTGCTATCACAGCCTGCGCTTGCAGAAGCGCTACTCTGCTCTCTTTAGCCGGTCCTCGCATAAACCAACCAAGCTTTCTTTCAACTTCTATAAGTTTCATATGAACATTTTTAAATGTCGCCGTAAAAAAGCCTCAGTAATAAACTGAGGCGAATACCATGCCAACCGATAGCAATAATGCGGGTTTCATTAAATCATCTGCGATTTTCATGCCCATGGCGTGAATTTTTTGGCATATCTCTTTACTTGGGCTAGGTAATCTGTTTCGAGATATCACCTCAACTTTCACCGCTTCGATGACAATTGTGTCACTTTCTCTTTCTGGGGCGAAGGCATCTTGCACTACTTCTATTACCTTAAATTTATCACCTCCACAGAAAGAGCCTAGTACAAGATTTTCTTTTTTCAGAACCTTTTCTCCAAAGTTTTTAGCCAGCCGCGTTGATATAAACGATGTCTGACCTCTGCTAATAAGCAAAAGTCCATAATAATCACATCGTGTTCATCCGCCAAACCAAGCCACTGTCGTCTGCAGAAGTACACCAGTGTTTTCACTTTGGTCTTCTTGATCTACTGCGTACATTGTACAAGCCGTGCTAGTGGCCTTCTTTTGAGATGCAATGGAAGCGTTGCGTCATATTTTGCCCCTTAGGGTAGTTCTACGCATCGACGTTGCATGCCGGCCTTTGCACCTTTTGCATTTAACGTTGGATCAAAAGACAAAAGCGTTGTGGTCAAGTCATGTGCACCAAACGCATGTTCTGCTCGCGAGCAATACAAGCTTATGCAGCAATCCTCTGTGTTATGGTTTCGCTGGCCATAGAAAAAGCACACCCTTTAAGCTGAGCTATAAAAATTTGCTTTGGTTTTCCAGCATTTTTTTCGTTCCTTTGATATTGCCCGTTCTTGCTCTTGCGCAGTTTTATCGATGAGTTTTAATCGTTCACGGAGGAACGCAAGCAGAATTTTATGTGTTTCAGCGTTTTTGATTCCGGCTGAGTCACTTCCCTGTCCTTGAACTTCGCTACAATCCGTGCTTATTACTGCCACTTCTTTCATCTGAAACTCCGCAACTAGCTCCTGAGGCAGCAGTCTCTTAAGCACAGACATCGACATCGGGGCATAGCACTCTGTACAAACAATTACTCGAGTGCTAGTGGGTGCGCTTGGACTGCTTGATCCACTTCACGAAGGGCGTCTCTATGCTTTGAGAGACTAGATTTTTTCTAGCTTTAGAAACTCGTTCATGAGCAGGTAAAACTGATTCCCCGTGATTACCGAATGCCTACTTCAATATTGCAATCGCTTGATCATACCAGTTTTTGGCGTACTGGAGACCTCCGATAGCGACGGCTTCCTTTCCCGTCGGTGACGACATTAATGCACTGAGCTTGTGCCTCTTGTTTATGTTCGGCCTTAGGTGTACCTGCGACTCATACTGCGACCATAAGCAGTGCCAAGCAAGCGCATTCCCGTCACACTTCACTTCACTTTATTTCCTAAAGAACCCCGAGGGGGTATTACACAAGGGGTGCTTTAACAAATAAAGTTCATTTTTGGTCGAAAAATGTTGTTGGACAGGAAATGGTCACAACGTCGTGGCGAAGATTATTCCAGTCGTTTGCAGTCCGTAAAAAAAGGACATGAAAAGTGGTCGTGGACGGGCAACTTGAATTGGATGACTAGTGCTGTGAGATATGCGGGCTGGTGAAATAATGTAGGGACGACGGAATGGGCTGTCAAAATTTTTCTGAAACAGGCAGAGGCTGGAAATGCGACACTGGACGTCAAGGTTTAAAAGGGCAGATTCTCTAGGAGGGATGATACACTAATAATATAGGAATGTATATATAGTAATAGAATAATATAGGATTATAGGAATAAATGAAGCTAGTACCAGGGTTTTGAACAGCCTCAAGTGAGCCGATGAGATATGCTTGGTGTGAGTTCCAGATTACAGACGCAAGTTCCAATTTAGAGCAGACATGGGATTTTAGGCCTGTAGCTTAACATTCTGGGGGGCGTGCCAAAGGTGACGTTTAGGAAAACCTAAGGATTTGTTTGCAGTTGATATAATGTTGGTAACATCCAGGCGCCGCTTAAGATCATTGCATAGGGTGACACCGAGATACTAATATGATTGCACCGGTTCGAGGGCCAAGTTACCGATTGCGTAAGGCAACAAAGAGGTGTTGCGACGGCGGTGGAAAGAGACTGTTTTACATTTGTTAGGGTTAAGGTTCATGAACCAGGTGTCACACCATTCGTGCACGTGGTTAAGGTCACCTTGAATAGCAGTTTTTTCTGTCGGGTTAGTGATTGAGCGATAGATTACACAGTCATCAGCAAACAAACGAATACTGGAGAGACATGCGAAGCTAGGTCACTAATGTAAAATTCAGAAGAGAAGGGGACCGAGAACGGAGAACGGAAGGGGGTTAGAGAGCACTTCACCAAGTGAAACAAACTGGGAGCGGTAGGTTAGAAATTCCTCAATTCAAGTTAATACATCAGGGTGTATATTTAAAGATGTAAATTTCATTAGAAATCGTTTATGAGGTACCTCGTGAAACGCTTTCGAGAAATACACAAATATTACATCAGTCGGCAGGTTAGTATCGAGGCTTGCTCGCAGACCCTGGATAAAAAAGCTAATTGGGTTTCGCAAGGGTACCCGTTATGGAACCCGTGCTGGGCAGGATGAAAGAAGTTATTGGCAACAAGTAAGTGAATGATTTAAGAGTAGATGACGTGTTCCATGATTTTAAAGGGTACGCTTGTAGGAGAGATTTGTGGATAATTGAGGGGGCTGTGTTCATCAAGTCGAGTAACATGACTAGCTCGATTTTGTCTGTCGGATGGGTCCTCTCTGCGTTAGGTGCCGTTGATAGAATGGCTGGCCCATTGGCCGGTGTTAGATCTGCTATGCTGTTCTCTAGTAGCGACAGAATAGCAAATATCTTCATATGGTATTCAATATTTATTTCAAACTCGCTATTTGCTGAGTCATCTGTGATAATCTATTGAATTTGTTGATTAGTTGTCTTAAAATTGGCGGCTATTCCTTTGATCTGCATTTAGTACGATCAATCTTCGCACTTCATTCGCATTTATTTTTCCGCCAGGCTAGTTAGCTGTGTAACCTGGGTTATGAGCGCTTTCCTTTTCTTGATTAGCATTTTCTTACTCATGCTAACAGCGTTATGAGATTACATTTTGAACGTTGATACCTGTACGCCTTCTTCGGTTCCGGAAGGCTCCGTCACCGTCCTTTTCCCTCCAGGCTGATTAGCTTTTCCTCGCCATAGTCGTCTGAGCTGCTCCTTCGCAAGTGCGGTGCTTTACAACACGGCTCAGGGGTATCCTAGTCGTGGCACCGTCATTTTAGGGAGACAAGAGATAGAGCGGCTGTCCAAAAACGCAAGTTTAACAGAATGAAAAAAATTATTACAGATCGTACGCTCGCGCTGCATGAGCAGGTCTTTCTTCGTTGTCTCCTTCACCTTTGATTTCAATATTTTACAACATATTGGGAGGAGTGATCCTACCTATAATACCACTGACGAGGAAAGTCTTTGCAACCGAATATCACTTTTTTTTTGTCTGAGTCACGCTTAAGTGCAGAATAAGATGTCAAAGCCCCTTCCTTAAGACAAAGATGCTCAAAACAGATTTCTTTCAGGCAACCTGAGTCAAAGACAACGAACAAAATCAAAACCACTTCTTCAGCATCACAAAGGCGCAATCGGATCGGCGTCAACTCTATAATGCGAGAAACCCAAGTTTGATTCCCACCATAGGTAACGTTTTTATGCGCTTGATGTGACTTTGTTTAAACTTTTTCTGTTTGTTCGCTTTTCCGCTGTCTGTTTTTGGCGTAACCTTTTCTATTGGGTAATTTGACATGGTAATTTGTAGACATTGACTTTCACCTAGAGAAATCTTGGTTAACCATCGTTCACTCCGCCTACAATCATCATCTTCGTCAGAGAAAGTTGGCTTTTCTATAGGGCGTTTTGAGGTAAGGGTGCACTATGTGAGGTATAGAAATCTTTGCATAAAAAATTTTGGATTTTGCAATTGTTGGTAACGGACCAGCGGAGCACAGAATAGCCCATTTCTAAAAAGTGTAAGGTGGTTCTGCCGCAGAGGCATACCGCACGTAAGCCACATTGAAAAAGTCTAATCTATTGTTGGCCCTAACAGCGGTAATTGGCAATTTTATTATTTGTCCTATTATTTTGGATGGATATCAATGACGTAAAAAAAAAGAACCACTGGCGCCGTTATTTGTGCTGACAGTAGAATGATGTGGTTGCCTGCATTGTAAAAATGCGCAGCAGTCCACGCAGATTGCCTTCTTTTGAAGTTTCTATATAGCCAAGAAATTGGAGAATATTTGCCTGTAAACGTCGAAAGAAAACCCTGTTAAAATATCTTCCGATTTCCGCCGATAATGCTCTCCTAAATTCTGCGCAAAACAATATTGCCAGAGAAAAAAACCTTGGCTAAAAACACCGCAGTCCTGCTCGATTGCGCTGCCTAACGTGGTTTATTTTCGCCAAAATTTGTGAAAAACGCCTCGTTGTTTACATATGAATATCAGAAACCAATAAATAAAAAAGGACAAAAAAGAGAAACCCATGACTCACAAGTACATATTGCCGCGAACCATACATTGGGTTTGTTTATTTGTGTTTTGCTTTTACCGCCCGGCTGTGCCGGTCTGTGTTATCTCTGCGCCAAGGAAAGCGCGTGTTCAATTCTTTCTTTCTGTGCCGCATGTGTTATCTGTTGTGATAGGGAGAGCATTCCGATCTAACGTGAACAGCCCAGAATAATCTTCTTGGGTCTGCTATGTTCTCGATGCGAATCGACGTTTCGAGAACCACGCGCGCCAAAAGATAAAAAGCCTGCAGTGCGGACGCCGGGGCATTCGATTCTGCGAAGCTCGCTGACGCAAGTCACGTTGTTGACCGCTGCTTCGCCGCCTCTGTATTCTTTTGAGTTGTTAGGGGAGCACAAGTTCGCTCCAATAAACTTGTTTCTCCTGCAAGACAACTGCGTCGTCCTTGGCTTCGTGACATCTGGTGGAGGTGCTGGGTACGCACCCTTCATGCCCACTACAACCTCGAGAAGCCGCCAAGCCAGTCCAACAAGAGCCAGCCCCCGCCTGCAAGATTTACCACCCGAGTTCGGTTTGATGCCAGAAGGGCCCAAAAAAAAGAACGCTGCAACCAACACCATGGTGCAAGAAACAACATCGCCAATCGTCCTGCAGCAGCCCCGGGAACCGCCATCGTTCCGGGGAGCCCCCGCTGAAGACCCCGAAGAATGGATGGAGAAGCTGGAGCGCGTCCGCATCTTCAACAGGTGGGACGACGAAGAAACTTTCCGGCATGTCTTCTTTTACTTAGAAGATGCTGCTCGAACTTGGTTCGAGAACCATGAGAGTTCTTTGACCGACTGGACTCACTTCAAAAAGGGAGTTCCTGAAGACATTCACTACCGTTGTGAGAAAAGAGCGAGCTGCGCTTTTGCTTGAAACTCGGACACAACACCCCAACGAAGGGGTCGTGATCTTCGTTGAGGAGATGAAGCAATTATTTCGCCGCGCGGACCCCGAAATGACGGAAGAAAAGAAGTTACGCTTCTTGATGCGCGGTGTGAAGGAGGAGCTGTTTGCTGGACTTGTCCGCAACCCGCCCAAAACCATCGCTGAATTCGTGACCGAAGCCAGCACGATTGAGAAGGCTCTCGAAATGCGTGCTAAGCAGTATGACCGGAACTTTGTTGGCGCGGCCAGTGCGAACTACATCGACAACATGCGGGTTCCGGCTGATAGCATACGTGAGGCTATCCGCGAAATAGTGAGGGAGGAGCTGCGGAAACTGCTCCCGACGACGCCGCAACCACAAGTCGCTTCTCTTACCGACGTCATTAGAGAAGAAGTGCAGCAAGCGCTGGGAACTTCAACGACGCCAGTAGCACCTCGCGAGCCGCAAGCCATGACCTACGCGGCTGCTGTACATCGCCCTCGCCCACCTGCACCCTATCGTCACGAGGCTCCGTACCGTCGTCCCCTCTCGCCGGCCCGACCACCTGCGGCGCAACCCCCTGCCCCAAGGAAGACCGACGTGTGGCGAACGTCCGACAATCGTCCGCTGTGCTACCACTGCGGAGAGGCCGACCACGTCTACCGTCGCTGCCCCTACAGGAGGCTCGGTTTGCGAGGGTTCTCCGTCGACGCACCCCGCCCCCGAACTGGCCAGCACCCATCGGAGATCGAAGAGTACCTGTCCAACACCAGCCGTCGACCAGCCCGTTTCAACCGTTCGCCGTCACCCTACCCATACCAGTCGCCGAACCGCCGTAGCAATGCTGAGTTATCACGTGGAAGGTCCCCCAGCCCACGCGGGGGAAACTAAAAGCAGCAACTTCTGGAGGTAAAGTTGCACGATCGCGGAAAAATGAAAACCCTCCAACGACGCAACGACTCGCGGAAGACAGTGACTCACAACATGCCCTCATCCCGACGACCCGACCCAGACCTGACGAGACTCCCGTACACGACGAGACGTCCGCTGAGAAGACGATGACAACGACGACGCACAGTGCCCGACCGTCAACACGCACAAGCCGAGATGCGACGCCCCGACGCACCCGGAACTCGAGGAAGGCGGCATCCGACGTCAAGGTGTCCATCGACGGCTTTGACGTAGTCGCCCTCGTAGACACGGGAGCCGACTATTCGGTAATGAGCGGACCATTTGCGTCTAAACTGAGGAAAGTTATGACCAGATGGGACGGTCCGCACATACGCACAGCAGGAGGCCACCTCGTGACGCCAAGTGGAATGTGCACATCGCGCGTCACCATAGACGGCACAACGTACCCTGCGGCGTTCGTCGTTCTGCCTAACTGCTCCCGCGACGTGATTCTCGGAATTGACTTTTTGACGGACAACGGCGCAATAATTGATCTGCAGACCAAGTCGATAACATTTTCCTCCGATCACTCCACGACGCCGCAACCGAACCCCGATCACCGTGCTGCTGTCAGGATCGCCGACGATCACATCACCCTGCCACCCCCGCGCAAGCTTGATGATCGCCGTCTACTGTGAGGATGCTGCTTCTGACATCGACGCTATCGTAGAGAGTGATCGAAGGTTGCTTCTCGACCGCGGCGTCTCCGTCGCAAGAGGCATTGCGCACTTTAAGCAACGCCAATCTCACGTTTTGGTCACTAATTTCACCGAAGAGTACCAGCATTTAAACAAGGGAGCTGCAATTGCGTTCCTCGAAGAAACGCAAGAAGCAAGTGATGTGATCGCAGTCGCCGACTTTGAACGCACACCCGTAGAAACCTTCAAGCTCCCGCAGCCATTCGACGTGAATCCGGCGCTACCGCAAGAACAACGGAAAAAATTATTGGCTTTGCTGCGTCGCTACAGCGAATGTTTTTCGTCGAGCGCAAAACTACGTCAGACCCCTCTAGCGAAGCACCGAATAATAACCGAAGATGGAGCCCTACCTACCAGACAGTAACCGTACCGCGTCTCTTCACACGAACGGGAAGCCATCCGGATTCAAGTCGACGACATGCTGAGCGATGCCATTATACAGCCATCGAAAAGCCCCTGGGCTGCGCCCGTCGTACTCGTAAAGAAAAAAGACGGCACATTAAGGTTTTGCGTTGACTACCGGCGACTGAACAAAATCACGAAAAAGGACGTGTACCCCCTTCCCCGAATCGACGACGCCCTCGACCACCTCTGCCACGCGAAGTACTTCTCATCGATGGACCTGAAGACCGGCTACTGGCAAATCGAAGTGGACGAGAGAGACCGAGAGAAGACTGCATTTATAACCCCAGACGGCCTATACGAGTTCAAGGTGATGCCGTTTGGGCTGTGCACAGCACCAGCGACGTTTCAAAGAGTCATGGACACTGTGCTAGCTGGCCTTAAGTGGCACACCTGCCTCGTATACCTCGACGACGTAGTGGTATTCGCCCGGACTTTCGACGAACACCTTGCAAGGTTGGAGTCTGTACTCGAGGCCATTCGTACGTCGGGGTTGACGCTAAAGCCTGAAAAGTGCCGTTTCGCATACGGGGAACTCAAGTTCTTGGGCCACGTCGTCAACGCCGCGGGAGTCCTACCTGACCCGACAAAAACTTCAGCGATTGCGAACTTCCCAAGGCCGAAAGACAAGAAGGGCGTGCGAAGATTTCTCGGGCTGTGCGCATACTACCGGCGCTTCGTGGCAAACTTCGCACGCATTGCAGCGCCACTCACGCGCTTGACGAAAGATAGCACCCCTTTCAGCTGGGAAAACGACCAAGAAAAAAGCATTCTGCGAGCTGCAAATACGCCTGCAAAGCCCGCCCGTGCTCGCTCATTTCGACGAAAATGCCGAAACGGAAATGCACACGGACGCCAGTGATATCGGCTTGGGTGCCGTCCTTGTCCAAAAGCAAAGCGGCTGTGAAAACGTAATCGCCTATGCCAGCCGTGGTCTGTCGAAGGAGGAGAAAAACTATTCTGCCTCTGAGAAAGAGTGCCTGGCTATTATATGGGCGATTTCAAAATTTCGCCCATACGTGTATGGAAGGCCATTCAAGGTTGTAACAGACCACCATGCGCTGTGTTGGCTCGCCAATTTGAAGGACCCCTCTGGCCGTCTTGGGCGGTGGAGCTTGCGCCTGCAGGAGTTCGACGTTACCGTCGTTTATAAATCCGGCAGGAAACACTCCGACGCCGACTGCCTGTCCCAGCGCCCCCGTCGACCCACCACAAGACTCTGATGAAGACAGCGCGTTCTTCGGGATCGTGACGGAGAGCGACCTAGCCGCCCAGCAGCGTGCCGACCCCGACTTACGCGTCATAATCGAGTACCTCGAGGGATGCAACGTTGCCGTTCCTAGGACCTTCAAACGCAGCTTACCAGCATTCAGCCTGAGAAACTCCGTCCTTGTGAAGAAGAATTTCTGCCCCGGAACAAGAGCGAATTACCTCCTCGTCATCCCCGCGGACCTTCGTGACGAAATTTTGGAAGCGTGCCACGACGACCCGTCTTCCGGACATCTGGGCACAGCCCGCACTATTGGAAAAATCAAGGCGAGGTACTACTGGCCCGGCCTTACCTCTGACGTCACCCACTACGTCCGGAGCTGCGGTGACTGCCAGCGACGAAAAACGCCGCCGACAAGACCCGCCGGACTTCTGCAACCGATCGCCGTCCCATCGAGACCATTTCAACAGATTGGAATGGACCTTTTAGGCCCGTTCCCTACGTCAGGATCACAGAACAAGTGGATTGTCGTAGCGACAGACTACATGACGCGCTACGCAGAGACCGCCGCTCTTCCGAGGGGGACTGCACAAGAAGTGGCGAAGTTCTTTATAAGCCAAGTTGTGCTACGACATGGAGCCCCGGAAGTCCTAATCACAGACCGCGGAATGGCATTTACTGCAGAGCTGATGCAAGGAGTATTACGCTACAGCAACACGGATCACCGAAGAACGACCGCGTACCACCCCCAAACGAACGGACTAACAGAACGTCTGAACAAGACAATCGCAGATATGCTGTCAATGTACGTTGACGTTGAACATAAGACTTGGGACGAAGTTCTCCCGTATGTCACGTTTGCGTACAACACGGCTATCCAGGAGACGACGCAGCTGACGTCGTTCGAGCTTGTCTACGGTAGAAGGCCGACTACGATGCTCGACGCCATGCTTCCGCACGTAGAAGACGACGACCTCAACGCCGACGTTCACGGACATCTTCAACGTGCGGAGGAGGCCCGCCAGCTCGCTCGAGTTCGTATAACGGGCCAGCAGCTGGTGGATGCGGGCCGCTACAACCTCCGACGCCGAGACGCCGAGTACCAACCAGGGATCGTGTGTGGGTTTGGACTCCCATCCGACGACGCGGACTGAGTGAGAAGCTCCTGCGACGGTATTTCGGACCCTACCAGATTCTACGACGTGTTGGCCAACTTACCTACGAAGTGATCCCCGATGGTGACTCCGGCACATCACGACGACGCACGCGGCCTGAAGTCGTCCACGTGGTTCGCTTAAACCCTTTCTACGCACGATGACGAACTTTTATTTTCATTTGTTCGGACTGTCGCTTATGTTAGCATCGGGTCGATGCACTCTTTGAGGGGGGGTAATGCCGCGAACCATACATTGGGTTTGTTTATTTGTGTTTTGCTTTTACCGCCCGGCTGTGCCGGTCTGTGTTATCTCTGCGCCAAGGAAAGCGCGTGTTCAATTCTTTCTTTCTGTGCCGCATGTGTTATCTGTTGTGATAGGGAGAGCATTCCGATCTAACGTGAACAGCCCAGAATAATCTTCTTGGGTGTACTATGTTCTCGATGCGAATCGACGTTTCGAGAACCACGCGCGCCAAAAGATAAAAAGCCTGCAGTGCGGACGCCGGGGCATTCGATTTCTGCGACGCTCGCTGACGCAAGTCACTTTGTTGACCGCTGCTTCGCCGCCTCTGTATTCTTTTGAGTTGTTAGGGGAGCACAAGTTCGCTCCAATAAACTTGTTTCTCCTGCAAGACAACTGCGTCGTCCTTGGCTTCGTGACAATATATTACTGGACGAATTTTACGTCCATGAACGTAACAAAGGTTGAGCGGGAAAAACATCGGCTCTGCTCTTGTTTCAGGAGTTTGAAATTTATGCGTATATTCCATGCAGAACAAAATTTACTCGGGCCGGGTTATTCCGCTACAGTCCAAAGTAAACTCAAGCGGTGCCACTGCCCTCCTGAGGGAGGATTAGGGTAGTGCATCGAACAGAGCTGTGTAAAGAAAGACAGGCCTTTGCATAAAAACCGGTTCAGAAAATTTTAAATTTATGATGCTAAGCTGCATTTGTCTGCCACATTGATACCAAGATTTAGGGAAATACAACTTGTTGATGATGCGATGCATGATTTATGTTCCGTAGGATTCAAGTTCGACATTTAAAGCTTTGTTTTACTATAGATTTACCATGGGTGATAAAGCGAACCTTTATATACCCAGTTTTCGCGGATGGCGAAACCCACTATCGGAAAGCCCAGTTGGCAAAAGTGGTTTTCAGCAGGGGTACATCAACAAAGCTTCGCACAAACAATGATATGTCTGTACAGGCCCAACGGTATCCAAAGTGGTTTAACAAAAGCAGCTCAGAAGTGGCTACGGAGTCACCACAGCTTTGCATGTTTTCTTTCTTACCTGTTGTTCTAAGGGGGTACGAAAAACGTTTTATTGCTATCGGAAAAAGCGGCGTTTTTTAAAACAAAACTTGCATCTTGCTTTGTGGCCTATTTAGAGGGAAGGCCTAAGTCGCGAGGGAAACATATTCGCCAAAATAATTACAACTTCAGAACTTCGTAGCATCACTGCATAGAATACAGTTTTCTAGTGTCAATTCCAACTAAACCCAGTGCGCAGTAGGCGGTTTAGTTGAAATTGAAAAGTGAGGCACCCCGTTTTGAAGGGCTACAAAAATTTTTTGACCATATGTAGATCTTCAATACAATTCAAAATCTGGGCACTGGAAAATTTTATTTTTTACTTTTACTAGAAAATCATTGCTGTTTGTCAGATCAAAATAGCGTTCTTCGACACTACAGCCCAATTGCTTAGGTACTGAGAAACAACCGAGGTTGTTTCTCATATGGTCTCCGCACGGACTCGTTCCTTGATTCTGTTTTTGTTGTTTCTTTTTTGTTGCCAAGTAAATATTATCTCGCTTGGTTTCCTAGCAAGAACCCTAAATGCCTCCCAGCACCTTGCCGAAAATGCGCTTACATAAAATTGATAGAAAAGTTTTGGGTTCTAAACACTTACGAGCAATAAAACTCAAGGAGGGTCCTCGTACTCAATGATATTTTAAAACAGCAGTATTAGCCCTTTTAAAACATGTATTTTCTGACCAGTTTTACAATTGCAAGAAAAGACAAGTCATTCTTCTATCCATACTTGCACCTCAAACAGCAAAACATCTTCCCTTGTCAATGTTCGCCAGTTAAGCGTTTGCTAAACGTAATTGCTCAAACAGTGGTGCTTTCATTCTCCACAAACCTCGTCTCAGCCTATTGAGGACAGGATAAATCGTTTTATTGCGACTTAAACTTTCGATTTTGCCCTCTTACCACTGGAATCCAGTGTGTGAATGCTAGTAGTCAAAATTGCTGATAATGGTTGAATACTTATCTTTTTCATTCTTTCAAATTCTTTGGTTATGCCCCGTATGAAATGAAGAGAGGAAAAAAAGGCAACTACAAAAAATCGTAGATACCTCTAATCCGGGAATCACTACTATCATCGCTGCTTTAAAAGTGTGTTTGAGATAGCGCAGTGTAATCACAGAAATCGCCGGGCTTCGTACTCTGTGCTGCTATTCCCCATATACCAATCTAACAAAACGCAATTTCTTTGTACAATTCTAACCTGTTTGTTTCTTCGCTACCATGCCTATAATTATAACTGTGGTGCCACACTAAAAGAAATGTGTCAAGCCTGTTTGAAAGAGTGTAAAAAATCTTTTGCTTATTCTTGTGTGCAGAGCCCCGTCTTGTTCTTATTAGAAATATTCCATCTTAATGATTTATTTTGTCTAACGTAGCGTTCCTATTCTGGGTAGTGTTGCATAATGACAAAGCAGAGTAATTTGGTTGAGAAAGATTCGGGTTTTAAACTGGGTGATCTGTTATTATGGGTATCATAAAGGTATGGTGTGCCTCGCACAACACGGAATTTCCTATAGTATAGTGAACGCCAGTAAAGAGCCTTTCTATGGTAAAACGTTTACAAATCTTCATGCAGGAATGATATGGACAGAACCAGCACTGGTAGTGCAAGCTGATGAATATGCCCATTGCGTTGAAACCGGGAAAGAATTCGAATACCTGTTGTTTCACATTACCAGGCATCAGTTGCGGATACAAAAACTGAGTATCATTATTTTGGCTTCAAACAAATAAAGCACGTTGGATGAGCTTTTGTTGAGTTTTTTGTCATCAAAGAATTACTAATACTTCTTTAACGTTTCTTTAGAAGAGACGTAAAAAAGGTGTGAAGTTAAACTCCGATCAATCAAATCTTGCTTACACACCGAGGATCATAAAACACTCTATGAAGCTTGACTGAATAAAAATCACAGTGACGGTCAACAGTAATAAATTCATGCTGGTCATAGATTGTGTAGTTCCACGGCAATTATGTTCGCAGAAGCAAAACTTTGTGCTCAGCGTTCTTGGTATAATAATTAAGAGGAATAGAAAGATCTTGTTCTCGATCAAATAGGCTTAATTTATTTTGACTTTATACCCGAAAGCTAGTGCATTTTTGTGGAGGAATATCAAAAGAAAACTGCACCATATATGTTGCGGTGGTAAAATTAGTTGGTAATGTGCTAATTATAAAGAAGAATATTTTGCTAAATCACAATAAAATAAACCAACTAGAGTAAGTTGAAAAAGATGGAAAAACCGAACGACGACAACCCGGAGGTAATAAATATCCAACGGGAAATATGAAAGTGCGGGTTAAAAAGCGCCACACGCGTCGATAAAAGTTTCCCAGGAAGAGGAGGAAACGATAGTTTCCTCACCGGAGTGACCTGTGCTTAATGGGTTTAAAATTGTTTTGTCCACGAACTGTTCAAACACGTGTATTACCGATAGTTCATTGGCAAAATGAGATGTTTACCGGTGCCCGTCTCTTTCATACGATGCTGGGAGTGATAACACAAAAAATGCAGGTATTGCTAGAGCTGCAATGACCTGATCGATACTGCAAGTGGGAAGAAAACGGAGAAGAAATACGGAGGTTATGGAAATGTTGTGTAGGCGTCAAGCCAAATTTCATGTAAATTTGTCAGTTAAACACAAAATTTTACAAATACAGAACAATGCAGACCCTTCTCCTATCACTGAAGGCCACGAATGGAAATAATCGTAGAAGAGCGAATGTTATAGGCAAACGTTCATGTCACTTTCATATTATTTAAAATGTTACTAAGGCGAGCTGCATCTAACCAGTTATCGTTTCAGAAGAAGTTTATTATTTTAACATAAAATATTATGCAACATTACTTTAATAATTAAGGGTACAACAATTGTCTCGGTTGTAGTAACAAGTCACAGCAAGTTTCTCTCTAAAAAAGAAGATTCCGAAAGATAATTCGCCGTTTGTTTCTTTAAAGCAATTGTAAATACCATGTTTATTTAAGCATTAGATAACATAAAAAGATGTGATGATGAAATAAGCACCCCACAAAAGGGACGTTCTTTTGCTTTTTCTCGGGGTGTTTAACCTGTCATCATCATTACCAGATTATCTACGCCCACTGCAGGGCAAAGGCCTCTCCCATAATCTCCAAATTATAACAGGCGTGTGCTAACTGCGACCAATCTATCCCCGCAAACTTCTCAATCTCATCTGCCCATCTAACCTTCTGCCACCCCCAGCAACGCTTGCCTTCTCTAGGGATCCACTCTGTTAGCCTTAATGACCAACGGTTATCTTGCCTTGGCAGTACATGCCCTGCCCACGTGCATTTCTTCTTCTTAATTTCTGCTAATATGTCTTTAACACGCGTTCGTTCTCAGACCAACTCCGCTCTCTACTTGTCCCTTAATGTTACACCTATCATCTTCCGCTCCATTGCCCGCTGAGTCGTTCTCAATTTAAATTGAACCCTCTTAGTGAACCTCAAGTTTCTGCCCCATAGATGAGTACCGGTAGGATGCAGCTGTCATACACTCTCTTATTCAGGGACAATGGTAGGCTGCCACACATTATCTTAAAATGTCTGCCGTATGCACTCCACCCCATTCTTATGCTTCTAATTATCTCTGCCTGATGGTTGGGATCCGGCGTCACAACTTCGCTCAAGTCGATTTATTCGCTTACCCCTTCCACCTCCTCGCCACCTATCTCAAACCGCTTTGCTGTCCCAAGGTTATAGATCATTACTTTGGTTTTCTGCATATTATTTGCAGGCCCACGGTTCTACTCTGTTTCTCCAGTGCGGAAAGCATGCTTTGCAATTCGTCCCCCGAGTTATTTAGCAAGGCAACGTCATAAGCAAATCTGGGGTTACTGAAGTATTATCCATTAACCCTTACTCCCACCTGTTCCCAATCCAACGCTCTAAATACTTCTTGTAAGCATGCTGTGAATAATATTGTAGAGGTTGTGTCTCCTTGTCTGACACCCTTCCTATTAGATATTTTACTGCTCCCCTTATGGAGGATGATGGTCGCTGTGGCCCCATTGTAGATATCTAGTATTCTGACATAATGCTCATGAGATGGTTCCGTAATGCCTGAATGACTGCTAGGGTTTCGAATGAGTCAGATGTTTTCTCATAATCTTGAAGGCTATATATAGGGGTTTAGTATAGTCAGCGCACTTCTCTATCACCTGATTGATCGTGTGAATATGGTCCATTGTTGAATAACCTTTACGGAAACCTTCTTGTTCTTCAGGTTGACTGACATCTAGGTTGCAGAAATTCTGTTAGCGATTACCTTGGTAATTACCGTGTAGACGACTGACAGTAAGCTGATTGGCCTGTTTTTTCAAGTGCTTCATGTCGCCTTTCTTATGGATTAGGATGATGTTCGCGTTCTTCCAAGAGTCCGGTGTACTTGCGGTCATAACGCATTGCGTATACAGGTTGGCCAGTTTTTCAAATACAATTTGTCCGCCATCATTCAAGAGGTCTGCTGTTATGTGATCCTCACCAAGTGCTTTGCCCCCTTTCATTTCTTTGAAAGCCTTCCTTACTTCTACGGTCGTTACTGGTGGGATGTCTATCTCCTCTGAACTACTTTTTCGTTCGGCAATGTACTGGATGTCCCGGCTGCTGTAAAGATCCCTAAAGAACTCCTCAGCTACGAAGACTATTTTATCCATATTTGTGATTGCATTGCCTTGCTTGTCTTTAAGTGCATACCTCTGATTTTTCCACACAACAGACGCCTCTTCTCTGCTTCAAGGCTACCTCCGTTCATTATGGCGTATTCAATCCTCTCCGTATTATACTTCCGTATGTCAGCTCTCTTAGGCTTATTGATTAACTTCGAAAGCTCAGCTAGTTTCATTCTGTCAGCTGGGGTGGAAATTGTCATATTGCCGTTTCCTAATAAGATCTTTCGTCTCCTTGAAAAGTTCACAGGTATCTTGTCTAGCCATCGTGCCTCCGACTTCTACTGCACAATCCGTGATAAGGCGTGTAAGCTTGTCGCTGGCTTCCTGTATTGTAAACTCTGCTTTCTCGGTTAAAACTAACTATCTCTTCTGCAGCGCAATCTTAGGCAACTTCTACTTTACGTCTTACTGTTAGCTCATTATCAGCTTCTTTCGAGCTAGCTTGTTACGGTCCCTCCTCAAATCTAGCGCAATTAGACATCTTACCATATGGTGGTCTCTACACCTTAACCTTCCGAGCACTTCCACATCTTTTACGACACCAGGTTTATCGCATATTATGAAGTCTATTTTATTTCTATGCTCCCCACTCGGGCTCCTCCACGTCCACTTCCGGCTCTCCCGTTTAGAGAAGGTATTCATTATGCGTAGATTATTCCGTTCTGCGAACTCGACTAGTAGGTCCCCCCTGCTATTTCTTCAGCCCAGACCATAGTTCCCAACTGCCTTGTCTCCAGCCTGATTCTTGCCTACTTTAGCATTGGAGTCCCCTAGAACTACGATATACTGTGTTTTTACTTTAGCCATTGCCGATTCCACATCTTCACAGAAGCGTTCCACGAGCTGGTTGTCGTGGCTTGATGTGGGCGCGTAGCCCTGCCCCAACTTGAGTTTGTACCTCTTATTGACACTAATTGCAAGACCTGCTGCCCTTTCGTCAATACTATAGATTTCTTCTCTGTTGCCAGCTATGCTTTTATTGACTAGAAATCCCACTCCCAGTTCTCTTCTGTCCTCTACAGCACTGTAACATAGGACGTGTCCCTTTTTAGCGCCGTGAAGACTTCACCTGTCATCCTCACCTGACTGAGCCCTATGACATCCCATTTAATGCCCTTTAATTCCTCGAACACCTCTAGACTCGCTTCACTATATAAGGTTCTCGTGTTAAACGTCACCAGGTTCAGATTCCAATGGCGGCTTGTCCTGGTCCAGGTAATCTTGCCTTTCTACTGCGTCTCAGGTCTGACCGCCGCCGTGGTGAGTTGCTTTGCAGCCACTGGAGACTAAGGGCCATGGGATAATTGGCTTATGCATGGGAGGTTCTGGCCATTACTACACCAGTATTGGTAATCCTGTTTTATTGAGGGAGTGCGTTACCGGTGTCGGTCGCCAGGTTCACGCCGCACCGCAAGCCCTATTCTGCAATTCCAGCAATAAGCGGATTTTATAATACGGTGGGAATTGTCCGGCACTGCATTCAAACCACGGTCCCTCTGCACGCGAGGCAGATGCTCTACCTCTACCTCACCGCTTCTGTAAAAACCCAACTTGCTGCTAAACAATCAAATAATCATTATAACATAAAAAAGAAAGCGCGCTGCAAACGCTAGCATCGTGGACGAACTTAATAATAATTTTTAACATTCCCCTCCTGAATGAACTTTTTATTCTTGTGATATGCTGCTACAGATCGGCTTCAAATTGTCATACCTGCACGTAACTATTTCGCTCCGATTCTACACACGTTAGAATAGAAGGATAACCGACATGTCAGTTAGACGATCTTTTTGGTTGCCTTTTGGACGTCTCGGTTGGGAAAGTTCACAAAGATGGTTTTTAACCCCTTTGGTGATTACGTTGAAAGAGTTTTCACAACTTTGTATTTTTGCATATTCACAACCTTGTTTTGGCGTACGAAGGTTGGTCTTATGGTTGACGAAAAATACCTCATGACACTAAAAAACCCTACGAATGCCAAAAGTGTTGCGATACGTAGTACTACGTTTTTATAACTAGATCATGGGCTCCTCTCTTTTCTTTTTTTTTTTTTTTCTTGCGGTGCAAATGCTCTCAACCAGCTTTTTTCTACTCCTCACATGCCGTAAACTTCAGGCGTCAATGGTGAAACATATTCTAGAACCTCTAGTGTTATGCGCTTTTTAAAGCCTGCCAATCTGCCCTTCAAATCTCCCCATTTTATGCAAATTTATGAAGAAAGTAACAGCAACAAAGACAAACGCTTTTGCAGTGCTGCTATGTACACGCGCAGAAATGCCGTGTTAAAGCATCACCCTGCTTTTGCGACGACTTACATTTAAATGCCATCAGTTCACATGTGTTCTTTTAAAGCTAAGCTTTGTATATTGTTGGGGTGGTTATCGTCATGTCACCAAAACCCAATGCACGAAAGCAAACTTTCCACAGTGAGTTTCACAAGATGATGACGATGGTAAGCGAAGACACATCAACCGCCTAAAAAAACGCGGTCCCTTGCACAAACGGAACGTTCCCACCCGTGCTGTGAAGCCGAAATCTGTCCATTGCTTCATTCCGATATTGTCGAGGAGTTTGGATTTAAAGAGAAGCATTCTTAGTCTGGCAGACGGCAAACGTTTCGTCCACACAACTTTGAACCTCTACAATCCGAACGACTGTGGATGACTTCCACATAGCATAGATGAACGTTTCAAGTGTGGTTTATCATCAGCTGGAGAGGTTTGAGTTTTTGCCTTTAAAATGTACCCCGGCAAACTTTTTATTTTTGGTAAACTGGAATATAAAGACCACGTTTGGCGTAGTGTGCCAGGGCGTATATATGCCGGCTTTTCTCATATAGCCGAGAAAATCTCATTAGAGCTTCACGACAACACTTGAATTTATTCTGGCCTTTTTTTAGGTACGGCGACTATGGCTGCTTTGTTTGCAGTTAATTTAGAACCGATAAATTTTATTTATTTGTATTACCACTGTAATTGCTTTATACTGTTCCAAAGCACAATGTGTCTGCTTAGAAGTTTTTAATGTATTTCCGCGTACATGTATTTGAAACCTCGTTACATGATGCAATAATTGTTTGCAACTCTCTTCTTGCCAATCTCCCCGACATTGGTAAGTTTTTTTAGTGATGATAGTCCTTCTTGGGCTACCTAAATGCAAAAATTTTAGTCCGTCTGTCTGTCGGTGACTCCATTCAGCCACCCGGCCAAAGTGAAGTCATAATTGAGCAATAGTCTTATATACTCACGTCTAAACGTCTAATCTAAATGCCTAAGTCTGGTGTCAGTGTTCATACTTGTCAACGTTGTAGAACGAGATCAAGATATTACGCAAATGTAAGGCAGAACCTCCTGGCATCATTCAAGAAATGAAACGGCAATAGCAACGCGACGTTCCACTAGATGGGATACACGGTCCGCTTGGAACGCTCGCGCAGTAGGGCATCGCGGTTCCTCAATTGACGCTCGTCTCAGTCGTTCGGCAGCACTTGCACCGAGGAAGCAGACTTCGAGCAGGAAAACGCAGTATATTTAAATATAATTTAGCAAACCTATAGCGTGTTATGTTCTTATGAACGGTCGAGAAGGCAGCAGCGTGAGAGGTTAGCGGAAAAGAAAGGGAGGCCTTTACATGACAGGGGCGCTAGGCGACTACGGTTTTTCGGTGACATTTGCAACGAAAGGAGCACATACGCGGCCAATTTTTTCATGCGGATTAACCCGATTCTTAGGGTGGTAATTTGTAACCTTGTAAGCAATTTCTGTTCTTCTGCAATACGCTGAAGCAAGTTGAATGTTTCGGCAACCTGGTGAGTTTGCAAAGCCTTTTCCAAACCTCCAAGTGAACTGTTCTTATCAGCCATCATCTGGTAGGTTTATGACGCAACAAGAGTGTTTTTCTTGGGTATGGAAAATTAACAAAAACGTTTGTGCCACGTATCCCACTATTTTCGCAGAGGGGTTTTAGCAGTTTAGGTACTTAAGAAACTCGAGAGTTCATTTCTTTCGCAAAAAATCTGGCTGAGAGGTTTGAGGACAGCGCAAAGTTACACTAAAATGCTTTACCTCTACCTGCTCTTCTAACTGCAGTTTTTGTTTTTAAACATAATAGAGTGGAAAATAGTATACAGTAACCTTTTGCAGAAGTTTCTTTCCCCACGTGCACAGTTTTTCAGCAAAGTTTAAAAGCTGCTTCCTTTCGCAATCAAAAAGGCTTTACGGCTCTTGAACTCCAAACATTCAATGCTACAGGACCACACTTTCAATAAAAACAAATGTTCATACACTGTGGCCCCATAATGGGGCCGATGTATAGGTGACCAGGAAGACGATATTGGGTTTGTTGGCGTCTAAAAAAAGATATTAAACCTGTAAGACCGCAAAAAGATCAACTGTGGGGACACGAGGTCATTGTGTAGCGCTCGATTGGGCCGTGAGAGGAGAAGCATCTATGAGAACACCTGTCACCCAGAGTTTAATTGGCTTCATCTGCTTTAAAAAACGATCCGGGGGAGCCTGCCAACAGTATTCGTGGTCCTTCGGAGCAGCAAAGTACAGTTCCTTCAGTCCACTGACACTCCGCTGTGGTGAGCCTTGTTCTTCCAGCCTTGGCCGAAACAGCAGGCTTGTGAAACTTAGAAAACCAGTATTACCTCTAGTAAGAACCTGAATTTACGGTAATGTGATGCTGTTTCGAGATCAACCCCTTATTCAGATTTTGGTTGGTTTTTTTTTAATTTTTCCGGTCAGCGCGTTTGATTGAAAAACACACTTCACCACTGGTCTCTCGCTATTGAAAGGCCAGTTTCGGCATTTCTTCAGCGTTTTCTAATTTCGCTTAGAAATCATTGCCTTCTAACAATTTTGAAAATATTGGCTGCAAATAGCGCCGTTATCGTATTACTTATCTCAAGGCTTCATTAAATGCTTAGTCCAAGAGAGAGAAGTAGAAAAGTGTAAGTGGAGACTCTAAATTTTTATATATTATGAGAAAAAAACAACTGGAGAAGGCATTTTTACAATATTATTTTTAATCTTCCAGTTTAGGCCTCACCTCTCTACTTACAGCAACGCGCTTGTGTTGAAGTGTAATTTTTTCTTTGGTTTTTGTTTTCCAATGCAGATTACTGAATTCGACATGGTTTCTTTCAACACGGTAAGATGGTTCAGAGGATCGAAATTTGTAGATGCTGTCCTAGTTACTTGTTAAAACGGAACACCAGTGATATTATCTCTAATTCTTTTTTAAATCTCGAGATATAATTAATATACGCAATGAACATAAAGATGTAAGAACTGTCTTCATGAGGAGCTTCTCACAGAAATAGCCAAATAATTAGTAATAATTATCGGAACTACAATTGCGGGCTCTTGTAATATGATGGACTGGATAGTGCCGCTGTGATGCTGCCAAATTCAACGTCCAACAATAATACTGCGAACCGCAGCGCCACTCTTAGTATTTTTGTAACGGCGCACCGTCCCATGAAATATGTGCAGCGGTTAACCAACGCGTTAAACTGGAAATGTCAGTTGCACCCACTATTTTTCGCCTCCATTAGTTAGCTGCCTTGGGGAATGCAGCAGTAACAGACATCTTTTCTCGACATTTTAGGCGTAATAGTAAAATACGTCGCCGTTTCGCTATGCGTTCTACGCCCCATGAAACGTTATTGTTATTTATTGCCAAGGGCAAAAATTAGACACAAAAGTTCTTGGGCAAAAATACTGGTTGACTGGAGTAAGTATTTAGGTTCAAGGTGAATTCTGAACAAGGTGCTGCATTTACGAGTTACTGACGCGCCGCAGTTTTCTTTGTGCTGAGGTGGAAAAAAAATTTGCAAGAATCCAGTTAAAAATTGAAAAAATAAAAAGTACAGTCGAACCCCGTTATAACGAAGTACTTTCGGGCCAGTAAGTTAGTTCCTTATATCCGATATTCCGTATAACCGTAAAGGTAAAAATGGGCTTTAATAAATTGCAATGTGACTAGCGCAGTAATCCTGCATAAAAACGCATTCTTCTAGGCATCAAACCCGCTATAAACGATGTATACCTTATCTGCCTGATTGCGGCGCCTCAAACTAAACCGGCCGGAGCGTGACAAGGTGAAAATACAACAGAAAAAAGTTCGTTCGGCAAAACAGGCCAGCCTTTTCATTTACCTGAAGGAGAATGGGGCCTTCGCCTGGGGGAGCTTCACAGTCTGAGCGGAATGAAGTTTTTCATTGTCCACCCAATAATGGGCTTTAGGCTACTAAACACGGTTGTTTCGTGTCACTTTTTCTAAATTTTGCTTTGAGTATGCTAGCTGTCGAGTTTTGGCCTCGCGAGAAATAAATATTTATTTGTTATAGCAAATATTGCGTCACTGTTGAGGATTCGGTTTTGTAATAAAGAATTGGTGTCATTGAAATAAAGCCTGGCCAACAAACTTCATGTTTAATTCGCTATATCGATCATTCGATACATCGGTGTTCGCTATAACAAAGTTCCAAAATACCGTATTTTAAGAAGCGAATGCTCCTTAAATTTACAATACCATGTTCGTATTTTTTTACGGATGTACGATATTATACCGTGAATGTTTCTCGGAAACAGTACTTTTATGCCTGATGCGATCAAAAAGCTCATGAAACAAAGATTGTTAAAACCTATTAAGGAATGAAACCTATCAGACAAAAATAACATAAGTGCGTACAACGCTCTATAACACCTTTTATTTACTGCGAGAAATACACCGCAGACACAAAAAGCAAGCGTCTACAAAAAAAGCTACGGAAAGGGTTATGCAGAGTGTCAGCGACAAAACCAAAGTAACCAAGCTTTTTTCATAATGCCTACTTAGGAATTTTCGACCAGGTTATTCAACCGCATCATCATAAGAAATGATACAAAGAATGTGCACTACTGTTAAGCATAAATCAGACATCAAGAGTGTTCTTCGAAAATTTTGTTTTAGTCTTGGAAAAAAAGTGACATACTTTTTATGTAATTGTACAATATTGTATTTCATTACTTAAATGTGCCACGAGAACATAATTTAAATAAAATTAGTTGGGAAGGTGGTAGTTACCGAACAGCTTCTACTGTAAAGTTTGAAACACAAAATTGCATCTTTACCATCGCATATGCATTCTCCTTGCAACAAAACAACCACAGAGTAATATTACGCAACACCATGCTTTTCTATTTAAACTTTGCATCCTGTTTTTAACGTTTGCAGATCTTACCTAAAACATTACGAAGCAAACGCATTGATGAATAACATTCTGGCCACCTTTTGAATTTCTTTACTTTTGAAACAGATTTCGAGATGCCATTTGGTGATAGCCATCCTCTTCCTGGCACAAATGGCGGTGGCTTTGGCGTGTGTTGGAGTACCGGTAAGGATTTAAACTCTAAATAGTCGATAGAATCAGGCATATCAATATTTAGAATAAATTATAAAATGTGCGCAAGCATATATATCGTCCCGCACGCGTGAACGCTCCCGGTGACTTTTGCATGTGAGACAGGGTTGTCAGAGAAATAATGATATTTAATTAAACATAAATTATCTGGCACTGACCAAGAGAATGGTACATTTTCAATGTAGGAAAACAGGAGAAGGTACTCAAAACTCATACAGAAAAATTCAAGATATTCTAGGAAGCCATGAAAGTAAGGTGCACCACTTGTATTCTACGCAAATTTCTAGATTGGTATTAAACACAATTCAAATTACAATCTCAAACAAAGGCAGTTGTGGAAAATTGGTAACACGTATGCGTTCATACACAACCATAACTCAAGCTAACGTTTCGCTTTATTACGTCAGAAACAGTGGGCTTGATTTTAGGCTCGTGAAACATAACCGGGATGTAATAGCCGCATCTAGTCTTAGCAAGGTTGGCATATACGTAACGTAGGAACAATATTAAACCGTGATTGAATTGTGAATTGTTTCAGATTATTCTGTAGAATATTTTTCATGGAGCACAAAACATATATAAAAACAAGGGATAATGGATCAAATGTTGCAATCTTGAAATTGATTGCCGTATGCAACGTACAAAACAAATTTTATTATGGTGTGCTGTATATTGGTAACTTGGTGAGGAGAGGGAAGCCATAAATTGTCTGACCATACTTGGTAATAGATACACTTGGACATTTATATTTGTTTTTTGAAGGAGAACATCGTAGCACAGCCTCAGAGAATACAAATAAATACAAACCAATCGCCATTGTTTACCCACCTTCTCAATTTACAGTTCCGCAATATTATTTTGACAAAAATCAAAATAAATATTTCGCCCTTGCGTACATGTAAAATTCAGAACATGCAACACAAGAAACCATTGCCTCAAAATCAGGGTGAGTCTGCGCTAGGGATTTTTGTACGCCATAAAAATATAACCTGTTTTTTTCAGTGATTACCGCGAAACTATGAAAAAACACAAGTCAACAAAAAGGACAGTGTAAAGCCCTTCAATAGGTATTGCGAGTTCAAACCAGAAGGTTTTTTTATATCGAATCACGGAAGCAGACATCGGAGCGAAGACAAATTTTTCTATCTTTCCACGAGGACTCGTTACGTTGGATTTTCAAATACCGACTAAGGTGATTGTTAGATTGCGCATGCGATACAAAATACAATGCGCATTCGAAATAGAGTGCGCATGCGAAAATTCAGGATATTAAATTTTGCATTCATTATCGAACAGCAGAGTCTAAGAAACTAAATACAACAAAAATTACGGGGATTGTTTTTTTTAGGAAATATCTTGTGACTAGGACAAAGGTATTATTTTAACCAGGACTTCGTGTACTGGTAAAATAGGTAATTGTGATTTCCCAAAAATCAATGAAGAATGTCGTATGGTACCTGCACTCGCAATAATCCCCAACTCGGCATTGGTTTAGGGGAAATGCGCAGTAATTAATATTTGTCGCCCGGACACGTGCGAGGTGCGAGGTAACACGTCAAGTACTAAGCATGAGTAAATATAACTTTTGATTTTCAAAATCACACTCCGTCATCCGGCGATCAAGGATATTCTTCAGATGTCAGTTATGCTGACGTGACATTACCTCATTTTTTTAAAAAGCAAAAAGGAACATTTTGCATTCTTCACAGGTAAATAAATGATCTTTACTTGGCCCATAAAGTTACACTCAACATATTCCTAATACATCTCAATGAGAATGCTTGATTGCTTACGGGTTCCTGCCACTCTATTTCATTGGTTTGGACGCTGCGCTGCAGTGGCCCTTCACCAGGGAGCATGACCTATTGGTGGGGCATGTTCGCGTCAAGCTTAATGAAGACACCCAAATCTGACAATCCGTAGCGTTTATTCACCACGTAAACTATAAACCATACCGTAGCAACATTGGTTTAACGCCGCATACCATCTGAACGAGTCCTTCCAAATTTAGGTAAAAATTTACAACTTTCGTTTTGACTAGCTGCATTGTATTGCACTGGCCCAACAAAATTTCGTGCCTCATCTTCTCGCTACACTTGGCTTGAGTAACGCCGGACTCGTAGCGCGTAGTCCTTATAAAAAATTCTATATCGCGCTGAAAAGGAACTGTATTTTACTTTCATACGCACGTGGTCAACGTTCGGTCTCCCAGCTGGTGACTTAGGCCACTGCTCTAATGAAACTATGGTATTTCCGCATTTTGATAACCACCGCTAATCATTCATCTTCAAAAGGATGGTGTTCTGAAAACTTTGTCTTTTTTCAGTGCACACTTCTGCAGCCTTTGTGCTGCCCCGACCACATCTGCCTTCCATCAGTTCCAGGCTCGCCATCAGGTTTCTGCCGCGTCGTCGGGTAGAATCCAAGGCCTAAACAACCGAACACCTTCACTGAGGTCTGCCTACGAGTACTTAAGCTCTTAGAAGATCCGTTACCCTTCACGAACATGAAATAAACAAGATGCAGAAGCTTCAATTCCCTTCCGTATTATTCCCTGCTAAAATGATTGCACCAATTCAATACGAGTCCTACACAGACTTAGTTCTATGGGATCAGAGAGCGCGAGCAAATATAATTTGCTTCGTGTCTGTCACACACTACTTCTCAGAAGTACGTAGATTCACTCACGTTCCACATGATAACGACGCTTTCGGAAACTGTCGCATCCGCCCTACTGTTCTCCGGGGTGAAATATTACATTGTCGAAATCTAAAACGACGCCGGCTTAGTCTGCAATAATAAAATGGGCAAGTACAAGCAGGTTTGTCTTGTAACATGACAAGGCGCTTTTCAAGCCGTCACACCTTGAATCTCTTCAAATAGAATAACCAGTTAGGAAAGTGGTAAAATGTAGTCGGGAAATTATTATCATTAGGTAAAATTTGGTATCCGGTTTTGTTTGCTGCCAAAAAATGGTACATAATATTGCCCTAAGTTTGAATATTTTTAGGAGAATACCCTATGAGCGCAAACTGCTCGATGCTGAATTGTTCACAAAATATAAAAAAATGGAAATATGTTGACATCAAATCCTAAGCAAGCGAGGCAACAATGTTTCTGGAGTAAGTTTGAACATACAAAGGGAAACCCCAGAAAGGTGTGGGACGAGGTGAGAAGGCTTACCCGACAAACGAAAAAATATCGCAAAATGAACACAATTACACCAGATGGTAGGAGCGTATGTGGGGAGGCCGTAGCTGATGCAATAAATGCACATTCTGTGAACGAAGGTTCGCGTACAGCTGGAATGATAGCGATTAGGCTGAAACTACATCTGCCACATGTATTTTCGAGTCCATTTTTTTAAGGCCTAACTCATTTTATGGAGGTAGAATCTTTGATAAGAAAGCTGAAACTAAACGTTACAGTAGGAATTGATGACATCGGGCCGTCCGACATAAAATCAATGGCGCCGTTTATCTCCAAAATTCTGCCATATGTAATAAACTTTAGCTTGAGCTCTGGTGTCTTCCCCAAAAAGTTAGATGCAAAGGTCGCTCCTTTATTTATCAGAGGTGATCCAGAAAACCCATCAAAGCACCGCCATATCTTCGTGCTAACAACGCTTTCGAAAATTTTTGAGGGTGGTATTTTGCACAGACTCGTTTCTTTCTTTCATATATATGGTATAATAAAAGACAGGCAATACGACTTTCGAAATGGGCGTTCGGCAGAGCAGGCGTTATATCTTATCAAGGACCCAATGTTAGCTAACATGCAAAATCCGAAAATACAACGATTGTACGGTTCTTAAACATTAGAAATCTATGACTCCATACAGCACGACCTGCTGCCTTACTAAGTTCTTCATTTGTGGTGTACGTGGAATTGCCCTAGATTCTTATTAGTTCCCATTTGCATCACAGCTACCAAACGGTGTATGTTGATGGCACGATGTCTCAAAATTATGTTGCCGGGTGTCCCGCAGAGCTCGATTTTAGGACCGTACCTCTTCCTTAATTATATAAATGATATTGTTTGTATACCCCATTCACCAAAACTCATATTGCATGCCGATGACACTAATACTTTTTTACGTCCAATTATCTTACGCCACTTGAAAGCAGCGTTAACGATTACATGCAACGCCTGTCAAATTTGCTGAAAAATAACAGGTTACAAATGAATGGCAAAAAAAACTGCGTATATCGTATTTCGCCCAATGAATAAACCGTTATGCACCACTTTTAAAGTCATGTTCCATAACCAGCTCCTTGAAAGGGTCAGAGAGCAAAAGTTCCTTTTGCGTTTGGTTTCAGGAGGAATTATCATGGAAAGCACAGGTTGAACACTTATGGATAGATGTGGCTCGAACTGTTCGCACTCTGTACAAGTTCACGACATCAATTCTGCTTTTGCGGAAAAAAACTTCATTACCGCTTTTTGTTCTATTGCAAGCTGTTTTATGTGCTATTATTCTTGGGAACAACGACGTCCGGCAATTATAATGAAATAATTGTGCTATAGAAGAAACTACTTAGATGTTTTGAAAACTCTCCTGGAAACAACCAGTCTGCCAGCATATCCTCCGTTGTTGAAACACGACATAGTAAAAGCACAATAGCTTTACTATTTTTTTAAACTGCTTCAGTACATACAACAAAATAACCTGTGCAGCTTGGCGTAGATCACGTAGATCACAATACGATAAAAAGCAGAATGCCAAATACCAGGACAAATTCTAGGAAACACACAACTCGACCACAAACACTTTGTATACCTCATCAATCAAATGGTAACATACATTTCAGGCTTTAAGTAAGCGCGCTTAAACCGCATTAAAAAATATATTGTAGTCACTGGGTCTTCACCGTACCCATTGATACTGCGTGCCATTTTTTATACACGTGATCTAGGGAGATTTTTTTCTTTCTTTACTTTTGTGAATGGCGTTACCTTGCTTAGCGAAACGTTGTACACATTTGAATAGCTGTACATTGTGTCATGAGGAAATGCGTGTACTTTTGGCGCAACAATTTGATCAGTTGTAAGCGTTTCTTTTCTTTTTGTTGGCATCGGTTGTATCAGCTGCTTTATATTATGTTTTGAACTTGCTGGTATATATTGTGGATGTAGGTATTTCCTTGTTGTTCTTTTACTACACAAGTTGCTTTAGATATGTTTTATCAAACTTCCTCTGTACAGATACCCAAACTGTATATATCGCTTGCGTAAAATATACACGCACAGCTGTTAAACTGCAGAGGGCCAGAGTCTTCGTCAAGCAATTTAGTCTTTAGTCTCTGTACCAGTAGCACACTATGTATTTTGGGTTCTTCGAATAAAGGATGAAAGAAGTAATGAATGAAATCATCCGTGTTTGATAAGAGCCAAACATTTTTTTAAAGATTCATTATATGTGGCTGCACTCTACAATCGAGCACTCTACAAAAGCACGGAAAAAATTGCGAATATGCAATAGATGGTATATAGTCATGTTCGTTTTTTTTTTCAATAAAGCTAGTGGCGAGTCTGCAGATAACCTGTTCTTCCTTTTTGTCTTGTCTTTCACGCGCAGTTTTTCTATCTTTGAAATACAGTACCTACTCACCTTACAAGACGCGGTACAGTGCAAAAGAAAGCTGTACAGTTTTTCTGCCGCCGATATGGCGGCAGCGCTTCCCCAACCATAGCTATGCTGTCGATGATTGTGAACCCACTTTCTCCCCGCTGACAGATGGAATAAATAAATCTTTTACACGCGTTGTTCACTTTACGCAAACCTTGTAATCTTCATAGTATATAACTCGGTCCAAGCCGTCAAGAAAACGAAGCAGTAACCTCCCGATCATTTTCTCTTATCACCCACGCATCAAGAGATTGGTTTAATTTTTTCGCGGCATCTAAACATGGACTTCATTTCTATGAAGTGTGTGTTCCCTTCTACCAGGGAAATGTTTGTCCGCACTTGGAAAGGACTTATCTATGTTTAATAATTACTGTGTTTTTATTCTACGTAATCTTCATAAATTGAGTGAATTATGCATACATGAACTATGCGTTATTCGATGTGCATGTTGATTAGAGCACGGCAGACTTGTGTTTGGTATGCGCAAATTTATACAGACTTGATGTGTTATATATATTCTCGGAATAGGTGTACATGTGATCTTGTCCATCGTATGTTTTCTTTACGGTTGTGTTCATTCTATATTCTGTTCTGCCCGTGAGGCAAATAGTCTGCTTTGTATTCATTTACTTATTGCTGCGTCTTGCTTTTCTGATTGGATATTTTGTACCAACACCCACTGCTGCTATAGCCCCAATGGGACTACAGCATGTTCAAATTAACAAATAAATGCTTATCCAGGAATGGCAGCGCCCAGCAGAAGAAATAGGTCTGGAGCAGTCGGCGCAGCAGCGCCACAGCTTGTCGCACCAGCGTTGTCGGCGCTAGCGATATTCTTGTTCAAGTTAGCACGTGGTCCAGGCATTCCACGGTGTAGTTTCTGCAGAACCGTGCCCAGTTCCCCTTGACTTCTGGCCGTCTTTGTACGCGCTCTCGATAGGTCATTCCACGTGCGGCCCCTCATCATTGTTATTGCTGTCATTCCGCTGGCTAAATTGCGGAGCCTATCGCTCACCTGGCCATTCATCACACCCAGTTCCTGTCGTAGCAGTATCTCTAAGTTTTTTTGTATTGTTATCTCGTGACCCCAAATTACGACAACATGACCCCTTGATAAGGGGGTTATGTGTATGTTTCCAGCAAAAACGTAGGCTCGTTCCTTTAGCTCGATGGTGGTAAAGGTGCTAAGGAACTAGTTTTTCAATACAGCGTAATATATCGGCAAATAAAGGTTCCTGGCCGACCAGGTTTCAGATAAAGTCGAAAGGTTTCATGTTCGAGATATCTCCTAAATACAATTCATGCGGGGAACATTTTTCATCGTCCTACCTGCTGAACATTCATACACGCTCAAGTTTCGTCAGCCCCTCTCCTGGATATCAAGTGATAAATCACCGCTAAAATATTGGTTCCCCGGGCTGTTTAGTTCCACGGAGGACAAATTCTTAGGTTTTAAAGGACGGCTCTGGCTCCTTGGGGCGATGGAGTCTGCGCCTGCCGCAATGCAACGTGCTCACCATTTCCAAATTCAACAACCAACAGTATCTTGTAGACGTCACTGCCGGCCTATGCGACAAAATAATGAAAGCCTGTCTTGATGAAATAGCTTCGAAAATCCTAAACGAGAACACGCACCCACGAAAACCGAAACAAAATACTGATAGCCACGCCTTACATCCGACTTCGACCAGTATTTTCGGAGGTTCACCGACTCCCGGCGCCACAAAACGACCGCGACAAGGCCCACCGAACTTCTGCAGCACATCGCCGTGCCCTTGCAGCCCTTCCAAAAAATGGAAAAAGGCCTTCTAGGCCCTCTCCCTAGGTCACATGCGCTGAGAACGTGTATTCTTGTAGCCCAAGGGAACATGACCCGCTTCCCAGAGACCGCCACTCTCCTCAGAGGGGCGGATAAAGATGTGATCACTATGAAGAAGTCGTTACTGAAGCAGTCATCACTGAAGTGCAGATCCGAAACTCTTCATCAACTTCGTTCATAATGAGTTTCGGATCTCTACTTCTGCCGCAGCTTCTGCCGCTGATCTGTACTTGTGCCCCTGAAGTCGAGATCACGGACCGCGGAATGACGTTCACTGGAAATCTCAAGCTGGGTGTCCTACGCTACACCAGCCTGGAGAATTGGTAGAAAACAGCGTTCCAACTCCCAGAGAAAGGGACTAGCGAGCGAATGAAGTAGACGATCGCGGATATGCTAAGTAGGCCGGCGTTGAACATCAGAAATGGGAAAACAGATTCGCTTACGTCATGTTCGTGCACCAAGAAAACCAAGCAGGTGACTCCATTTTAGCCTGTGTATGGTGTACAGCCGACAGTGGTTCAGGCCTCCTTGCCACATGTAGAAACGCTGACCTCAACACTAATGTCCAAGCATACCTGCAGCGTGCGGGGGAGCCCTCCAGCTGGCTCACGTCGGTTTTATAGGACGGCAGCTGGTGACCGCAAGTCGCGAGAAGCTCCGACTCTGATGCCGAGTTCCACACTCGTTATCTTCTGGGGGTTTTGACCGAAGATCAGTAGTGGACGCAATAGCAGCCTCATGAAAACGTATTTTGTAACCTATAGAATGGAACGACGTGTTACCCAAGTCATCTACGAGGTCCTCTCAGACAGTGCAGGGGGCACACAACGGAGAGGCCCTCATCCAAAACGCGTCCACGTGTTGCGCTTGAAGCAATATTACGCGCGTGATGGGCTTTTTCTTTAAACTCCCGGTTATATTTTGGCATCGGGTCGGTACCTTCTTAGAGAAGGGTGATGGCACAAACCCTGCAAGCGCGCGTCCCTATCTTTTCCTGGTATTTGACGCACAAATTCTGCAAAAAGGAAGATATAAACACACACATGAGCGCTGGGACCAACATTACGCCACACAGCACAGCCAGAAAACAAAGAAGCCACCTCTGGACTCGTTTACGCAACTTAGGCCGTACGGCATGTTTGCTGCGACCGACACGTCATCGCAAACCCAGACCGGTGACCACAGCACAAAAAAAAGCATGCAACGGCATTCGCCGCAGTACGCACGGCGGCGGCGCGGCGCCAGCTGCGGAAGCGAAACAGCTGTCGCAGCATCGTAGCGAGTGCTCTACGCGCTTGTTTTTCTCTTTCGTTCTTTTGGATTTCAAGTTACTTTAGTTTGTTTTGGGTTTGCAACACACTGTAGTCCCTATTGGCCGAGTTATTCGGCCAGGAACAAGGGAAACCAGCGGATAAGAGTTCAAATTAACCGTTCTCGATACGGAGGCATTCGAATTATCGGGAGTTTTCCCCCATTGAAACGTACTGGGTTGTGCAAGGACCAGAGTGTCAGCTCGAGTTAACCGTAGGTTCGAATTAACCGAGTTTGAATTAACTGAATTTTGCTGTCATGACCACGCCTTACATACAACGTCGACCATTACGTTCGGAGCTGCAGTGACTGCCAGCTGCCCAAAACACTACCTCCGAGGCCCGCTGGAGTACTGCAGCCCATCGCCGTGCAATCGAGGCCCTCCAAACAAATCAGAAAACAACATCTAGGCCTACGCCACGAGTGGGCAAAGAGTGCATTGTTTAGCCCAAGGCAACATGGGGCGCTATACACAGACGTCCGCCGTTCTCAGGGGGACTGCTGAAGGAGTCACAAATTTCGTCATAAGCGAAGTTGGTAAGAGTTTTGGATCTTGGCTTTACACTCTCATCTGAACTTCAGCCTTTGAAGTCCACATCCCCGACAGCGGATCGGGATTCGTTGCATAGCTCATGCAATGTGTCTAACGGCACATCAGCCAGGATTCCAGGAAGACCACGACATATAGCTAACCCCAGAGGAAGGAACTAATCAAAAAAATCAACAAGACGATAGCGGATATGCTAATTACACCGACAATATACTTAGGTCATGCTACGAAATATTATCTTACGTCACGTTCGCGTACAACAGAGGCCCCAGAAGACTACGCAGGTGACTACATTTGAGCCTGTCTATGGTGCACAGCCGATGATTGTGCATGACCCCTTTCTGTCACGTGTAGAAGACACATACCTCAACGCTAAAATCAGAGATTACTTAGGCGTGCGAAAAAGCCGTTGAGCTTGCTCGCGTACGTATTACGGAACTGCTTTTAAGACCGAGGTGTATCACCTAAGGTGGCGACGACTGACAGTTTTGTCGTCAATACGTTTGTACTTCTGATGCCAGTGAAATTGTTAATGCTTTCAACGACCATTTTCAGTCAGACTTTACAGATGATAATAACGCATGGCCAGTGTTTGATAAAATAAAGAGATACCCCCAGTTGCAGACCTGCGAATTTCCGAGGCAGGAATTTTAAAGCAAAGCTTTATACCTCTATTCCCCAAGGGTCCTTTCGGGACCGTTGGTGTCAACCGAAAACTCCCGCGAACAAATAAAAGAAGTTACTGGCACAGCCAGGAATCGAACTTGTAACTAATAGAGAAACCGTTTGAGAAACCGTTGTCTCATTGTTTGAGCTGTGAGCCCACGCGGACATGAAGAAGGCATGTCGGTGCACTAACCATGCATACCTGCGGGTTTACCCACTGCGTGCTCGATGAATCCCGAGTGATGGAGTCCCGCCACCTCTCGCGGCAATGTGCACTAAGCCCACGACACGTTTAGCGGCTGTGTGCACGCTTTGCACATGCGGTAGGAGTTGCAAAAATTAAGGAAAGTTCAAACAAACGCTGCATCTTGGCAGCTGCATCTAAACAGTACTGTAGTGAAGAATATTAGCTATGCTCCGCAAAAGCATCGGAGGCGTCATTACCCACAATGGGTCATGTTGACCAGTACGAGCAGCGTCATCATCAGCAAACAGACTGTCGGAAATCCTCATCGCCATCGCCTAGAACGACAGGGTTCACTCGGACTGCTTCGCTCGGCTCGTGTCTGCTTCCCTGGTCCGCGATTCCTGACCTCTCGCCTTCAGAAAGATCTTCGGCAATAAATCACCTTTCAAGTGGTGGAGGAGCCGGGGTCACGCCTTAATCCTGGAACTCCGGAGCCGGAAGTTGCCCTCGGCCATGAACAACCAACCAGACCAGAGTACTACGCCCTCATCACCGACGGTGATGTGCTACGGTGCTATGCAGCGAGAACCTCCATTCTTCAACGGAACCGATAATAACGACGCCGAGGATTGGCTGTCCGTGTATGAACGCGTAAGCACTCATAACCGATGGGACGACGCCATGAAACTGAATGACGTCGGCTTCTCTCTGAAGGGCGCCGCCGAGTTATGGTATGGGAACAACAAGCGCGACTGCCGGACCTGGTCTGAGTTCAAGGTAAAGTTCCTTGCGGCCTTTGGCCGTTCAGCGGTGCGCAAGCTTGAAGCGGAGCAGCGTCTGCGTGTTCGAGCACAGCAGGCTGGCGAGAACTTTATTAGTTATATTGAAGACGTCGTGGACCTATGTAGGCGCGTCGACCCATCTATGGCGGAAGGTGATAAAATCAGACATATTTTAAAAGGCATAGATGACGACGAATTCCAAATGCGTTTGTCCAAGGACTTGAGCACGGTTGCCGACGTCGTCAAGCTGTGCTTAAGCATAGTGCCCGTGGTGCCCGGTGGTGCCCGTGACTTGCCTGCCTGGTCTCCGGCCTGCGACCACGCGTTCCATACTTTGCGCCGTCTCCTTACATCGCCACCCATACTTCGACACTTCGACCCTACAGAGCCCACCGAACTTCACACTGACGCCAGCGGAGTTGGCCTTGGGGCTGTGCTTTGCCAAAGTAAACAAGGTTTCGACGAATATGTCGTCGCCTATGCCAGCCGCACCCTAACGAAGCCAGAATCCAATTATACAGTTACCGAGAAGGAGTACTTGGCCATCATCTGGGCGCTTGCTAAATTTCGACCATATCTGTACGGCCTCCCATTTGATGTGGTCACTGACCACCACGCCATCTGTTGGCTGTCTTCTTTGAAAGATCCGGCCGGTCGTCTGGGGCGATGGGCGCTTCGCCTCCAAGAATATGACATACGAGTAAAATACAGGTCTGGTAAGAAGCATTCGGACGCCGACACTCTCTCCCGTTCACCCGTACCTGCTAATCTATCGGACTCTCCGGGTGACCTGGCTTCCCTTGCTGTGACTGACATGGCAGCTGAGCAACGGAAGGACCCATGGATTGTTGCCCTTGTCACCGCGCTCACCAATCATTCCCAAGCTGTAACGACACGCGCTCTCCATAGGCAAGCATCTCACTTTGCAGTACGCGATCACCTGCTTTATTGACGCAACTACTACTTGGATGGCCGCAAATGGTTGCTAGTGATTCCACGGCATTTGCGGTCCGATGTTTGTGCCTTGTTCCACTCTGATCCCACTGTGGTCATGTCGGCCTACTCAAAACCTATGAACGTTTGCGTCTTCGTCACTTTTGGCGCGGGATGTACAACTTCGTGCGAAAATACGTTCGATCCTGCCAAGATTGCCAACGCCGAAACTCGCCGGTACCTCACCTCTGTGGTCCGTTACAGCCGCTGCTTTGCCCAGTGAAACCATTTGACCGTGTGGGCATTGATCTGTACGGACCGTTACCCATCACAACAGCCGGCGACCGCTGGGCTATAGTTGCCATCGACCACTTGACGCGCTATGCTGAGACCGCCGCTCTACCAGCTGCTACCGCACGGGACGTCGCCTCGTTTCTCCTGCGGCGTTTTATACTCCATCACGGTGCGCTTAAGGAGCTGCTCAGCGACAGGGGCCGCGTCTTTCTGTCTTACGTCGTCGCGGAGCTTCTTAAGGCATGCAGCGTCATCCATCGAACGAGCACTGCCTACCATCCGCAAACGAATGGCCTCACGGAGCGCTTCAACCGTACCCTCGGGGACATGTTGTCCAAGTACGTTGCGTCTGACCATGACCACTGGGACCTTGTACTCCCTTACGTGACGTACGCCTACAACACCGCCATACAAGCGACGACGGGTTTTTCTCCGTTTTTCCTCCTATATGGGCGGGAGCCATCGTGCATGCTGGACACCATCCTTCCCTACCGCCCTGATGTATCCGAGTGCACGCCGATTTCTGAGGCTGCCAAACACGCCGAGGAATGCCGCCAGCTTGCCCGTTCTTTCACCACTGAAGAGCAGGAGCGACAAAAGTCCATCACGACTGGCGAGCCCGCACCCGACTTCGTTCCCGGTTTTCTCGTGTGGCTCTGGGTACCCACCAGGACTCCTGGCCTGTGCTCGAAATTCCTGTCGAACTACCAGGGGCCGTACCGTGTTGTTGAACGCACTTCCCCGGTGAACTACGTCGTCGGGCCGCTAACACCTTCCCAGGATCTCTGACGCCGTGGACGTGACACAGTGCATGTTGCTCGTCTCAAGCATTATTATGACCCGCTCGTCTCGCCATCACCTTGAGTCGCCAGGAAGGCTACCCTCTTTTCCGGGGGTGATTGTAGTGAAGAATATTAGCTATGCTCTGCAAAAGCATCGGAGGCGTCATTACCCACAATGGGTCATGTTGACCAGTACGAGCAGCGTCATCATCAGCAAACAGACTGTCAGAAATCCTCATCGCCATCGCCTAGAATGACGGGGTTCACTCGGACTGCTTCGCTCGGCTCATGTCTACTTCCCTGGTCCGTGATTCCTGACCTCTCGCCTTCAGAAAGAACTTCGGCCATAAATCACCTTTCAGTACTCAAATACGGGGAGAAACCGGAGGCTCGCTGAAAGGGTTAAACGTAAATTCAGGACGAGTAGGCGAGCAATGCAGTGGAAGATAATCAGTGTAAGACTAAGTGACCAGAGCAGAGCAGAGTGATTCATGGGAAAACGCGTGGTAAACACATATAGTGGAAATTAAGAAGCAGAAATGGACGTGGGCAGGGCCTGTATTGCGAAGGCTAACCATTGGTCATTAGGGGAACAGAGTGGATCCCCAGAGAAGGCAAGCGGAGGAGGTGCCGCCGAAAGTTAGAGGGGCCGACGAGATCAGGACGTTCGCGCGGATAAATTGGTCGCGCTTAGCACAGGAGCGGGATAATTGGAGATCTATGGGAGAGGTGTTTGCCCTGCACTGGGCACAGGTAGGCTGCTGCTGCTGCCATAGAGTTTCTCACTAGCTTACCTAGAGTGGAATCTGGCGCTAGCGTCCACGTGATTCGGCGGAAGCCTCCTGACGCCGCCAGATGTATCGCCGGGCCATGGATGTGGTAAGTTTGTGCTCGCAATTGAGTTTGTTAAAAATTGGCAATAGTGCCGTGCAAAAATTTGTTTTGTGCTAAGCATGTGAGTCTTTGCTCCAAAACAATTAGCTGGTTACGAAAGTAGCCGCCTGCAACTTTGGCTTCAGTGCCAGATACAGGCCATCTGATGTATCGTAGTTATTATTCTCCAAAACAAATTAGAGGTTTTCATTTGATTTTTGGTAAATACCGAAAAATATGAGTCCTGCCTATATGGTCTCACGCTTGCCTGCATCAGCGGCCATCTATATATCTTTAATGTTATGTCATTACGGCTTCAGATGGGTGCAGGTTTACTTTGATTTTCTGGTAATATGTTACCTGATTTATTTAGTATTGTCTAAAGCTGTGTTCTTGCATCCTACATAGTCTCTTTATCAGTATGCTACGCGACCTTGGCAGTAGCGATGCAGCATTCAAACAGATGCTGCAGAATGCTTATAACCCGTTGATTTATGTTTTGTCTAAGCAGGTATAAATTACGTATGATAGTGAGCCTTGTCATCCGCAATAAGACTTCAAGTGACGCGCGCAAAGCATATGACAATTGCATGAATGCGTTCAAATGCAAATAAAATGGCTTGCAGAGTCGCTATGTGATAGTTGCGAACCATGCGCTGCCAAATAGAGGCAGTAGCAGTGCTATCGAAGGAGTAAGTAAACGCAGCGGCGGCGACGAGCGATGCAAAATCATAACTGAATGTGTGCTGAAAACGATAGTGTGGACTAGCGTAGCTTATTTAGTGGCTGTAGTGTGGGCGGGGCGGCAAGCGGTATGAAGCGGTATATAACAGGCCGCTGGGACCCTCGCTCGCTTTTTGCCGGCCAGAAGCAGCCCACAAGCGAGCGGCAGCGGCGATACAGTGAACTGTAGCGACGAGCGACGACGACAGAGTACATTGGTGGCAGTGTATTAATTTTTTTTCGCTTGTCGCTGTCACCCAGTGCACTCTCTGTTGTACCTTTTAGTTACGTTTTCGGCGTCGCTTGTCGCCGTCACTGCATGTGGTCACCCCTTCATCTTAAGAAACTCGCCGCTAACGCGAGCACATGCGTTAAGTGCTAATCACGCTGCTATTTACACATATCTGTGATAGCCATTGAATGCCAGAAAATGGCATCCCGAAGACGGTAAAGCATACCGAAAACAGAACTAACAAGCACTTCCGAGCCGAGAAGCCTAATCCATAGCCCTTTGTACTAGCCACTTGCTGCCAATCCGTTTCGCACACTACCCACAATTCCCATGTCGGCGTGCGATCGCAGCGACACTTTCCGCTGTAGGTAATATTGATAAACTCTATGGCTGCTGCTGCTGCTCCTCCTCCTCCTTCTGCTGCTGCTGCTGCTTCTGAAGATGATGATACTGATGATGATCGTGATGATGATTATGATGATGATATTGATGATGATGAAACCAACTCATGGCATCCTAATTCTTCTCCGTCTATGCAGGCGATCTCGTTGCCTGCATCGGAGGCGCCATACACGTAGAAGTGAGATCGTCTAACACCGGGTTCCAGGTTAATTTATTTTATAAAAATGTTTCCACTTATGTGCTTCCCCAATACAACTCAACCAACCAACGCTCATGAATCATGTATTGACGTAACCTTAGCAAAGGCTACATCTCTGAAGTAATAAAGGGTGTGGTTAAGTGCATGTCGCTTGTCCCTGGTTTCACTATTTGTAGAGCCATTTGAGCGAATTTAAATGACGTCGCATGGGTAATTGTTGTGGTGGCCATTGAGAGCTTCGCTTTCAAGCCACATTCCCAGGGTGGATTGGCGCGCAATTTTTTGCTACTGTATTTGAATGTACGGAAATCCCCTGCCGCAAAACAAACACCAAACGCTTTCTTAAAAAGATATGCCGGTGGCCCTCTAAATTTCTGACTGTTATATTTCCCACATCAATGTGCATGGGTAAATTGCCTGACGACTGGAAGCTGTCGGTGATAAAAACCACTACACCAAGCATGGTAGCAAGCATATTATTCTAATATTTCTCCCGGTAGCTCTAACGAGCACATGCTGCAAACTTCTAAAGCAGATCATTCACAAGCACTATAGCCTTTTCCTCGATACCCATTCAATTCTGTCTCACACCCAGCATAGCTTCCGGCGCGGTTTTTCCACAATAACCCAACTTGTTGAAACTACTAATGATTTCGCTTCAGTCATAAACGAACAACCAGGAGATACGCAATTTTTCTGGATTTAGCGAAGCCTTTCGATAAGATTTCCATCATAAGTTACTCATCAAACTCATGGATCTTCTAAAAAAATCCCAGCTCTGCAATTGAATTAGTTATTTTGTCCCGGTTCGTAAGCAATATGTATATACAGAGAACTACTTCAGATTTTTTGAATGTGTGCTCTTGCGTACCACAAGGTTAAACAGTCAGCCTATTATTATTCTTGATCTTTATAAATCATGTTTTAGACCAATGGGACGTTTATATAAGACTCGTATGCAGGCGACTGTGTTATATATTCTGTAATTAAGTCCCCCAGAGATCAATTAAACTACACACAGAACTAGGTAAAATAATGCAATGGTGATATCAGCCCCATGTCCGTAAATATTAAAAAAATGTGCTACTACAAAAGCACCCTCTTCGTCTTAACTGCACCGCTGATGAAAATACTTTAAAACGGTTCAAAGAGTTCAATTACCTCGGTATTATCATATCCGATGAGCTACGTTGTGGCTAATATATTGATTATATATCCAGCAAAGCAATGCCGACACTTTACTATTTTAACGGATCATCACGTAGAGCTTCAAGGGACACTAGCTCCTAGGCTCCTATCACATAAATTTCTTCTTGTACCAATTCTCGCTACGCAAATATAATCTGGGACCCCACATTGCTGTTTATCTTCGCAAAGTAGAAAGGGTACAAAATAGGGCGGTGAGGTTACCTTGAACAGTTACAGAGTAACATCGGTTTCTCAGCCAGTTGGCAGAGCAGGCTTAAAAGAAAGTTCAGCACAAAACCGTATTTGTCACTGGCTTTTTATGTTCAAATTGGTTAAAACGAAGCTCGGCAGCAGAACATCTCATTATGTTGAGGTTTTCTCAGGGTATGCTACATGGCAATGAGACGCGTTCAGGTTAACACCATTGAGAACAGAAACAATGTATTTAATTACTTATTTATTCCTCGAACCATAATAGATTGATATGACCTAAACGCTAATATGGTTGCAGAAGGCGACATTGAAATATTCCAGACTCATGCTGAACTTTGAAATTGCTATTATCAGTGTACCAGTGCTTCAATTTTGTTCTATTGGTTAGTGGATGACTATGCGTACCTACATTTCTGAACACATCTGAAGTGTTGATTCCAATCCATGTTCCTCGCGCTGTGTGGTAAACGCACTTTGTTTAATCTCGAGGCAGTGCTAGGGGGATCGCTGTATTGTTTGCACTTAAGTACTCTGACTCTGTTTAGATGTTTCTTAACCTAAACGTGTGCACATGTATCTATGTACTAAACACGCTGGCACAACCCCTTTCAATGGGGCTAGCAGTACTACTAAATAAATAAATAAAATAATGCGCTAGCGAATGGAGGACGACAAGAACCTCCGAACACGAGTTGCCAAGTTCCGCCCAGGTTATCGAGGCTGTGTTTAGACCTCAAATGGGCCACGCGGACACAGTAGAAACCTACTGCGTGTGTATTTTGGAACCTAATAAAATGGAACCAGGTGTTAGCCCACTGATCTGCGAGGTGGTCCTCGACAGTGTCTCGGGCACAATATAAGAAATATCGCTGCCCGCAGTAGTCCACTTGGTCCGTCTCAAGCGCTATTTTCGCACGGGGTCGATGCCTTCTTAGCGGGCGGTGATGCCGCGGACCATGGTAAGCCCGTGTTTCTATTTTTTCTTTTATATGCACCGAGAATATCTTCTTTGATAAAGAGAGTGGTTTCCCCGGTCATCAATAAACTAGAATGTGCGTATTTGATTGTCAAATCGTAGGTCTAGTTGAATGATTCCAGAAGTAAACATTGAAGAAAGCTTAGTAAATATCGTGTACACGTTGTAGGATGTATACTGTAGCGCAAAACCCCGATGAATAAACAGGGTGGCAAGAACCATTAAGAATCGCCATCTTTATTCAGCCACTTCGTAAGATACCCACCCCTGTGGCTCAGTGGCTAAGGCGTTCTGCTGCTGAGCTCAAGGACACAGGTTTGATTTCCGGCCACGGCGGCCGCTTCTCTGATGGGGGCGAAAAGCAAAAATTTAAAGCCGTTTTACTCAACATGAATGCTGTCGTAAGTGCAGAGCGGTGGCTCGCCATAATAGGCTGCGGCGCCGTTCTCCCTACACCGTTACCACCCACCACGCTCTTCGCCTCCCTGTCTCACTCCTTTCTTGATTATCTGAATGCCAGTTTGTCCAATGCAAATAAAAATTTCCCCTACAGAGTGCATGCGTCCCCTGCCTAGGACAGCGCGAGAGGGGTCTCTCACGTTCCGGCGCCCTACTGTGCAGTTGGGAACGAGTCGTGTTCGGCGTCAATGTTTTCGCTTACTATTATAAAAACCTGCCCAACCGGCGTTCTGAAATAAATGGATGCAGGGGCTGCCGGTTATATACAAAGATTTTGACTTAATTGTAACTGCAGTTTTCTTTGCGCGTAAACAACGGGAGACGTATGACAAGCGCCAGCGGTTCAGAAGTTTCGAATGGTTTTGACCATATAACCGCTTAGTTTTCGAAGAATGTGGGTTAATTACGCCGTTGCACCCTGGGGCACTACTTGGGTCAGGTATCTCGCAGTGCCGCTGATTCCGGTAGTCGCTTGACATGGTGACAGCGAACGAGCTACGATGACAAGGCGGAGCCTTTAAGTGCTCCGCACTGAAAACGCCCGTGTGTTCGAGATTGCGGCGCACGTTAAAGATCCCTAGGTTATAAAATAATTCCGGAGCCCTCCAATACGGTGCGCCCTAAAACTGTGCGTAGTATTGGCGCCATATACCCCATAATCAGTCGTTCATCAATTTCGGAAGATAGGTTATGGTTACTTGTTCTTATTTTGCGAATTGAATAAGGTATACTCCTGAGTCTCAGATGAGTGCGAAGCGTTTCTTTCCTGTTTTTGTTTACACTAAAAGGAAAGACTTGTCGTGTAGATATTTAGGTTATTGCGGTTGCCCTTTCTGGCAATGTAAGGTTATTGTGTTGCACAATTGTACCTCTTGATATGTTTTCAACGCACGCGTCAGGGCAGGAAGGCATTTCTTCCTGAGCGTTAAGTTTCATCTACACCTCCAAAATGTGATGAGACTAATACAAGTATGTATTGGTCACACTCTTTGGTGAATTTTTTAACAAATATTTATGTGTTTGGCCAAACCTAACTACAATTTTTTTACATTTTATGACTGCCGTTTAGTCATACCTGCAATTTTTCAACAAAGCATCAGCAACGGGTACCGATGGATCAGATATTTTATTACTCCTGCTGGTAGCTAGAAGTAAAGAACTTAAAAACCAAGGTGTCTTTGATTGCACGTTCAAACCAATCCCTCAGATGGTATATGATTGCCATATAAAAATGTCCAGTCGAACCAGGGCACCAACATTATTTTTGGTGCACGGAAATGCTTATGCGTGATTTGAAGGAGAAGTGATAACGGCGTCACCGGGCGAGCACCAATCGGTGACCGTTCTACTCATACATCGTAATTGCCCTGCATCGTCGCGTATGTGTATTCGTAATTTCGGGTGAATTATTCTACAATCTGGCTGTCGGCATTTTGACACAAAATTTCGCGTTACCACAGCTCTCCATGCCTTTCGGTCACCGGTTCTATTACAGTGCCGCCGGGTCTTCTCACGTTTTACAATGCCCTGGCCGCATGCGCGAAGCCCTAACACTTGTTGTCCTACTGGGTTGTATCTTAAGCTATTTTGACGGTAATGCCCTATCTCCCACTTGAGAGACCTGACTTAGGTACTCAAAAAACTCCAGCGCACCAATTTGTTTTTCACTTCATTTCTGCGATTTATTGGAAGTATTCTTCAAACGCAGTGTGCCGAAATTGGGCCATTTTAGGTCTTCATTAGGTCTAACATGGCAGGCCCATTTCTGTACGCAGTACCCCACTTTCTACTTTCGCTCTATTATTTTAGTAAGCAACATGAAAGAAAGCAATGTAGCTGCCGCTCGACACTGCACTGCGTTTGTTGGCGAGAAAAGCCAGATGGCCGCACACTAGCGCGTTCGTGCTTGCTAGAATCTGGAGCATGCAGGAGGATGCGCCATCACGCCATTTTCGAGGGTCAGGCAAGGCTCGTTCATTGGATGCCTGTAGAAAACCAGTAGGCCACAAAAAGCACGTGGCAAACGTTATATTTAGAGTGTTCTTCCATTACTTGAGCTATGTAAGAAAGTACAGAAATCTCACAGAAAGTGAGGACGAACTAATGGTCTTCCAACCATGTCGCTGAATATAGGAGCGACCATATACTAATTATGAAATGTGGCCCTAAGATATGTGTTTAAACCTAACGCTTTGAGAAGCTTGCCATGCATTGACAAGTTACGGTGGCCCGTGATTTGTTATTTAAATGTTGCTGATTGGATCCCACTCCGGCTCTAGGTTCTGGGCACCACATTTACAAGCATTAAAGAATAAATAAGCTACCTACAACAATCCAAGCTACTTCCCTCCTCGTGTTCTTAGAGGTATCTTGTTTGTTCAAATCCGTATTCACTGTAGATAACGGTAACTTACCTGAATGGAACACATTTTCCACAGCAGATTGACCCACACACTGTAGACGAGAACGGAATATTTCATCTATTGCTTAATTTAGATGCAAAGAAAGCTACGGGCCCAGATGATATTCCTCACCTTTTTCTTGTAAGATATGCGGAACTAATGGCCAAATATTTATGCATCCTTTTTTTAAAAAGTCACTATCAACTGGTGTCCTACCACAGGAATGGAAAATTGCCAAGGTTCATCCCAGTGCATAAATCAGGAAATACAGATGATTTCACCAACTTTCGTCCGATATCTTTAACATGCACTGTATGCAAATACTAGAACACGTCATCCTCAACACATTACGTCATTTCTTGAGAGCGAGAACATTTTATCGCGGTACCAGCACGGCTTTAGGCGAGGTTTATTACTGTTACGCAACTAGTAGAACTAACGCACGATATATCAAACTGTCTTAATAATCAGAAACAATTGACCAAATCTTTCCGGACTTTCAAAACCCTTCGTACAGTATCTCATGTAAAAATACTCCGAAGCTGGAAATGTGCTTGGGGACACAGTCATTGTTAATGGTTAAACGATTACCTAACTAATCGCATGCAGTACGTAGAATTCAACAATAAGACATCCCAATCACACCGCTATCATCAGGAGTTCCTCAGGTTCTGTTTTGGCTCCTATTCTCTTCCTTATTTTTATTAATGATTTACCATCACGAGAACCAGTTAACAAAAACTATTCGGAGATGACTGTGTGATTTCCAGCGAAATTAACACAACAGAAGATAGCGTAGCTCTACAAAACGCCCTGTCGAAGGTATGCGATTGGTGCAAGGAGAATCAAATGCTGCTCAACCGCAAAAAGTGTTCGCTCCTGACTGTGAGCAGAAAAAGAAAAATTTCCGACATTCTTTATAATATCAACAATAACCCCCTTGCCCGTGTAACGGAGCATAAAAACCTAGGAGTTACATTAACCACCGATTACAGATGGGAATCGCACATTAACAACATCACTTCTTCGGCATTGAAACGCCTGTTTATGCTCCGACGCGACTGCGACAGGCACACCCACCTCGCTAAAGCTATTGGCCTACACGACGTATGTCCGGTCCGTACTTGAATACGCCATATCGTTTGGGCCCCTTATAAAAAAGAATTAATCAATAAGTTGGAAGGTGTCCAAAAAAAAGCGGTAAGGTTTATCTTTAACCGACATAAATGAGCGACTCTCCGACACAGCTATTAAAACAAGCTGGCCTATTCACCCTCGTAATAGAATCAAGATAGCCAGATTAAAATTTTTGTTTCAACTAATTCAATTTAGAGGCCTCGTAGTACATATCCGTTGATCGTACAAGGCTAACCAGACTAAAAACCCGGGTTTAAAAGGGACCGGTTCAATGTAGACTGTTTCAAGTGTGCTTTCTTTCCATTAGCAATAAGGGAATGGAATTCTCTAGGGAACTCAATAACTGGTACCAAGAGTTTAACAGAGTTTTTAAGACTGGTAGAAATGAAAATTAACGCGATGTGACTATACTTGTTATCACTCAAGTGAATGTGGGGTATCAATTCATTTGTTTATCATCTTTTCACGAAATCACGAATTTTTGAAAAGATTTGTAATGAAGAGCTTTAAACAGTAATCCCGTACGCAGAGGAATGTTGTAACCTGTATTATCAAAGCATGTAGGGTATGTTACATATGAAAAATGCATGCGTTCCTTGTTAATACTTATTCAATGAAGAGAGTATAATGTGTACTACAGTCAAACCCATTGTGTACCCCACAGTGCTTGAAAAACTCTGACATATCTGTGTATATGCCCTTCCTGCGAGAATTCCGTGAGGGATTGGCAGTATGTTTAAATAAATAAATAAATATCTTGTTTGATGCCCATTTCTATATAGGTACGTACTTACGTACTACGTATGTATGTATGTATGTATGTATGTATTATGTAAATTTTGTATGTATGTATGTATGTATGTATGTATGTATTTATGTATGTATGTATGTATGTATGTATGTATGTATGTATGTATGTATGTATGTATGTATGTATGTATGTATTTATTGTGAGCAACAATATGTTACCTGTTACCCTGTGTATAGATCACCTGGCACTTTATTTTCTCATTACCATTATCACGATCATTTCATACCTGATGCTTCTGCTAACAATCCACATCGTCATTCCCAGGGTTCAGTGCTCTGGGCTGCCGCTCCAAATAAACACCCTGTGTGTACCATCTCCGAGGCGTCTGCCGTTGTCCTTGGCGTGTCCCTCAAGTGTTGGAGGTGCTTTTCGGCTACCGGAGAAACGTTTTGACTACCGATATCTGGCTTTTATAGTTACGAAAGACACATTGACTTGCTCACTCGCATTTGTAGTAAAGTAACCACAATGCACCATACTCTTATTATTTGAGGTAGCCTTGTGTTTATTCGGGGCTTGCACACCAGTGCGCACCGGAATTATTTGGGAGCTCTCTTTTAAAAGCTTTGGTACAAGAGTAATAATGGCGAATGCAATACAGAAGATATAGATAAGTAACAAGTGAGTGAATACGTCTATCTGGACCAGGTTCTCAGTTGCCATACAATCATGAGCAGACACTTGCACCATGAAATATAATAGTGCTGTGCTCCAACTAAAAAGTTCTCTAAAATGACGGACACTCAGATATAAAACTAGCCCAATTTTAATTCGACTACCGTAACATAATTGAAACAGGTTCAAAGTTAGTGAAATACATTCCGCGTGCTGTTTTCTGTGTCTTGCTTGCGCAATCTTGTATTATAAAGCCGATTTTTTGAATTGCTGCAACGCCCGAATCAGTAAATATTATTGTAGGCGATCGCTTAGTTTTTTTTTCTCTTTTACTGGTCTGCGTTTTTGCGAGGCACGCCGATTTTTCGCACCTACCGATTTAGCTAAGGGTCGCGTATTGATATTGCGAGAAATTTGGGAAAATATGGTTTTGTCGTATTATTCGCCCAGATAGGCAATGAAGACGTTTCTACTATATCCTCCTGAGAGAAGGGATGCATTTCGGTCACGACGTTTTTCTAAACTTGCAGAATAAGTAAATAGAATTATGAAAGTAAAATGTGTAACGTCTTTTTAATAGCTCTCTAGTTCATCTCAAGCAAGATGTCCAATATATTGACGTTGAATGCTACCAAGCTCTCTTTTTCCCGGCGCCCATGAAATGATGTACAAGAGACACTACGCTGAACCTCGTGTGCAGAAGCTGTTTAACTCAAAAGAGGCATTATTTTATGAAAGATTTGGGCCTTGCGTTCATTTCCTTTGGCCGTTTTTAAAACATTTTTATCTCCTCTGTATAGAAAAAAAAGTCGACATTTGGTGCAAAAGAACTTTTCTCTCCTTGTCGCAATCCTTTAGTTCTCTACTGGTAGCGGTTGTAGGTCTGCGGCCTTAGGAATGGGCTCGTGCCTATTATTGGGGATTTCCAGGAAATAGTCGAGCCACGCTTTGATTGCAGCTAACACTCGGCTTCCCCCCTTTTCTCTGTTTCGTCCTTATTCCTCCCTGAATTATCAAAGGATCTCAGCAAACGTTTGGCGAAATTCGAAAATTGCTTAAAGCCATCTCATCAGACACGTGAGGGCGCTCTCCTCATCAAAAAAAAAGGAACGTGATATCGTTTAAACAAGGCGCTAAATACCAACAGCACTCGTTTGCTTTTGATAACGAGGCCAGCGCCAAAGCTCGGTCAAAATGTCTGTGTTAAGTACTGGCATCCAACGCATTGAACATGCAAAATAAAAGAAGCGCAGAAGAAAGAAAGCGCGCGAATATTTTAAATTTTGTATTCTGCGCGTTCGCTGTTCTATTACGTTTATTGGAGAATGAATCGAAGATGTGCCGAAAAAAGCAATTTTAAATACCAGAAACAGTATTTACGTCTTCGGCCGACACCGTTGGATGCCGGCGCGCCGAACGCCAACATTTTGGAATAGTTTTGGGAGGGAATGTGAACATGTGCTTTCACCAATTCTGCCTAGATGGCGAAGCAGGTGTACAATTTATTGGACATTGGGGTTTATGGGGATAAATGCCTCGTTAATAGATTATCAGCTCATCCCCTATTGTCCAATATATTAGACAAATGCCAATGGCAGGATCTCACGAGGGTATCAGAGCACTCATACAACACTTCTGCTGTTTCTGAGTTATTTATAGCCGCGTTTGCTTAGTAGGAGGAAAGCATGATCAGTTACTTTAGTATTTAATTGATTTCCTTGGTTTTTCTCCCCCGAAAGTGTATTTTTGAACTATTACAGCAACTAGGCTCATTTTTGAAATTCTCCCGGGAAGTATTTAGTCCAGATGCACAGCACATGTGCTCCAGATACACAGGAGGAAGGTCACGAGTTTTTATAGGATTTTTGCTTTGTACAATGTTGTCATTTTTAGGTTCGTTTGTGAGGCGGTGTACAAAGAACATGCAGCTTTCGTATTTGTTATAACTACTGTGTATTTCCTTGTGGCCCTTTTTTTACAGCGAAGCTCTTAGTAAGTTTCTGTCGTAAACAAAAAACAGAAGAAGGACGCTGAAGTCTTCGCTCAAGGCGTCGTGCGCATGCGTAATGCTAATAAGCCGAGCAGGATACAGCTGAGAATTCGTTTAAAAAACACTAAACGAGCACTAACCCTTTCGGCCCAGGCATCGTATATTTACGATATTGCCGCGAACCAGTATGGGCTTGCTTATTTATTGTTTGTTTTTACTGCCGGGACACACCCGGCCTGTGTTATCTGCGTTCCAAGCAAAGCGGCGTCTTCCATTCTTTATTTTTATGCCGCACGGGCTATCAGCATTCAGATAAGCAAACTGTTTCGCCCTAGCGTCACTAGCCCAGAATAAGCATCTGGGATCTACAATGTTCTGGATGTGAATCGACGGTTCCAGAAACACTGGCGCCGAAAGATAAAAAGCCTGCAGAGCAGACGCCTCGGCATTCCATTCTGCGAACGCTCGCCGACGCAAGTCACTTTGTTGACCGCTGCTTTCGCCGCCTCTGTGTTCTTTTGAGTTGTTAGGGGAGCAACAAGTTCGCTCCAATAAACTTGTTTCTCCTTCAAGACAACTGCGTCGTCCTTGGCTTCGTGACAATATGAAATACAAGTACTGGTAGCCAATTGAAAACAACACCAAAAGAGCTGCTTCTCTGGGAAATAGTTCTTGTAAAAGAACTCTATCGTAACCATAACCATTGTTCGTTTTTTTGGGAAACCAACCTTAGAAAGAGGAAGGCATGGCAGTGAAGGCCAAACTGCCGTCATGTTGGTCCGAAAACCTAAGTCTTATTTTGATCACATGGCTGTAAATTCGGAAATATTTGCGCTACCAGCCTTTTTGTTTATGTGTGCTCACTGCTTTCAACATTTGAGCAAAACAGGGAGAATAAGTTGTCTGCCATAAATATAAATTTTAAGTTCCTGATGACCTAATTTCAACGGCATGCTTTTAAATCGCAAATTTATTACATTACAACTTCAATTTTAAATGCAGAGCATTTTTTAGCCTCGCCTGTTCCTGCGTCGGACGGTGTCAGCAGTTTCGCGTCCGCAGCAGGTGCGCCTCTCCTTCCCTCCTCTCTCGCAAAAGCAGCTGGCGCGCGCATGCGTCGTAGTCCGCCCGTTCGCTCCGTCGCGGTCTCGGCCTAACAGGTGCGTTTATAGCAGCGCGGTGGGGCGTGGAAGGGCGCGCGCTGCTTGCGCATGCGCGCTCTCCCCCCCGTACTGCTCTCCCTCTACTGCGCGCGCTGCAAGCGGTCGCTCGTGTTCAGTCACTGCGTTGCTCCTTCCTTCCTTGGTTGACGCTCGTGCCCACGTTTACTCGTGTCTGCTACTCAGCATCACGGAAGAAGCGATGGAAGCAACAACTGCCTTCAATCAGTACTGAGGCCCCAATGCTCTGCATTTACTCGTGTTCCCCTCGCGGGAAGGCGCGGGAATTTTTTTTTTGTAAGCCCACTGGGTCCAGATATAAAGAAACACAGAAAAAAAAAGCGTTTTTTATTGGAAAGAAAAACTTCAGGGCTAGAAGGGCTAAACCGCATCACGAATGATAAGGTGGCTGTTAACGATGGCAACCCCCCCACACGCCGATTCGTTCCTGGTATAGAGCTTTTTAACTTAATCTTCCTGCGAGTAATCATTTTACCAGTGATCTGTGCTGGTGGATCTATTATTGGCGCAGTCAACAGGATGATATAACTGCGCATGCGCAACACAGCTCAGGGCATGGCCTGATAATATTAAACATTATGGGATGAAATGGTCTATAGATTAAGTTTGCAGCTGCTCTTGAAGAGGGGGCAGACGTGGGGTGAGGATGAGGTATGCATCTAATGAGGCAGGACCCAGAAGTTGTCGCCCAAGACGCAGAGCGCATGCGTGACCTAGAATTTGTTGCCAGAGAAGCCGGATGCAAGCGACCAGCGTGCTGAGACAACGAGGTACATTTCATTCCCTCCATCATAAGCATGTGTAGCCGCCTATTACAGCTGCATTGTACTATTATGAGCAATATGAAAGGGAACACAGGAACGCGTGGAAAACACCCTCAGACCCAGCTATCAGTGATACGCAGCGGCCGCCGTCGGAAACAAAGTGGAAAGGGGGGCGCTGTTCTAACAACTGTTCCCATTCCCGCCGTGCGTCTTATCGGCTTTCGGAGGATACTATATCATCGGTGGAATGACGTAGGCTTTTAGAAATCCCAGCGTGGTGGGAGTGCCAACAGTTAGTGGAAGAGCGCCCTCCTTTCCCCCTCTGTTTTTCACAGCGCCATCCGCGTATCGCTCCGAGTCTGTTTCGAGGCTGTTTGCCACGCGTTCCTGTGTTCCCTTTCATATTGCTCATAATAGTACATTCACTTTCGCAGGGCTGGATGGCGGCCCCTTTTTTAGTTTAAAAATTGCGTTCGGCCGATTGTCTTCATGTTTAATCAAATTATAAACTGCCATATGTTTGTCACATGTGCATCATAGAGACAAGTTCAAGTGTGACGCGGTTGGTCTTATTTTGCAATATATTGATATGTTTAAGTCATATTCTTGCGATTTTTCTCTTGGCTGCTAGCCGTCCGCTATCAGCCGTACTCATTAGTCGTCGCCGGAATTACGTTATCGCTCACACCCGGAAGCAACGACTGAGGCCGCAAGATGTGAGGCGTAACAGCAACTGGAGAGTGGAAAGGGCGAGAATGATACTGCGGCGTAGACGAAAGAAAGGATGCGCGTTTTCAGCAGGTGACGCACCTGCACAATGATGCTCTTTCTGCGCCATGCCGGTGGTATCATGCTCGGCCGACACGGCCGCCAGCCATCCCCAAAACTAATAGCATCACAATGGAGTGCATTTCCAGCGGAAGACAAACATTTTAAACTGCCGGTAATTTACTCGCCGAAGCAACACAGGATGCGAGGCGCGCCGTAGTCGATGTCTCCGGATTTGCCTCGACGACCTGATGGCACTTAACTTACGGTGCAATCTCGACACACGAACTTTTTCTTTGCTTTTTACATCACCAAAACTGCCGCAGGGGCCGTTATTGGAAACATAGAGTTTCTTACTATATACACTAGAGAGAAATTTGGCGCTACCGTGCAAGCGGCTCACTTCAAGGCCGTCTGTGTCGTCATGGACCGCCATTATACATCGCGCTCGCCTTAGTTTCCTCATTGGCTGAGATTGAAACGTTTAATGACTGTAAATGTAAACAAAGTGCCACAAAAACGCGAATGATAGTGTGCAATTATGTAGGTGGAAAATAAAAACATGCTATTTTAAAGCTAAGGAAAAAGGAAGTAAAGCATATTTTTGTCAGAACGGGTGTGCTGCTATTTCGCAGGCCAAGGTTGTAGTTACACACAATGTTAATATTTGTGTGGAAACTCAGTAGAGAGTCTCTTATTTTGTTAATTTTACCATTATTTTAAATAGAAATTTGTTTGAAGAGTTTGGGAAGTTTTTTGAGCGTGCCTAATAAAACGTGGCATTCGTGGTGAACCGGTGCACCGACCGCCAACTAGTTTAACAAGACAAATAGCACCATCTTCCAACGTGGGAACCCTGAGGGGATGCAAAGCAGTGGAGTAGTAGCGTGTAAATTGGTTGTTAGAGTAAAGACACGTGTAGTAGCGTATAAATGTCTTCTTTATTTATCGAGTAGTAGGGAACGCTTTGCGGCTTCTCGTTCTCGAATCGAGGAATCCGCAATTCGACGCTGCCGTTTCGAAGCGTGGTCACGTTTCCGAACGCCATATGGATCAGCTACTCGCCGCTGGAGTTTCAAAGCGGCTTCTCGTTCTCGAAGCGAGGTATCCGTGGCTCGAAGCTGCCGTTTACGGCGTCGCAAGCTCTCCTCTGTGCAGCCTTGCCTTCGGAGGTGCTCACGGTTCTGACAGTGTGCTGGCTGGCGCTAGTTGAAGGTGTGCCAGCCAGTTCGCTGACGGAATCGTTGGCGTCCATTTCCAGTCATCGGACGGCGCAGTACCGAAGAAGCAACTGAGCGGAGCGCCGACCGGGTTTATTTGCAGGGCAGAGGGTAGTGGAGAGGAGGGGCAGCGCGCATGCACGTGATTAAACAGCTGGTGTGGAGAGGGGAGAGGAGGAGCATGCGCGTAGCGCACAGGTGGCGTTGACAGGAGGAGCAGCGCGCGCTTGTGCACAGGTGGTGTGTAGATGAGAAGGGGAGACTGGTTTTATTACAGGTGGTGTGGAGAGGGGGAGAGGTGCGGACACTGGACGCTGACGGACGACGGAAGGTCGACTAAGAGATGCTTTGCATCTAAAAAGAAAACGTGGCGTTAAACAGTGATGCACGATGACCAAATAGGACGTATACAAGCGCCCGTATCTGTCGTATCCCCGTGGCCGTATCTTGTCGTCGTTGAGGTACGTTTTGTTTCTTCTTTTCGTCGGCTACAAATTTCGCGGCGGAATATTACCCGCTCAGTCATGCGTCCTTCGATTGCAGCATGAGCACGGTCAGGTGCGATCACGCACTGCCTGTTGTTTCACCGAACACGTCTACCACAGGAAAGGGAGGATTTCGGCTTCCTTGTAGCTCGGTACGCATGTTAATGCAAAGTGAAGAAAACAAATCCCAAAAACCGCTAAAGAATCCAATTATCATGCCAAGCCCAAGCCAAAAAGGGGAGTCTTACCATGCACCCATACGACGACCTGGCTTACGAGGCGCAGTTTCCTCTCTAGTATACTTAGTAAGAGACTCCACGTCCTGCGGCTCAGCAGCACGAAACCGTGCCCACTGAGCCGCCACGGGTTGGTTTACACTTGAAGTGATGCCGCAGGCAGAACATTGGTTGAACAGCCAGAATGGGGGCAAAATATTACCGCAAGTGCCTTAAAATAAGATAGGCAAAGGTGATAGGTCGAACTAAAATAAATCCTACTATGTAGCGTATAATCACAATAATTTATAAAGTATTTTCGATATATTCCCGCGTTTCTGGATTAGGTTGACGCTTTTTTTGGAAAACAACTGATGGTGCGAAGCGGCTAAGTTAAAAATGACCCTAAACTAGGTAAGGATTTTCTCATAGAGAACAGTCATGTTTCAGTGGTCAGCATGGCTATAAACACAAGCGGTAGAGCCAATCTGCCAATCACTAAAATACGGAAAATATTTAACCCTTTGCCCGCGCTATAAGGCGCCTAACCAAGAGAAGAGCAGGAATGCGACAGGAAGAGATGCGTCATGCAGCAAGTAAGCCTACCGTACCAGGAACCTGACTACAGTGAATTAAACCGAAAGAACACCGTCCGACTGTTAAGCGTAAAAGAAACCTTGAACTTCGCAATTTTGCGCCGAGACAAACGGAGAACCGCCGGACCTCCAAAATAACAAGTGTGGCAAAATGGGGGATTTTAGGGTTGGTGTGCAACGTGGAGTGTCGGAATGGCCTAATGGCCAACGCCCCATCTGAGAAAGCGCGGGGATGTAGAAATTACGGGCGGGCACGATGACGAGAAGGAAAGAAGAAGGCGGAGGATCGCGAAGGAGGAACGCCAAAAAATTCCCTCGCACTTCCCCTAAAGGGAGAGTGGGTAAGTGCGCATGCACGGTTGTTGATTGCGCGATTACGGTGGATATCGTGATCTTAAGGAGTAGTCGAGAGATTACACACACGCACACAACTACAAAGAAAGATATTTCACTCGTTTATTGCTGGTACCGTTTGCCGGTCCGCCATCATCGTTATCGAGATGCAGGACCAGCGACTGCTCTCGACGACGGCGCGCGCTCGACTAATACCCTCCCGCGCCACGCGGCCGCTACACGAGCGCCCTCACGCGTCGGAATGCGGAGCGCCCGCTACGCGAGCGAGAGCTCTCCCGCCCGAAGTGGAGAGGAGGCGCCCAACACCCGCAGTCACTGAGCGGAGAGAGGAGGAGCAGAATAGCGCGCGCCCCATCTCCCCCCGTTGCTAGGGAAGACGAGGGCGCGCGCACCCGCAGCTGTTGCTATGCGGACGACGGCGGCGGACGATTCAGGCTCGCTTAAGAAGTGCATTCGCACTTAAAAACCGAGCTGCTCGTTCCTGAGTTCTCGGACCACCGGGGCGGCGAGTCGCCAGGTACACCTCTCGTTCCTGAGGTCGCGCACATCCGCTCCGGGGAGCGGGCCTAGCGTACCCCCCGTGAACATCACCAGCCTGTCTACACCCACTGCGGGGAAAAGGCCTCTTCCGTTAATCTCCATGTACCCCGGTCCTGTGCTAACTGCAACCAATTTATCGCCGCAAAGTTCTTGATATCATCTGCCCACCAAACTTTCTGCCGCCCCTACAACGCTTGCCTTCTCAGGGATCCACTCTGTTACCCTTAATGTCCAACGGTTATCTTGCCTTCGCATTACAAGCCCTGACACGTCCATTTGCTCTTACTTCTACTAATATGACACTTAACACGCGTTTGTTCCCTGATCCACTCCGCTCTATTCTGGTCCCCTAATGTTACACCTATCATTTTCCGCTCCATTGCAGCTGAGTCGTTCTCAATTTAGGTTGAACCCTCTTAGTGAGCCTCCAAGTTTCTGCCCCGTAGGCGAGTACCGGAAAGATGCAGTGCCATACACTTTCTTCTTCAGCGACAATGATAAGCTGCTATTCATTATCTGAGAATGTCTGCCATATGCACCCAACCCCATTTTGATCCTTCTAATTATCTCTGCCTCATGGTTGGGATCTGGGGTCACAACTTGGCCTAAGTAGATATATTCGCTTACCACTTCCACTCCCTCGCCACCCATCTCAAACCGCTGTGCTGTCCCGAGATTATTGATCATTACTTTGGTTTTCTGCATAATAATTTTCAGGCCCACGGTTCTACTCCGTTTGTTCAGTGCGGAAAGCATGCTTTGAAATTTGTCCCCGAGTTACTTAGCATTGCAACGTCATCAGCAAATCTGAGGTTACTGAAGTATTCTCCATTAACCCTTACTCCCACCTGTTCCCAATCCAACGGTTTTCTGAATAGTTCTTGTATCATGCTGTGAATAACATTTGAGATATTGTGTCTCCTTGTCTGACACCCTTCCTCATAGGTATTTTACTGCTCTCCCTATGGAGGATGATGGTAGCTGTAGACCCATTGTAGATATCCTCTAGTATTCTTACATAATGCTCATCTACCCCCTGTTTCCGTAATGCCTGAATCACTGCTGAGGTTCGGACCGACTCAAATTCTTTCTCATAATCTATGAAGGCTACATATAGGGGTTCAGTATACTTATCGCACTCGTCTATCACCTGACTGATTGTGTGAATATGGTCCATTGTTGAATAACCTTTACAGAACCCTGCTTGTTCTTTAGGTTGACTGAAATCTAAGGTTGCAGAAATTCCGTCATCGGTTACCTCGGTAAGTACCTTGTAGACAACTGACAGTAAGCTGATTGGCCTGTAATTTTCAAGTCCTTCATGTCACCTTCTTATGGTTAGGATGATGTTAGCGTTCTTCCAAGATTCTGGTACACTTGCGGTGACTAGGCATTGCATATACAGGTTTGCCAGTTTTAGATGCGACGCTGAGAGCATCTCTTGTCGGTGGCCCTGTCCTTCCTGCGTGCGTCCGTTGTTGTCCGCGTGCGCCCGTTGTTGCTGTCCGCAGCCACTCTCCCCTCTCCTCTCCGATAGCGAACACTCTCTCGCGAGGGGCATTGGATTGGATTCGATTGGATTGGCTTGGCTTGGCTTGACTTGACTTGGATTGGATTGGATTTGGATTGGATTTGGATTAAAGTGGATTGTGTTGGATTGTGTTGTGTCATAGCCGCGGCACTCTCTCTCTCCGCGATCTCCTCTCCTTCGGGCGCGCTGCGCATATAACTGGTGTGCCGCTCTCCGGCAGCCTTTCGTCCGATGGTTGCTCTCCGCTTGCGTTTGAACTCCCCTCAGCGTCGCATCACACCAGTGTTGCCGCGAGGGGAGGTGGGCGTAATTTTTTCAAGTACAATTTCTCCGCCATTCTTCAAGAGGTCTTCTGTTATCTGATCCTCACCAGGTGCTTTGCCCACTTTTTATTCTTTCAAAGCCTTTCTTTTTTCTTCGGTCATTGCTGGTGGGATGTCTATCTCCTCTGAACTACTTTGTACTTTCTAGTTCGGCATTATCCTGGATGTCCAGGTACTCTACAGATATCTATAGAACTCCTTGGCTACTGTGACTATTTTAGCCCTATTTGTGATGACATTGCCTTGCTTGTATATGAGTGCATACATCTGATTTTTCCCCACGCCAAGACGCTTCTTCGCTGCTTTCAGGCTACCGCCGTCCTTCGTAGCGTATTCGATCCTAAAGAGCACGTGACTGCCCGGTGCCCGCATGCCTCGCTGTGTAAATCCGAGCCTGGGATCCTGATAGCGTTTGCGCTCAAGGCGTAGTCCCGAAGAGCACCACTGCATCAACGAACTCGCCCGGTCACCGACCACAGAGGCACCTGGACCGGGGTGGGATAGAGGCCAGCGGGACATTTTCTGTGAACTTTTGTTTCCGCTACTTTCCGCGAGCCCTGTGAGGTAGTCGAAAGGGTGTTCTTTCGGTGTGTTTTTCCGTATTCGAAAATACAGGTGATGGTGATGGGTGTCGGAACCAGTCGTTAGGTATGGTGCGAGGTGCTGGTTGGAACGGTTAGCATTGCAACAGGACAGATACGCACAGACCGGTCTAGAATAAGGGGAATACCATTTGCTCAATGGAGTTACGAAATAAGAATATTCGGTTTCAAGGAAGGAACTGGGACAGCGCAGGACAAAGGCAGGTAAATGCCAATGCGAGAGGCATTCGTCCTGCAGTGGACATAATTAGGCTATTGTTCGTGACGGCGGTATAAGAAGGTCCTTTAAAAGGCTCTTGAAGCAGTCAGAGAAACTACTGCTAGCGCGAAGTGTGTGGCTGGGAAAACAAAATCGGGACGGGAACACAGGTACCCCTGGAAAAGAGACGACTGGATGCTATGCTGAGCAAGCAATCGGTCCAGCGACTGACCATAAACATTATCTTCAAACAGAGCATGGAAACAGTTTTACTCAAGAACTGGCGGCATGGCGGCATGAGGTTCATTGTAGGAACGGTCAGAAATCATCTCATCAGTACACAGGACTGCGGGATATATGGAACTACGACGTGGCAATCACCGTACTTCAATACTACCGAAAGCTTTTGTGACTTCACGACGCTCCTACCTGCATGAACGTTGAAACCGTAGTTATAACCGCCGTATTGACAATTCGAGTAGTGCTGGTATCCAGTGAATATCGTTATAGACTTTCAAAATGAATTAGGCTGTTGGCTGTGGGCGGCGTACCTAAACGATTCCGCTATATACTGTCATCCAGCATGAAGAAAGTTAACGTCACCGGGACACCCGGAGTCTGGACACAAAGGTATAGATGAGAACAAGACACCGATGAACAGGCGCGCGAACATGCATACCGTGTTCTTACGACCACGAATATCACACTCCTCTCCCTGAAAACCGTTAAAAACGTCTGCACATTCTAGGCCGAAGGACATGATCCTCGCCCCAATATATCTATGTGGGCGAAGATGTTAGCCGGAAACATGAAACATTAAACTAAAACTGTGTTATTTTTGGGAAAACATCCCCTCACTTCTATGAAACCGAGCTATGGCCAAGATGCGGTTCTTGGAAAACAACTAAAAAATTACACATTCCTCTTCTCTTGAGACAGGGTTGGAAGCTTTAACCAGCTTGATACGGCAAAATCAGCGTGGGCTGATTAAGCAGGCAAGAAAACTAGGGGTTGCATTTGGTGCAGTAGATTTCACGTTTTACACTTAAGCTCCCCTACCAAATCTTTACCTCAATTCATTCAACCCCAATTAGTTCTCCTTCAACAAGAAACTTCACTCTTTCTATCTTTCTGTTAGCAAAAAAGCAAGAACGCCCAGACCGGCAAGCACATAAGAGAATTATAACTTTCTAACTGTCTTCTTGCTCAAACTGAACTCCGCCCCGCAGCCGCTACGTACATTTCGCATTCGCAGCTTAAGCCACAGCACCACCGTGGGCCACTGCCTTCCTGGCCCAGGTTGATAAAAACCCTTGCTGCTAGTCTTCCTCTCTTTGCTGACCATCAGTGCTCATGTAGCCCAGATCATAAATGCAGCGAGAGCGTTCCAAAACGATCCATGGGCGTCTAAGTAGCGCTATCGCGTGGTACATTTTAAGAAGTTAACGTAGATTTCCTCCTCAACTTTTCTGTTTTTTTTCTGTTTTGCGGTGTTAATGCATACCAATAATAGTTTTATGTGGCTAGTTTGTTATATTTATCTCTGTTTATTTTTTCACTCTCGCCTGTTTATGAATATATTTGGCCAAATATTTCTGCCGGTTATACCCACCAATTATGCGTTTATGTGAAAATGCAGGTCACTAAACGCTTGGATCTGTGGGGTATTTTGCAAAGACTACTACACATAAAAGTAGAAAAAGACAGTGCGTTTTAACATCAACGCACGTGGTGCATATTTTCCCATAAAGCCAAAAGGGGTATCAGAGGGTTTTATGGCTATGTCGCTGAAACGCGCCCGCACCGGAAAGCTGAACTCTTATTCGCCGTGCAAAGGTCATCCTGTCAACAGCCCATCCTTAACACGTGCGCTATTAAGAGTTCGCTGACAGAAGCAAGCTATAGTTAACAGATACCAGTGAGGAAGCCGTCATTAAATATTGTCAGAATACCCTGACCCTGTTTGTCCAGTTCACGACGGAGGCAGCGCTGTCAAACCAGGAATTCACACCGTGACTGCGATGATCACCTGGTGATACTACGAATAAAGGAAGCAAATTAAAAACATAGAAACATTTGTTACGGTGTTTGGTGTACTGACGCCGCAATTATTATACAAACAAAATTTTGAATTTTTCGGCATCTTTTAGTGTTCTTAACACAATGTATTTAAATAGGCCCGGAATTTTCTTTTTAGTTCTTATACCGATAGGATCGAATTCATTGGGAAATTGGAGTCTTTGCGCTCAAGTAGCTTTCAAAAATTTAACGTGAAATAGAAAGTACTAATTGCAAGCTTTGGTTCGATGGACAATTGGTAGCAATTTACATATGAAAGAAAATATTTCGCGAACCCTAGGTCAAAGATTGTCATTTTTAAGAAAATAGAGTGCCTAACGTTGACTCTACCTGGCAGCGGCACCTAAAAAAATTGTTTAAGCGAAGTACTAATTGCTGAAAATATACAAAACAGTGAAATAGACAAGACTGCGAGAATAACAAAAAACTAAAACTGACACCGACCATGAACGTTAACAAAACCTAGATGTTTCGGTTCCCGCACGGGAACCTCGTTTACAGTAAACTGAGGGTGAAAGACATCTAATTTAGGTTGGCTTCAAGATATGATGTAGGCAACGTGCGTACACGCGTCGGAAGTTTCCTGCATAGCGATTGTGTGTCCGTGGTCTGGAATGGCCCTGGTTTTATATAAATCCTCTCCTATGCTCCAGTTTTCCAAGTTATTCCAATTGGAGCAGTGTATTTCATGATGAGTTTCTTCATGTGGTCTCGCCCCAAGAGTTGGATTAGGTTTTGCTTTCTTACGTCATACATCGGCTGCTTGAGTGAGGACAAAATGTGGTCACTGACCAAGTCAAGTTGAAAACACAGAGACGTTTTGGAACCCGTACAGGTTCCGAAACGTCTCTGACTTGGTCAGAGACGTTTGATTTGGTCAGTGACCGCATTTTGTCCTCATCATAATACCGGACCAGACGAACTTTCGTCGAACCCTTGACTACGGCTGCTTGAATCTTTGCCAAAATTGTCCGTCCCCATGACATAGCTTCGATCGTAGTCTGCGCAGGCAATGCTGCAGATAACGCCAGGGGATTTTTCTCTCTTTAGTTAGTTTTCACTTTCACCAGTGAGTGCCTAACTGGTGCGTTGGTAAGTGCTTTATTCTACAGTGTTTAGACGTGGAACACTCGGCAAGTGCTCACTAATTCGAAAAGGCTTTTTTTATCAACTTTGATAGTTGGGGTGCGTTTTAATATTTCTCATGCGTTCTCCCGAACAGACCGGCCTCCATCTAACTCTTGATATTATGGCTGCAATCACAAACAATCTAAGAAAATATAAATCGCATTTCGCTTGGGGAATCGTTCCTGGAACGAATAGTATTGCATACGTGAAGAAGGCACCTATCATACAGAGGAAGAAAAAAGCGTGACCTCTTAGCTCAACTTAGTTGTCAGAAAATCACGTTCTCAGTAGACCATTCGCTGACATACATTACCAAGTGTTCCCTGACAACTTGAAAAACTTTCGGCCAACCGGGTGGAAGCATCTATTAGATGAAGTCCAAATACTTCAGTGCAAATGTATGGGCCGTTCAACAAAGACAATCCCCAAAAATCATGACCGCCATTGCGGTTTCCCCAATGATGTTATTGATTCTGTAATTTGGGAATAAATATATAAAAACGGAGAAAACTAAGTCAGGGTTCATCCCACCTCCAGTCGTTATATGAAGGCGTGAGGAATAATTTCGCTAAAACGGTCTCCCTAACACTGCTATACAAAAATCCACAGATATTAACAGTATGAGGCGAAAAGATCTACGCCAAACGATCTAAATTTTCATTGCACTTGCTGAATGCGAAGAAGGCAAACAAATCATTATGGCGATGATCGTTGGATGGTAATGGCGCGATGCTATTTGATGTACAAACCACCAAAAACAGTGAATATGCGTGAGGGATGAAGACTTGGACCCTAAAATCGCTCGATAAGAACGAAACTAAAAGCAATACATGACAATGTGGGTGGCTGGTGTAGCAGGCCAGGTTGTGAATATGGGTGGTATGAAATTTGGTCTAAAAATTTACTTCGGCTAAATATTTAAAAACACACTTAACAGACAACATGAGATGTCAGAAAGGAAACAAAAAAATTCCCCCGCACCTCCCCGAAGGGAATCGTGCAGAAATACGAATGCATTGGGTGCACCGATGAGTGTGTTGCGAGTAATGGCGTAATTAATGACGAGAATGTGAACGTAATCATTCATTCATCAGCACCTGTTTGTGTTATCGTTGTACCTGACGGCCACAATCACTGCCTTGCGATCGCTAAAGTGCACGGTCAAAGGGTCTTTGAGAAGCATACGCGCGTCGAAGTTTCGCGTAAAGACCAGATCAATGCAACTCCCGTGAATGGTAGTGGGGCACGTATCGAAGCCGTCAGAGAGGCAATGCATGGAGTGCCTGATCTGCATGTACTCGACCAGCCACTCGCCACTCTTCTTGCGCACGTCAACGTTGAAGTCGCCAACCCAAGACTATGGGGTCAGAGGGTTTGGAGCGCACGCGCACACTTTCCGTAGCCGCGTCCAGAAATTCATTCGCATTTACAACGACGACGACGACGAAGGCAGAACTACGAGGCGCGAGCGCACGTGCGACGACGGCGACGACGGCGAAAAAAATGCATTCGCATTTACGACGACGACGACGACGCAGGCAGAACTATGAGGCGCGAGCGCACGTGCGCGCGCTCACGTGCGCTAGCGCTGGAGGAATGCAGACGCACGCCGGCCAACGGAGCAAGACAACCCCCGGCTAATAAATGCATTCGCATTTAAAAGGCTGGGTGCAGTAGGCTGTGCAGTGTTTGTGAGAAGTGTATGCGTAGTGTTGTGTGAAGGGAGTTTATGAGTGAGTGAGTACGTGAAATACGGAGAGGGCCTCTGCGCACCTGATGCACAAGGGCCTTAGAAATCCTGTGAGCAGATAAGAGTGTGTGGCTTCTGTGTGCCCTATCTGTAGCCTAGCAAAGGCAACGTCTGTGTGCCTATGGCGTGTGTAAGTTGTGCATGGCCCCAAGTGTAATTTTATTACTTGTAATAAAATTGTCTGTTTATTTACTCTAGTGTGTTTGCATTTTTCGCGAAGTTGTTGCCTGATGTGTGGTTTAGTGTCCATGTTATATCTACGGTAATATATCTACGGTATTTTAAGATTGTAGCAGCAGCAGCCATTTTATTCTCGGTATTCTTACCGGCTTTCCCGCAGAGGCCAGGAACCCAGCCTATTTTTATCTCGAGACTTGAGGCATATGCCGATATAACAGCCGGAAAATTAGGATTGATTAATTTTTGAACGCTCTCTGGACGCAACTGCACTTACAAAGCTTATACAATCCGTATACACAATGTATTTTAAAATTTGGTGTTAGAAAATGTGATCTAAAATAATTAGAATACAGTGGGCTTCAGCCTCGAAAATGTTACTGTAAAAGTTCATCTCTTTACACACACTAAAGCTCCGTATGCGTGCAGCACAAGACAGAGCCTAGCCTCTTTGATGCGTCACAGTAAAAGTCTGCCTACTGGCACTTTTCCTGCAGAGACGAAGCATTGCATTATACCCACCCTTGGTGCCGTCTTTTGGTCCTGTTTCATAAAGAAATGGTTACAAGACGCAGGCCGGAGTTCTCAGGTGCAATAAAATCAATAATTGGTGCATTGTGGAATCCTGAAAAGTCGACTGTTAGCGCAGAAGCTTCTTCTGTAACTCTGAGAGGCAACGGCATGAAAATAGATGGATGGTTTGAAAAGATTTGCTGTGTGGATGTATCATAAATGGTTGAATGAAAGGGATGACTTGTCATAGAAATAATGTTTAAGGCATACAAGAAGTCTTTATTTCCTCTGGGGATGTAGGGACCATGTATGACACTCTGCATATAGGCTTTCAACAGGACTAGTGTGGAAGGTGCCACAGCCAAGGCGAAGCCCCAAGTTTAGCACTGGGTCAAGCGTTTCAAGTGCCCTTTTTGTTGCAGAACCATACGCGACACTGCGGTAGACGAACCGAGATCCTACCAATGTCGTTTAAAGGCGCAGAATAAGCTGTTTGTCTGCGCCGTAGGATTGGTGTGAGATGGCATGGAATCGTTCATGGTTTTTAGGCATTTATGTTGAAGCCATTTTCAGTGTGGAATGAATGCAAGTCTGTTGTTGAATAAGATACCGAGCAACTTGTGCTCGTCTTTCACAGCAATCGACACGCGATATACAGTAAAGTCAGGGTCGAGATGGATTCCGCGCACACGGGTAAACAAAAAGAAAGTACTTTTTAAGGGTTTAGTTTAAAACCATTTGTGTCCAAGTTTGTTCACCTTGGGCTGTACTTGTCGTTGAAAGATCGACATATTACATGATTTGAAATTGTTTTGAATATCATCTACAAACGTTAAACAGAAATTGTTGCTGGAAATTCCTTCTGGAGTGAGTTCATCTTGTCCATCAAGAGTGTGCAGCTGAAAGCACTGCCTTGAGGCGCAAAATTTTCCTTAACACATATACATTGGAAAGCGCACTACAAATTCTCACACTCAAAGTTTGTTTTTTTATTTACCTACAAAGGGTGTTCAGCATGTCGCATAAAACACCGAATGACTTCAGGTCCTTCAGGACGCTGTATCGCGAAGGCGTGTCACCGGCCTTTGCCATATCAAAGAACATTCTACAGAAGAACTATTTATAAATGAAGCCACATTTTATTAAGGATTCCAATGCAACCATTTGATCGCTGGTGACTCGACGCGCCCTGAACCCTGCCTCGCAGCTCTCAAGGAGACCATTGCCCTCGAAGAAATGCGTGTAGGTGTGGTATCATTGTAAATGTTATGTTGCCTGGTACTGAAGCTAGTGGCTACACGTGCTCAAAGCAGCCCTCAGCTGATGTAGTGAAAACCGGAAGTTGTAAAATGTCTGTGATTCGTTGTTTTTAGTTCCCTTTTTACTGGTTTTATTAAAAAGATCGAGACCACGCTTCTCGCAGCAACCACTCCTTCATCTAATATCAGTTCAATGCGGGGCCAACAGAAGCCCACCGCGTAGGACATTGTTCTCCTAACAGGAACCTCCGCGTTGCCGCCAGGCGCCAGTCCTCCGTGCAGGAGTTTATGACTTGCTCAATCTTCGCGGTAGAGGTTACACGAAAAATTGTATGTGATTACAACCCCAAGCACCAACCTTGGTAGCCACCCAGGTTGTCTGTTCCTGCGTCTGCAACACGGCTAGATCTCTCGGAAAGAACACTCCCTCAAAATTTCTTGGTAGCTGCCGAGAGTCGTATGGGGCATTGAATACACCGAAAGTTGGTCCTGCTACCCACTCACCGCTGTCAATTGGACGAAGCAAAGCTGGTCAGCCGAGACCGCCACCGAGTCCGCCGGTTGTGAGTGCCACGTGCATTCTGGGAGTCGGATTTCCCCCTTTCCCTGTACCCTCAGTAGTACCCACAAGTCGGCTTGTTAGCTCTTGTACATTGTCAAATAGTTTTTAAGACAATTGAGAATGATTCGAAGGCATACAGCAACGCAACTTCGCCATCGTGTGCGTCCGATTGTGTTGTCGTCGTCTTCATGCGCTATTTATTGACCCAAACGTGTGCTTGCTATTTTGATAAACTCGTCTGCAGCGTCAATTTTTTCACAGGATAACAGCAACACGGTCGGTTCCTTACCTTATGAGGACTCAGGGCTTTCCTCTTTAAATAAGCTTGTCATAAAAGCTCGGTTTAGGGTTTGTACTTGGGTAGAGAAATGATTGGTTCCTACTATCCATGTAAAATTGCGTCTCAAGTTCCGCCAAGAATGGTGTCTGTAGAGTAATTAAAATATTCAATAATGGCGTGAGATAGATGTCGGCACCTTTCAAAGGTGCTAAGTTTCAATAGCAGTCCACACATAAGTCAATATATTTATCCGGCTAGTGAATACAATCCAGCTGCCATCAGAAACGTCTCCGGTAGAACATAATCCCGCAGTATTTGTAGGTGTAATATACGCCATCAACTATTTTTATGTGAAACATACGTTGTTGGAAATTCTTTCTTTTCTGAGCTGTAGCAGATGACGCTGCATCATCGTCCGTTTTATGTGGAAACGGAGTGGTGGCAAGTGCTCGCACTGCCCCCTCGCGCTGCACACGCAGAGATTTCGGTTAAAGCCCTTATCCTAACTAAACGGGTCCTCTCCACTCTCTTACCACGGCTTGGCAGCCGGAGGACCTCGAGGTCCACTACATGGTGCCTGAAACCCGGGATCTTACGACAAGGCCTACCTCATGGACGCCCGGAGCCGCGCAAGCCCTTTGAACCGACGCGGCGCCGGCGACATTGGCCCAGCATCCCCGGCCGCGAGCTGACTGCGACGGAACGGCTTCTCCGACGTCGCCAGAGCATCCGCTCACAACTGGACGGTGTAAACCCCGAAGTGGAAGAAGCACTGTGAAGGGAGCCACAACTTTCGGCGTCCGAGGTGAACGTATTGCTCGAAAGAGTGGAAGCCCTCCACCAGAAGGTAAAGAAACTTGACGACCTCATATTTGACGAGACGCCAGACAGCCCGCTCGAGAGTGACACGTCGGATGCAGGCAAATATGGGGACACTGTTGTGAACACGGCAGCGGCCCTGCACTTCAAGTGGCAAGACGGGCTCGCATCCAGACCCACACGACCGGCGAATCCCCAGACTCCGAACACCAGCAAGGCTAAGTTACCTCAGCTTGACCTTTTAAAGTCTCCAGGGAACCGGAAGAACTGGTAGCCCTTTTGGATGCAGTTCGCGTCGGCAGTGCATAACAACTACGACCTGTGATCTACAGACAAGTTTAACTATCTAACCTCCCTCGTCGCCTGAGCTACTGCATTGACCGTCTCTGGACCCCAGGCGGGCTAGGAGTACTACAAAGACGCCATCGACATTTTAAGAAAGCGCTTCGGTAACGAAATGCCCATCTTACAAGGTCACCTAAGAAGCCTTCGGTACTTGAGGCCAGTTTCGTCGTCATCGAATGTACATCAACTTCGCCAGCTATACCACGAGGTTCAGTACACTTAAGAAGTTTGAAGGCGCTTGGCACTAGTTCCGCTAATTACTGCCTAATGTTAAGCTCTAGGGCGGCGTCAATTGTTTCATCGGATAACAGCGATACCGTCAGTTTTTTACCTAATGAGGACTCAGGAATTTCGCTTTTAAGTAAACTTGTTATAAACGCCCCATTTGTACATGGGTACAGAAAACATTGGTTCCTGCCATCCAAATAAATTTGCGTTTCATGTTCCACCGAAAATGTATCTGAGCAGTCTTAAATTGTTAATTAACGGCGTGTGACATATCTGGCCACCTTTTATAGGCGCTAATTTCACATGGCAGTCTACAAAATAATCAATGGAATTCTCCTGCCAGTGAATACAATTCAACTCGAGCTGAATCACACTGCTATGTACGTGTTATAAAGGCCATCAACTATTTCGATGCCAAAAATTGGTCATGATTGTCGGTCATGCCGGGAGTTTCATCGGTGACCGCATTCAAGCCGCTGGCACTCCCCGAACAAGTAAAACATTTCGCCATCTTCCCATAGGTTAATCATGAGTAGTATGCGAAGCAGCCATTGGGTCGACTCAAGATGCCATTATTTCCGCTGCGCGAGCCCTCGTTGCATCAGTAACAGCTTCTTGGTGGTGTTGATGTTCCCTATTGGCTTCGCGAGTCCAAAGTTCGGGATCGGCCTGTCGCCACTGCAGTTTCGTGGCAGCTGCTCCAGCCCTCTTTTCCGCGGCGCTGACCCTTGCGTTGACACTGACTCATCGCGGCGTGGCGGGAGGAGAATGAGGGGAGCGGAATGAGTCATTCATACCGCGGAGCTAGAGTAGCGCCCCAAGCGGAGTATGTAGCGGCTACCGCCGGAGTTGCCATTCGTTGCAAAATCCCGGAGAGGAGAGGAGCTTCGGAGAGGAGAGGAGGAAGGCGGAGAGGAGAGGAGGAATGCCTGGCATACTACTAAGGCTTCCCCTACGGGAAGATTACGATGGTGGTTGAACGCGAAGCTATCTCGTGATGCATTCTTTGGTTGGCCCATCTCTAGAGGCATCCTGCCACAATCATCATCAGCGAGAACTGCTCAGGGTTCCTCTGCGGGAAGATGACGACGGCGGTTTAACGCGAAGCTATCTCGTGATGGATTCTTTGGTTGGCCAACCTGTAGGGGAATACTGCCACAATCATCATCAGCGGTGCCTGTCCAGGCATGCGCGATGGGGATGTGGTACTCAGGGTTCCCTCATGGAAAGATGATGATGGTGATTGAACGCGAAGCTGTCTCGTGATGGTTCTTCGGTTGGCCAATCCCTAGGGGCATCGTACCACAATCATCATCAGCGGTGCCCGGGCAGGCATGCGAAGTAGGGGTGTGGAAGCCGCACGGCGTAGGGAGGGACATAGCCCCGGCCGTCATATGCTCCGCATCTAAAAAAAGAGGCAAACGAATTGAAATGTTGTAAATGAACAGCCTTTTGTAGACAGAGACACATGATCGCTTTCGCGTTGTTCAAATCTTTTGTCTGTAACTCAGGTTTGTCTAATGTTCATATGTCCCTCGTCGACCAAAAATCTAAGTATTCGATACTAACTATTATGCACTCGGAAGAAGTTTTGGTACTGACTGCGGTTTCTTTCGTGAATTTGCAAAGATGCAAAGGAAAAATATTCACCATCTTCCCGTAGGGGAACCTTGAGTAGCATGCAAAGCAGCCATGGGGTCGACTCAAGTTCCCATTAGTTCAGCTGCGCGAGCCCTCGTTGCATCAGTAGCACCTACTTGGTGGCGTTGACATTTTCTTTCGTCTTCGCGAGCCTGAAGTTCGAGATCGGCCTGTCGCCGCTGCAGTTTTGTGGCAGCGGCTCGAGCCCTCTTCTCCAACGCGCTGACGCTGGTGTTGACGCTTACTCAACGCGGCGTTGCGGGAGGAAAATGAGGGGGGCGGAATGAGTCAATCATACCGCGGAGATACAGTGGTTCCCGCAGCGGAGTATGCAGCGGCTACCGCAGGTGATGCCATTCATTGCGCAATCCCGGAGAAGCGAGGAGCGTCGGGGAGTAGAGGAGGAATGCCTCGCATACTACTCAGGGTTCCCGTACTTGAATATGACGACGGTGGTTGAACGCGAAGCTATCTCGTGATGAATTCTTTGGTTCGCCAATCCCTAGGGGCATCCTGCCACAATCATCGTCAGCGGGAATTTTTTTTTCTTTAATGCATGGAAATGTTAGAAAACTTCAAAAGACGAGACACTTAACACACAATTTAAGCACTAACAGACAGTCGAACAAAGATCAAAACTCAGGCAAGCAAACGCACGCATCTAAAAGGGGCAGCCACTCTGGTGGATCACTCTGCGCAGCATAAACGCTCCGCACCAACGCCGCCTGTTCCCGAAAAATGCACTTGGTCGGCCTAGGGGGTTCCGCATGCCGATCAGTCATACGGCACTTCCACAAGCTAAACAATCCTAGGAGGACGAAAACGTCATATGGCACCCGATTAACATCTTCAAATGGCAGGAAGCGAATGGTGTGCGGGGTGATGTCGATGTCCTTTTTTAGTGTCTGCTGCAAAACGTCCCAGAAGAACACAGCGTCCCGGCACAACACAAAACAATGACCAATTGTCTCTGGTTGATTACAGAGGCGACAATTGTCCGACCAAGGAATAGACATTCCTTTTTCGCGCAGCCATGTCTTAACTGGGAGTGCATCGTCAGCGGGAACTACTCAGGGTTCCCCTACGGGAAGATGACGATGGTGGTTGAACGCGATGCTAACTCGTGATTGATTCTTTGTTTGACCAATCCCTAGGGGCATCCTGCCACAATCATCATCAGCGGTGCCTAGCCAGGCGTGCGCAGTGGGGGCGTGGTATTTAGGGTTCCCCTACGGGAAGAGACAGACAGACAAAGAACTTTATTAAAAGTCCTGAGAGACTCTCCTCGATGGTCTCTAAGGGTCTTCATCAGGTAGTATCTGGCTACACCCGTGCCGGACGTGAGAGACCTTGGTCTTCCGCCCTCTCGCAGGCGCTCTGGACAGCCATGAGTTGCTTGTGCGGATCGTTGCTCGAGACAGTGCTCGTCCATTCGTGCTCGGTGCTGTAGTCCGTGGCCGTACGCAACGCAGGACATTGCCAGAACATGTGTTTAAAATTGCAGTAAGCGTCTGTGCAATTAAGGCAATTAGGTTCAATGTAAGGCAGGATAAGGCTGAACCAGCTCCTAGGCATAAACCTATTCGTCTGTAGCGTTGGGAAAGCTATGGATTGTGTTCGTGTGAGCTTGGTATGAGGTAATGAGAGTGTCCTCTGGAATAGCTGATAGCGGGAAATGATTTTATGAAAAGTGAGTAAAGGGTCTCTGTACTCGCCCAGCCTGTCACCCGGGATAGCGCGTGACCGGAACGGCATGTGAAACCTCACGCATGGTCGTTAGCTAACTCGTTGACGTTGGTGATTTCTGGGTGTACTGTGTGTCCTATGTAGATGACGACGGTGGTTGAATGTCAAGCTGTAAAGTGCGAATGCACTTCTTAAGCGACCCTGAACCTGCGTCCACCGGCGATGTCCGCATAGCATACCCACGTGGGGGATTGGCCAGGAATTTCCTCGTCTTCCTTGGCAACGGGGGGAGATGGGCGCGCGCTGCCTGGCCGCTGACATGGCACATAACCACGTGGGGGATTGGCCAGGAATCGGGCGTGAGAAGGGCTAATGCAGCCGCTTAAAGGAGTACTGACACGAAATTTCAAAGCTGAGATCCGCTCTAGCAATCAAGTACAACGACAACACAAATAGGTGTCTGTGAATAAATGCATCTTTCTTTCTTGTAGTTGTGTGTGTGTGTGTGATGTCTCTTTCGCGAACATTACCGAACCGCGCAAATTCAACTCGTGCATTCGCACTTTCACATTCTTACCCTCGGGGAAATGCGGGGAATTTTCTCGTGATGGATTGTTTGGTTGGCCGATCCCTAGAGTCATCCTGCCACAATCATAATCAGCGGTGCCTGGCCAGGCATGCGCAGTGTGGGTGTGGACAGCACACGGCGAGGCAGAGACACAGCTACGACCATAAGATGCGTCGCATCTAAGAAGGGATTTGTGATTTTACTACACCCATTTGGGCCGCATTATCAGACATAATGTAGTTTCATTGTTTTTATCCCATGCGTTCTTCGAAGATTGATTTCGTTGCTGGATACACTTCTGGCGAGGACATACACCAGTCTCATCCCCCCCGCTCAACGGCCAACAGTCTGTCTAGCTGCAGAGCGCACCCATGACCCGCGGAAGTGATGAAGAGGTCAGGTGTGTGAATGCCCGCGTTGTCAGCCACGTAGTGTGCCAAAGAACGCACCTCAATTAGCACTGATTGGGCGAACAGCATAACACTTTAGCGTTCACTACTATGCTTTGGCGGCAGTCATACCTTGCGCACAATAAGAAGACGGAAGACTGAAAGAAAACGAAGAAGGAGAGTGTTGCAAAATTTTATGTGGAGCGCGGTTTGCGTAAGTGGCGCGTGGCGCTCCTCTGAAATTGTGGGGTAAGGCAGTTCTCCTTGCCTCGTAGAGACTTCCTTTTGCCGCGCCTCGCCTTCGTAATTTTTTGCTGGCTCGGATTAAGATATCTGCCCCCTCCTGGCTTTTCTGGCGTCACTTGTAGCTACCGAGTAGAGAGTTTTTTTTTTGTTTTCTGTCTAGTAATTGTCATTGTAGAGAGTAATGATGTTTTAGGACATTTCGCGTGTCGTGTACAGATTAAGGAGGTGCTAGATCTTTGATAGTAGTTGCTGGTGTCTGGGATTAACGATGTTTGTCCCCTAGAGTTTTGTGCGTGTTGCGTACTTGTTATTATTTTTTGTAGTTGTGTTGCCGAGGTTTAAAAAGCGTTTGCCTCCTAGAGTGTTTCGTGTGTCTCGTCCAGCTGTCTTAGTTGTTATGTTTTTGTGGTCGTACGCCAAGGCGTAGGCCACGGCGGATCGAGTGTCTCTCTAGTGGCCACATTGTGTACTTCGTTTTTTTTGTTGTGTTACTTATCTAGTTAGCAACCGTGCGTTATCCGACCGCCGCACGCGTGCGCCTATTGTACGGCAGATTAGAGCCTGCGCGCAAAGGGCAAATGTCAGTGGGAAAGTTTCTTTTTCATTTTCTTGCGTCGGGCGTTGCCTTGTAGTATCTTGTTCCTGCAGTAAACAAATATAGTTAAATCCGCAGTAGAGCATCTCCACTCTGATATCATTCACTTCAGCAATCTCGGCACACGTAAAAACTCACGGGCCGGCCACCCTCTTAAAATATAAATAACTGTTGTATCGCGCCCTTCTTCAATGATTTGAGGTAGCGGACATCATTCTCGAGGGGAAGGGTTTGTGACCATAAGTGGCGTCCACGGCATGATCGGCCCACCACGTGTTGAGGTTGCTGGAATCGGAGAGGCTCACTTGTAGCAAAGCTAGACGCTGGCTCGCGCGCTTGTCATTTAGGGTAATTGTAGCATGCATCTCGAGGGAATAATGGCGGAGAAGGAAAAGTTAATGAACTGAGACGAGCCCTCGGCTTTGAGGGAAAGGACCTGCAGGAGTATGTGAAGGAAGAGATGGCACGGCGTAGAGAAGAGGGAAATGAAGATGTGTGAAGAAAGAGGGATGCGGTGGAAGTCGAAAGGCAAAGAGGGAGAGAAAGGTTTGAACGAGAGATAGAGAACCATAGGGTGGAGATGTACCTAGTTGGCGAGTGCAGTAGTTTGGAAGAGCTGGAACAAAACCGACAGAGGAGGAAGGAAGAGAGAAAGAAGACTGAGGCGCAGTTAACTAGCCGTGTAAAATCTCAACCAGAGGTCAAGACAGATGGCCGTAAGCGTCAGAAACGTCGTCGAGGAGAGTGGGCTGATGCCCCGAGTGGTCGTCAGAGTGGCGAGCTGCTGATTGTGTTCAGCTGTATTCCGGCATCCGGAGAGTTGCGACTACCAGTTGGTACACGCGCGTGAGAGAGCGATGCTTGCTAGGCGCGAGGAACGTGGAGGGCAGCGCTCGTGGAGCTCAGACTCCCGCGGGAGAGAGAGAGATAGGGGCCTATGGCTCTCTGGCATGCTGCCCACGCATTCGCACGTGGGGTTCAAGAGTAATCTGGCGATTGTCGTTTTGCGCCCCTTGGGGTACCTCTTACGCGAACCGTTTGCCGAGGAATGCAATCTCACTGAGCATGCGGAGTCAGCTAGCTATAGCTTGAGTGTTTCGATAGTCGAAGATATTTTGCATGTTTGGTTATGCTGTAGTATGTTCCTTGTCAGCGTGATACTGCTTGTGTCCTCGAGGCACGCGAATGGAGTTTCGGTGTAGGGTGAATTTTTTTGTGTGTGGGTATGGGGATGACTTTTTGACGGTGGTGCGCATCCATTCTTTTGCGAGTAGTGGAGCGCACGTGGGTCTCCAAAGCACGTGAAAGGTGCTTTAGCGGAGGATGCGTTTGTTTTCTGGATTTTCCCGACAACGAAGTGTGCGATGTTTCTCGTTTTGCGTGTTTTCTCGTAAGTGGACCTAGAGTGCGTCTGTAGCGAGCGCCCATGGTGCGCGAGAAATTCGAACAGTTGTGTGCACGATGTGGTGGTGCTGGAACTTGCGCAGTGCAGTCGACCAAACGTTCTCTGCAGGTGGGAGCGTGCTCCGGTCCGTGAGTGCGCGTTTCAGCGATCCATCGGAGCGGTGTGTCCGAAAGAGACACTGAATCGTCGCAAACTTTTTTGTTGCTTTTCCTGATTGCCTGATTAGAGCAGTGTGTATGTGTGGTGGCCTATTGTTTGTGGAGGTTAGAATATTCTGGGAGAATATTCTTTAGGAGGGAGCAAGTGTTACAAAGTGCAGGCCAGACACTCTAATTATTACATTCGGGCGGCCGACATGACGGCCGCCCGGACGAGGTCGGCGATTTGGCGTGGTGCTGCGGCATCCGGGCACCCCCCACTACCCCCCCCCCCCCCCTCCTTCAGCTTTGTGCTCGATTCCTTTCTTTCGCTGGACCTGCTACAAGGACAAAAGCGGGCTGCGACATTCCAGCAGACGTGGAGGTGCGAGGGATAACTTCATGATCCCTAGCTCGAACGCGCGCGAGCGATCGTGGTGAGGGGCCGGGAGCCCCGGGAGGGGGGAACAGAGTAACAATGCGGAAGACGTCGGAGCACGTTTGCGGGTTAGATCGGCGGCCGGGGGAAATTTATTTGAGCGGGCGCAAGCGGTCGCTGGGGACAGTCGGCTTGAGATTTCACCAGGTGCAATACGTTGGGAATGGTGCGAGGGTGACGCGCTTTAGCGTAAGTGCGTCGGCATGCTCGCGACGGAACGTGCAATGCCTCGACTTCGCGCTCGAGTGCGCCCGTCACCGCGAGTCCCATGGCCGACCAGCTTCCGGAACCCCGCAGCCCACAAACACGTAAGCGGCTGCCCGGCGAGGCCGGCGCAACCTCGCCGTGACTTTCCGTCGTTGAACCTCTGGGTTCTCTTTGCCTCGTAGAGACTTTCTTTTGCCGCGCCCCGCCTTCGTAATTTGTTTGTTGCGTCGGATTAAGATATCTGCCTCCTCTTGGGTTTTCTGGCGTCACTTGTAGCTACGAGTTGAGAGTTTTGTTTTGTTTTGTTTTGTTTTGTGTGGAGTAATTATCGTTGTAGAGAGTAATGATGTTTGAGGGCAATTTCGCCTGTCGTGTACAGCTTACGGAGCTGCTAGATTTTTTGTAGTATTTCTTGGTGTCTGGGATTAACAATGTTTGTCCCCTTGAGTTTTTTGCATGTTGCATACTTGTTAATATTTTTTGCAGTTGCGTTGCCGAGGTTAAAAAGTGTTTGCCTCCTAGAGGGTTTCGCGTGTCTCCTCAAGCTGTCTTAGTTGTTATGTTTTTGTGGTCGCAGGACAAGGCGTAGGCCACGGCGGATCGAGTGTCTCCCTATTGGCCACATTGTGTACTTCGTTTTTTTTTGTTGTGTTACTTATCTAGTTAGCACCGTGCGTTATCCGACCAGCGCGCGCGTGTGCTTATTGTACGGCAGATTAGAGCCTGCGCGCACAGGGCCGATGTTAGTGGGAAGGTTTCTTCTTCTTTTTCTTGGGTCGGGCGTTGCCTTGTTGTCTCTTGTTCCTGCAGTAAACGAATATAGTTAAATACGCAGTCGACCATCTCCGCTGTGATTTCAGTCACTCCAGCAATCTCGGCACACGTAAAAACTCACGTGCCGGCCACCCTGCTGAAATATAAATAACTGTTGTCTCGCGCCCTTCTTTATTGGTTTGTGCTAGCGGACATCATTCTCGAAGGGAGGGGTTTGTGACACTCTGAAAAATCGACCATACATGGCACAGCACCACTATTTCGCCGCAATTCAAAAGCAAGTGTGCCTTTTTTGTTTCGACCCCAAGCAGGCGGGTACTTGAGTGTGAACAAACTATAACACATCTACAAGCAGCTTCAGCTTCTGCATATGATTGCTGAAGCAGACATGGAGCGTTCCACAAATCTTTAAATCAAATTAGTCTATTTTCAACCCGTTGTTTCCATTACACAGTTTTCTGTTACCATGAGTTGTGTTGTACCATGAGGGATCGGAAAACTAGTGTCCCGGTGCATTATTAGTACAGCGACTATATGAGATGATGACGAAGGCAAGGACACGGCGACACACCGAGCCGCTAAGGGGCTTCGCCCTTAAAACAATAGGTGAAGACAAAGACTCCTTGGTGCTGTTGCGAGCTGCGCGAAACGCATAAAAGCCAACAAACGCTAACAAAGTACCACGGAGCGATAAATTACTTTCTTGTAGCTATGTGAAAATGCGCGAGATCGTTTCTGGTTGAGTTATTTCATCGAGCGATGTCGCTGAGCTTTGCGATGTCAGGATTATATAATTTTGCTGAGGACGAGGTATCGCGAAAGACGGAAGCTGACGGACTCGCCTTAGTTTAACCTTTTCATCATCAGCCTTTTTATGCTTTTACCTTTTTCGTTTGCGGGTTTTTCTCGAATTCCTTGCTATAACTGATTGCTTAGGCCCATAGCCCGTGCTAGACACATATTAAGAGTTAACGTAATTGAGCCTTAACTTCGAGAACAACAATGTGCCTAAAAAATGTAAACCTCACCGTAATATACCCTGCTGGTACCGGTTGAAGTTGTTAGGCCTAAACATGTACTCGTAGACACAACGCCGAGGCATCGCGTACCCGCCACCCGAATCCCTGTTACGCGACAGCAGTTCGGAAGCCGTCGCATACCCTCGTTAGTAGCCAATCGAAATTTAGCGTATAGGTTCTTGTACGCGCAGCCAATTGCAATTCCCGGCCCCATTTAGCCAAGTAATGCCCCAGCAGTAAGGGTTTTAAAACAGTTAGATTTAGAGTTTCAGAACAGGCAGATATAGCAACGTCCCTTTGTACAGAAATCCCGGAATGATGCTAGTGAGATGCCCGAGATCGTAACTGCCAGAAATAAAACTATTTTAGAACTAATTTCTCAGCATTTCTGCTGGATGGATGTCGCTACTTCGCTACAGTTATGTCGAAAGACGAAGGCGTTTTAAAATGGAGCTTTACTGTCCTCACTGATGCCGTTCTACGCTAATAAACCCTGCAAGAACGCCCACTTTCGCTGGCGATGATGATGAATGATAGGGGGTGAAGTATAAGAAAAAACGCTTCGCTTGGCCGGAACCGAAACTGGGTCTCTCGCGTTATGAAGCCCGTGTCTATCCGATTGCTTTATGTAGACATGGTAGGAGCGAACGCCAAGCAGCAGGTGCCAAATCCCGCCGCACACCACTGAGCTAAACATATCGCTTAGGAAGTGCACACCTGGCAGTTGCTGTGGGTATTCTGGAAAACTGATGCGTATCACCAAAGTAGCATATAATTGCAGTGTGGGATGTGGGCAACCAAATTCCATCACGAGAAAGGTTCGCCTTCAAACAAAGTAGTCATTAAAACGGATGGGCGGCATGATTTTTGTGTTATCTTCCACGCGACACATCTCTTCCTCCCTGTCCCTGTCTCTATCCTATAACTTCTGGACTCTCTCAACCACTTTCGTGCCATTCTAAACACGCTGTCTGACTCCCCCGCAGTTCCTCCATTCCCATTTTCGCTTCTCTCTACTGTCCCCGTCGAAAGCAAGATCATGACCTCAACACCTCCCGGAAGTGGGAATCGAGTGTTACCCTTCACCAGTGGCTCTTTAACGTCATTCCTTTGATATGGACATGAAATATAACTCTGCTTGCACTGAAACCCTAATATCGTTATAGGCCATACCTCTCCCCTATTGAAAATGTGGAGTTGATGGAATCCATCAAACATCAACATGGTCGATTATGGTAATGGCATTAATGATGGCATGACGGCAGATGACTGCATGCTGGCAGGGTGATGGATGACGGCATGCTGGTAGACGTCGGTACGGTGGTAGCTGACGGCAATGCGTCGGTAGCTGACGGCAATGGTAGCGTCGATGCTGGCAGGTTGAGTGACGGTATGATGGCAGATATGCGAAATTGCACAAAATGACGACGACATGAAAGGAAAGGTGGTATGCAATGCTAATTAAAAACTGGTTTTATTTCTTGTGAATAAATTTATGAAATAAGATTTGCAGCAAATAAGTAAGCTTGCCTATGCATTTTGCTCTATTCTTTCATGTCGTGATCATTTTTCTGCTATCCTGCTACAATGCTCTGAAAACTTATCAACCATTTTATGAGAGCTTAGAGGTGTGTGCTGGGGTGCTTAAAAATATTACACAAAACAAACTTGGTTTTTAACGTTGAATATATTATCATTAAATATCAAATATGGTGACTATCTTCGAACAGGTGGGCAGCTGAAAAGAAAAAAAAACTGAGTTACACACTAAAGCTATACAATCCAGATCAACTCAAAACAAATGTATATTCACATTTCACATACCTCCTTAAACATTCTGAGATGGTCACTCCGATGTGGTCCCTTGCTTCTGCCCTTCCTCTTTGCCATAAAATAGAAAGCCTGCAGAAAAAGAACATCTTCAAACAAATTAAGTGGAAACCATCCTGCTAGGACTTCCTTCAGGTCATGGAAGGTTGTTCTTGACCGGCACTGCTCTAAAAGGCATCGCATGGTGGCAATGCCTTTCCTGGGAACGGATTTTAGTAAGATGCAAGGCGTGCATGCATGCAACCGAGAATTTCAAGAGAACATGCGTTAGCAGCAGGTGGGAAGAAGCAAAACACCCTCGTCTAGAAGAATTCTATGCTCAAAGCGCAGCCAGCGAATACCAGGCGCAAAAAATGTAGCTTCAGGCGAGTGTGTTGAAGGTTAGGAACACGTTAAATTAAAAAGGGGAAGAAGGCCAGATGACTTTTAACCTGGTTGGATGCATTGAAGCGACAAAAAAAAGCACACAGTCTTGAGATGAAAGTGCAGACTAAACGAACGCTTGCAAAAACTTCAGCAAACTTGTGATGAATTTAGAGAAAGTTCAAAAATATGAGGACAACCGAGCTGTGCAAGCACTAAAGACCCTTTCGGAAGCCGCACAAGAAGGAGAACGGGTGTGCCAAATTTGCCTGGAACAGATTATCAATAGTGATAAGGCGCGCTGACTAGACAGGAACCCACGTTGCGGCAAAGTGTTGTGGAAGGCGACTTCTTGTAAAGGATACGAGCATGTGAGGGGCAAAAAACTGCTGAAGCTGCCGTGTCAAAGCACACTAAAAATCTTGTCGGACCTTCTGCACAGAGACTCGAGTAATAAACCTAATAAGGAACGGCTTCAAGTGGAGGGACAAAGCTTGCGGTCACTAAAAGACCATACTGCAGCCTGATTACTGACGAAATGTCATAACAGGAAAAAAGTAACTTATGGCTGCCAAGTCGACATATTTTGGCCTTGATATAATGCTGTGAACCTTGAACCGGTGGTGCCAACACTGAATTAGCCTGCAGGCTCCTTTGGTTTGTCGCTGCGGGGGCTTTCCACGCTGACTTATCCCGTTAGGGTATTTTTTACCTGGAACAGGAAAAGCATGACCGGCTCCGTAACCTGAATTTTAGTGTGCTCAACTGTGTAAAGAGGTGGGGTTCTTCATTATCCATATTGTCAACAGACGCCACAAGACAAACAGCGCCATGTTTCTAGGCAATGTTCGGTTGACAACACACTACAACATCACCATGTTTTGTCTACATCCAGCGCGGCCAAAATGACCCATCGTTCCTTTTATTTGACCAAACCACCTCATTAAGAACCTTAGAACAAATTTTCTTAGACGAGAGAGGGGGGATGTTTGATGGAATGCAGAAAGTTGTGGACTGTTTTGTTCTCAAGGCCCTCTTAACGATCCAATAAAGACTTGTCACCTGTGAACCCAGTTTGGCTCCTAAGCTGATCACACATTGAGCCGAACCTGGAAAAAATTAAGCTGTCCCACGCCACCTTGATATTTTCGCCTTTCGTCATCAGCAGCCCGAAGTTCCTTCAGAAAAAGCCCAAAGGTCACGAACATGCCTACAGAATCGAAAATTCCAGTAAAACAAGCTGAATAGTGCAATGCCATGTTAAGGACCATGCATCTACTCCACGTAAATATGTGATTACAGCCTGTTCAGCAGGTGTCTCAAGTGAAGCATGACAAAGCGCAGTAACACAACAGCCGAACCAAGAACTGTAGCGCGGATGGCTGATTGTGTGGCCGCTTTCCGAATTGACGCACCGCATCACCGATAGCGTGCACCACAGGCGACGCGGCGGAGGAAAAGAGAGCTACGTTTCTCACAGGCGGAGAGGAGCATTCAGGCGGGCTGCACAGCACAAAAGGGGGGATATCAAGCAGCTGTGTCACTTCTAAATGTTGCATCATGTGCATCCTAGTTCTCTTTTTTACTAAGAACTCCCACCTTCGTGCTTGTGTTTCAGCAGTCCAATGTACAATGGCAGCAAAGGTTCATGTTAAACAATACATAAAGACGTTAAATACAATACATCCAAATTCACTGATTCCAAACTCGGAGAGCAATGAATTGCTGAAATGAAAAAGCCGCCCAGCATAAAAACAGTGCTATTGGAAGACCAAAGCACTGCACTCTCGGTCAAATTAGGCAAGTTCTGGTAACTGAATTTCACAGTGCACGTCATAGCATTGCACTACAATTGTATAGAACTAGGTGCTCACCTATTGTAACCAACCTGAAAAACAGCCAGTGACATCTGATGAGAGGTCCACCCAAATATCCACCCAAAGTAGGGCATGCCAGCTGATCTCCACTGCAAGGTGTAACAGTCAGTAGCCTGCAAGATAGAAGTGAGTGGCAAACAACAAGCAAGTTGCATTAGCCTTAATCCTTCAAAGTTCTAAATGCGATATTAAGGTGTCGAGCAAGGTGTTCTTCACACTCCAAGCGAAAATATGAGAACGTTAAAATACCACATTACCTGGATGTAAGGATGGCCGAAGTGACTATCACAGCATAGTGACAATGTCAACGATCAAGTTTCTAACTCAATTCTCTCTTTGGAAGTAGATGCCGTTCATTATGACCAGTTCATGTATGCGTAAAAAGGTGCCGAGATGAGCTCTCTCATTGCTATACGGCAAATTGCCTTTCCCCGATTCTGTGACAAAGCGCAGACCTAAATGATGATAACGTTGCCTTAACAATTAGGGAGTGCCTAGCGTTCCGTCCAGCGGAATGCTAAAAACTGCTAAAGTTCCGTCCAGACTGAACGCCAAATCAAAACCAGCCAATTAGCCGCCATTTCTCATTCTGGGTTTTTGGGGTAGTGGTTCCGCGGCTGACTACGAACGTTGTAGGCCCCGGTTCGATTCTCGCACCGTTTTTTTTTGTGTGTGTTTGGGCCCTGGTTAGCGTTTTGTAATAGCAAAACTTCCCGCCCGCTTTACAATTCACGCGATGAGAGCAGTAGGTCTTGGTTTTTTACTCAAGCGGCTGAGCCGCTCCCGCTCGCTGGAGCCAAGGCCGACGTAGCCATCGCCAGTTACACCCGATCTCCTGTAATTATTACCAGTGATTAATAATTAACAGTGACTCTGGCTAGTCAGTGAGCGGAAGCGGTTTGGCCGGTTAGGTAAAAATCAAGACCGACTGCTCTCGCTGAAATATTGTGAAGCGGGCGTCGGGTGACGGCTTGGAATGAGCTAGAGTTAGTCCGATCATCTGTAATTATTAATAATGATTAATAATTATCAGTGATTCTGGCTAGTCGTGAGCGGTAGCGGTTTGGCCAGATGGGTAAAAATCAAGAAAGACTGCTCTCAATGCGAATTGTGTCTCCTCCGGACGGAACTTTAGTGACAGTTGCCGTTCCGTCTAGACGGAACGCTATACACAGCCTAACAAATTTTGCCAAAGGAGGCTGGAAAGGCTGTGATGAACTGCTGAACAACAATACAAGTGAAGCAATTTTTTTTTTTTTTCTAAAGTCTCTTCTAGGTGATTGCAGCTTAAACCAGGTTCAATTCTCCTTCCCACGCAGTGCTTGAAGCCCACATGATGTGTCGGTGCATGTTTTCAGCTGGTACCGTCAATATCACGGCAACAATTTTTTTCCTTCAAACCATAAATCTAATTAGTACTTAATAATGGCCGCGATGTCTTAGGGAAGCATAGGGAACCAGATTTAAGGTTGTGCTCACATTGACATCAAACCCATTGAAACGATTTTCAAAAATGACACACATTGGTATAGGCCGCAAAATTTGAAACATGACAATAATGCATTACTGCCAATAATGACAATAGCCAGTGCTTAAAAAATTATTGCGATGAGAAAGAGGTTATCCTCTTCTGAAAACTTAAGAAAAAACTTTCAGTGTGATCTAACCATCTAGAAAAGGCTGTTCTCCCATCTATTCTCTAGCGGCATATTTTCTAGAACTATATTTATTTACATGAAGTTGTGTTTTTAACAGAGTGTATTCTTTGCTGTGCAATTATGTACACAAGCTACTAGAAAGAGACCTTCGGCCTTAACCAGTCCAGAGGAGACCCACTTTTTTTTTTTAAACATTTGCTCTTGTGCGGGGTGCACTCAACCACAGAATGAGAGCCCAATACAAAATTTAACTGAGCAACACGCGTGGCCGCGAATTATTCGGAGACGGTAGTGAATGTTGCAGTGCTTAAACGCTCCCCATGCGCGGCCAGCATTGCTTATGCCTCTGCACCAGACGCACGATACGCATGTAGTTTCGGCGTGGTAGCAAATTCGGGTTGAATGAACGTTTTCGGTGCTACTGATACACATGCACAAACATATATGCGATTATCGAACGATTGGAACACTCAAACATTCACTGCACATGCGGGGCTTGCGAGTGTGACGCCAATTTCAGCCATCTTACCCTCAATCTGAACGCAGAGAGCCTTGTTTGTACCAGTGCACTTTACTGAGTGACCGCTTTGAAAAATGACAATCCCTGCAGGTAGTGTAGACTGCTATGTGTCTCGGCTAAAAGTTACCTAAAGCGTACCCCTCCAGTCCAGGTACAAAAAATGATGCGAAGAACAATTTGCAATTCTTTAAAAAAAAACTACCCACAAAAAAAAAACGAACTCAACCTGAAGCGGTCGACCGCGCGTATTGGCGATCGGTTGTTGCGAGCAACAAAGCGTTTAGTCAACGTAGCAGTATGATCCTACTTCGCTCAACAAAAAGCCTACAAACGGCACAAACAATAGGGCTCTTCGATTTACAGACTCGAATTCACCGCGGATATTCCGCCGGGGGTCCGATGATTCCCCGAAGCCATAAGGATACACAAGAAAATCGAATGCCTGACTGCTTTCAGGGAATCGGCGGTGAGTCCGGGACTGTAAATCGAACAGCCCTACTGTTTCTATCCCGCACGCAATATCCGCGGTCGAAAGGCAGATCTCCGTAAACCTCAAAATCAGTCGCTGTCAAAAACATTAGGGCTAACCGACGACGCAAACGTCTAACACGGAACGGAAGAGCCCTGCCCTGTTAAATACACAAGTAAAGTGCAAAAAGTTGACTAGTCACTTACCTTAAATCACAGGCGACATATCTTCGTCGAAACAATAATCCGATGTCTTCAAAACAACCACAACAAAGCCACTCGACAAGCGCGTGCAACTCCACCGTCTCGGCGGCCAGGAAGAAAGGGATGCGGCGGCGTGATGGCGTGGCGATGTTGCTGGATGGAGCAGTGGAGTACTGAGGCCGGGGTTTCGGTTTCGACTGTGCCTTGGTGTTTTCGTAACGCAGTTCATACACGGCGCGAATGAACAAAATGCGTCGAAACAAATTCTGCCTTGAACACACATAGACACATAGACACATAAAGCAATGTAAATAGAAAGATAAGGTTGCCATACCCAGCAAAAAGCTGAGCTTGTTGGGCTATCCTGTATATAAGCGATTGAGTTGTGGAATAAACGTTCAACATCACTTTGGGGGAAATCACTTTTGGTTAAAAACTACCAAGAACAGGCACATTTTTCGTTTAAAAAATCATATCGTGCTGTCAGCAATGATGATGAATAAACTTTATTGGAGACCAGGTGCTGATGTTAGGGCACCCGCCCGGTGGGAGGCTTCCTTAGTCCGGGATGCCTTGGGCTATGCTGGCCATCCGTGCCCTCTCCACCAATCGTCGCTGGTGTGGAAGGTCGGAGCTGGTCAGCAGCTCCACCCACTGCTCATAAGTAGGGTTGGGGTTAGGGGTGAGGGAAGGGGATTGCTGGCACTCCCATACAATGTGGTACAGGGTGCCTGGGTGGGGGCAGGAGTTGCATGTGGCAGGGTATTGGGTGGGCTACATGGCATGTAGCAGGGTGTTATGTGGGTAGGAGTTTGTCTGTAGGCGCCGGAAGGTAGTAGCTTCATCGCGAGAGAGGTTCGGGTGGGGGAATGGGTATTTGCGACGCTCGTTCCTGTAGTGGGCGAGTATTTCGGCGTATGTTTGCAGCGGGGTGGGCTTAACTGTTGCTTCCGATGGGGGTTCGTGGCCCTCGTGGGAAACGGCCCGGTGTGAGTGAGCGCGGGCAGCGGCGTGTGCCGCTTCGTTACCCCCGAGGGATTCGTGACCTGGAGTCCAAATTATATGCAGTTCTGGGAGTAGTTTCGCTTGTTGCAGAATTTTCAAGGCGGGTTGTGATATGCGTCCTTTCAGGTAGTTCCTGCAAGCGGCTTGGCAGTCAGTAACAATGGTTAAAAAGTCTTGGCCTGTTGTGGCGGCAAGGGCAATGGCAACCTCTTCAGCTGTTTTGGTGGAGTTGGTGAAAACAGACACTGCAGCGAGCTCAGTTCCTCTGGCATTAACCACGCTGGCGGCTTGTGCAGATTTGTGGGGGTCATCATCATCATCATCACCAGCCTGTCTACGCCCACTGCAGGGCAAAGGCCTCTCCCATTATTCTTCAACTACCTCGGTCCTGTGCCAACTGTGACCAATTTATCCCCGCAAACTTCTTGATCTCATCTGCCCATCTAACTTTCTGCCGCCCCCTGCAGCGCTTGCCTTCTCTAGGGATCCACTCTGTTACCCTTAATGACCAGCGGTTATCTTGCCTTCGCATTACATGCCCTGCCCAAGTTCATTTCTTCTTCTTAATTTCTACTAATATGTCTTTAACACCAGTTTGCTCCCTGACCCACTCCGCTCTCTTCTTGTCCATTAATGTTACACCTATCATTTTCCGCTCCATTGCCCGCTGAGTCGTTATCAATTTAAGTTGAACCCTCTTAGTGAGCCTCCAAGTTTCTGCCCCGTAGGTGAGTACCGGTAAGATGCAGCTGTCATACACTTTCTTCTTCAACGACAATGGTAGGCTGCTATTCATTATCTGATAATGTCTGCCATATGCACCCCACCCCATTCTGATCCTTCTAATTATCTCTGCCTCATGGTTGGGATCTGGGGTCACAACTTGGCCTAAGTATACATATTCGCTTACCACTTCCACTGCCTCGCCATCTATCTCAAACTGCTGTGCTGTCCCGAGGTTATTGATCATTACTTTAGTTTTCTGCATATTAATTTTCAGGCCCACGGTTCTACTCTGTTCGCCCAGTGCGGAAAGCAGGCTTTGCAATTCATCCCCCGAGTTACTTAGCAAGGCAACGTCATCAGCAAATCTGAGGTTACTGAGGTATTCTCCATTAACCCTTACTCCCACCTGTTCCCAATCCAACGTTCTGAATACTTCTTGTAAGCATGCTGTGAATAACATTGGAGAGATTGTGTCTCCTTGTCTGACACCCTTCCTTATAGGTATTTTACTGCTCTCCTTATGGAGGATGATAGTAGCTTTACACCCCTTATAGATATCCCCTAGGATTCTTACATAATGCTCATCTACCCCCTGTTTCCGTAATGCCTGAATGACTGCTAGGGTTTCGACCGAGTCAAATGCTTTCTCATAATCTATGAAGGCTATATATAGGGGTTGAGTATACTCAGCGCACTTCTCTATCACCTGATTGATCGTGTGAATATGGTCCATTGTTGAATAACCTTTACGGAACCCTGCTTGTTTTTTAGGTTGACTGAAATCTAAGGTTGCAGAGATTCGGTTAGCGATTACCTTGGTAAATACCTTGTAGACGACTTCATGTCGCCTTTCTTATGGATTAGGATGATGTTCGCGTTCTTCCAAGATTCCGGTACCATTGTGGTCATTAGGCATTGCGTATACAGGTTTGCCAGTTTTTCAAGTACAATTTCTCCGCCATCCTTCAAGAGGTGTGCTGTTATCTGATCCTCACCAGGTGCTTTGCCCCCTTTCATTTCTTTCAAAGCCTTCCTTACTTCTTCGGTCGTTACTGGTGGGATGTCTATCTCCTCTGAACTACTGTCTCGTTCGGCATTATCCTGTATGTCCCGGCTACTGTACAGATCCCTATAGAACTCCTCGGCCACTGTGACTATTTTATCCCTATTTGTGATGACATTGCCTTGCTTATTCTTAAGTGCATACATCTGATTTTTCCCCACGCCAAGACGTCTCTTTACTGCTTTCAGGCTACCTCCGTTCTTTACAGCGTATTCGATCCTCTCCATATTATACTTCCGTATGTCAGCTGTCTTGCGCTTATTGATTAACGTCGAGAGCTCTGCTAGTTCTATTCTGTCAGCTGCGTTAGAGATTCTCATGGTTTGCCGTTTTCTGATTAGATCTTTCGTCTCCTGTGAAAGTTTACCAGTATCCTGTCTAGCCATAGTGCCCCCGACTTCTACTGCACACTCCGTGAGAATGCGTGTAAGGTTGTCGCTGGCTTCCTGTGTCGTAAGCTCGGCTTCCTCGTTAAGGGCGGAGTATCGGTTCTGCTGCGCGATCCTGAATTCTTCTACTTTACGCCTTACTGTTTGCTCATTTATCGGCTTCTTTCGTACTAGCTTGTTGCGGTCCCTCCTCAACTCTAGCCTAATTCGAGATCTTACCATACGGTGGTCACTACACCTTACCCTTCCGAGCACTTCCACATCCTGCACGACGGGGTATGGCGATGCATCTGTATATCGGGTGCAGGGGAGGTGGTGGTATTGATTATAAATGGTGCGGGATCTTGCTGCTCGGCGTGCTTTGTTGTAGGTGGGGTGCATATTTCTTGGGATTGGAGCAACGCGAATGTTTTGTCGTATAGCCAGAGGGATGCGAATTTTCTGGTCGTGGTTGGGCGGTATAGAGTATTGAAGTTTCAAGAGCGTTGCCCTACCCGTTGGAGTTAGTTTAGGCCGCTGTATTTGAGAAGTGTGGTGTGCCTCTTCGCATTCTTCCCATGTGTTGTGGACGCCAAGTTGCAGGAGTTTAGTAGTCGCTGTCTTTGGAGGGAGACCCAGGGCTGTCTTGTATGCTTGGCGAATCGCTGAGTTAAGTTTAAGGATCTCGGCTGGTTTAAGGGTTAGATATGGAGCACCATATGCTATCCGGCTGATGAGGATGGCTTGTATTAGCCGAAGCGTGTCGGTTTCTTTGAGGCCGAAGCGACGATGGATGGGAGACGCGATGTATAAGGTGCATGAGCTGTCTGTCAGCAAAAAAAAAAGAACCAGACCACCGGAGGATCGAACCACCAACCTTTGCAACACAAAACGAGCGCGTTACCACTGCACCACCGCCACAATCACCATTTATGTCCGAACAAGTGCCATTTATTTGGTTTGTCAATCTGAATCGCCCACGAATGCACAAATATTGTGAGTTATGTTTACTGCTTCTCCTATATAACCCATTCCGGCAGTCATACCGCTTCTTGGGCACGCACCAGTCTCCAAAACGAGGCTCACCTTGAGACGTGTAGCCAGCTATCTCAACCTAAAAGAGATATCGCACATCCCCGTTCTCCCCGACGAAAGCCAACGTAGCTATGAGTGAAATGGCACGCGCGCCCGGAATTAAAATTATGTTGTGTAATAATACCGTGCTTGGATCTGTCTCAAGGCAGCTGATTACAACTAAGGAGGATCGGCGAAGCGCTAGACCCGTAGTCTGCCGCGTACAATTTAAGCCATGCCACGGACGGTTCTGTCCGCGGGCTCAGCGCAGCGAAAATGAACACGTACGGTTTGACGGTTTGACCCTGTCGCAGCGAAAAAAAGCTGCCCATGTTTTCAACATAAGGGTCGGCACTGCCATCCTTACACCAAAAACGGCGAATAAAGGGCATACAGTTTCATACCAGCCCTCCAAGTTCTGGCTTAAAAACAAGAAGCGCTAATCAAAGTAGCTTTTCTCTAATATGCCAAGTTTTCAGCAGCACCTTATCAAAAAGCAGTTATTGTTTTTTCTTCTCGAAATTCCCAATGCCACCACTATGTTTCTGTTATTATATCAGTCCTTCGCTATCGAATGAATTTTGGCTTGCTGCCAGCATTCGTTCGGAAAATGCCTTTCCATCATCAATACAGCAGTCAAGCTTGCCGTCACGCGAACATCTGCCGTCATGGCGCAGCGTGCGTGCCAAGTTTTCGGCAACACCTTTTCAAAATGGCAGCTTTTGTAATTTTCTCGCAACGGTCAATGCCAAAGCTATGTTTCTGTTATTACAGGCGCTTCGCTCTCGTATACGTTTTGGCTTTCTGCCGTCATTCATTCAGAAAATGTCTTTCCATCGTCAATTCAGCAGTCAAGCTTGCCTTCACGCCAACATCTGCCGCCATTGCGCCGCAAGCCTGCCAGCATGGAGGAAGGTGCTGGAAGGTGCTGAAAGGTGCTGGCAGGCATGCCATCATGCCTGCCAGCACTTTTCAGCGTCTCCTTCCAGCAGCTTCTATTACAGTTTCTTACGTACATCAAGCTTTCCAAGGCGACCATCAAACGCAATCAACCTTTCCAGCAATGAATCTTGATGGTTGGTTCATGGAATTTTCAACAGGGTCCCGGCCATGTCGCTCAGCAAACGCCATGCCTACGCCATTCTAGGCCTTACCGATCAGCAAAGGAGGTTGGGTGGTGAATCTGTATAGGTGCCGTTAGGAATTAGGTGCTATGTTGCATCGTTCATTACTTTCCAATGATGGTTGCGATGGCTTTGTGGTCACACTGATATGGGGCAGTCCCAACCGATGACACGTTCATTGACACTGTAAGGTCTGTGCACGACTGCTCCGGTATTCTTTTATTGCTTTCCATGAGTATGGCGTAGCAAAGCATACTCCTCCAAAACAAATCGTGCTCGCGAACCACTCTCTCTGGTGCAGAAATACAAACATTTGAATTTCCCAGCACCACAACGACGGGTTTGCCACGCATGACAACAGTGTAACCATAGACTTGAGAGATTACATTTGCATGTCCAGGTTTCCGAAATAGAGGACGGAGCCGTGCCTCTGATGGGCACCTAGGCTGCCGTCCATTATCCGCGCGCGCCAAATGCATGCACCTGAAAAAACCTGGGGATAAAGGATGCACATCAAACAGCAATGACCAGCTGTTGCTAGCAAAGCGCTGTCACTTTTTGCTGACGGACACAAACTTTCCAGGGCACACTAGCTCATATCCTCGTCGTTCTGCCATCTACTTATCAATAACTGCAAAATTTAGCCAGGATGAGGGTAATGCAACGAATGCCACGGTAAATCATGGCTGTTCTTGGTGAGCATCGACGCATGGAGACAAAACGTATTCATACGCTTTACACACCGCAAAAATATGGTTGTGTAAGTGCGTACACCAAAGAGCACCGTTTATTCGCCACTTTATGCACTGTTTTTCCGGAAACGAGATTTCATTGTCAGCGAAATCTCGCCTTCAGGCAGATGTTCTCCCCAGAACAAGTTCACCTGCCGTCGCTCAAAGATCGAGTCCCACCACAAAGAATTGACATGTTTACACTTCCGCTACAGGGAGCCCTCCATCGGCGGTAGTGAAAGATTCCGTCCGTCGTCCTGGTTGCCGCTGCCCCTTCGTTGTGCAGTCACGCTCTTTGGAAACGCGAGCGAAATTCCTACCATTTTCTTCGCATCTATGTGTTGCGTAGACTTGTGCGCCGCCTGCGTTATGCGCTGTGCACTGGACAGTTTGTTATGGCTGTCACTGTTAGACTTCCGTCTACTTTCAGCTTCGTCTGATTCGAGTACGGATCTGTAGTCATTGAAGACGAAAGCACAGTCCGATTCCACATCTCGCCGGGAGCGTCGGTATCTGACCTAACCTCTCCACGCACTAAGCCTTGCGAAGTCATGCCCAGCACCTCTTCCGTGGCCCACTCATCCAAGCCGGCACTCGCGTTCCCGTGGTTTTGCTCCGTGTTGATGGCGCCGCTTGAAGCATTGTCGACTGCTCCTTCCGAATTCCCTTTCGGCCTATAAAGCACCGTCACGGTCTGCGGGTTGCCACTAACTTTATTCGAGCTGGTTGGCGTGGTCGCTTCGGCGTTGTCCGCAGTAGTGCCGTTTGGATTGGAAATGCCGGAGTGGTTGGCCGAAGGGGAGGACGCTGCCTGCTTCGGCTGCACGCGGTTGGGCGGCTCGCTTTCCTCAGAGTCTGCCGTCTCCTGCATCATGTTGAGGATGCAGGCCACAGAAGCCGTCAGGACAATGGCCACTCCAACGTGCAGCCAGAATTTGTCACTGCTGCGAGAATGAGATGACGTTGAGGAAAAAAAGGCGCCATGAAGACAAAACACAATTCTGCTTCTTAAAAGCTAGCCAGAAGTCGCGCATTTAGATACGAATTTGTGATGCAATGCATAGCATCAATGTGTGACACACGCCGAGGCGGTACATGAATGTTTCTTCGCCAACTAATTTAACTCAGGACTGTCGTCCTGTTTGTATTTTTTGCGCATAGTGAACATGATACTAAACCCACTCGCTTAGCTCTTTTGATTCATTTGGAAACATGTTTGTCTCGATAACAATGACTGCAACCTCATCGCAAACTTTCTACAAAGAATCGAAATATTCACTCTAAGTCCTCGTACGGCGTCTCCACCACAATACTACAGAATGAATATTCCATATACCCATAGTGTGCAAATACGGTAAATCAAGTAGCCGTGCATTCCATTGAAAAGACAAAGGCACCTGCGCAGGTACATTGCTCGAGGCAAAACGCAATTTGCGCCCCTCGTGCTGTCCAAGCACACATGAAATTTTTACGTCAGATCATCTGTTTGGCTTCGTCATTTGCCGAATTCGCACACTTGGTCGCTCCATTTTTTTATTCTGGAGTGGTGTGGTAATAACTACCAGTGTTATTAATGCTGGAAATAAAATATACAATGCAGTGGCGACTCCGCAGCCACTTCCATTGATTTCGTCAGATGGTTATAGTGGGTACCTTTTCCCCCCTGCGCTCACCTGCGTTTCTGTGCACCGGGCTCGGCGTGAGGTGACGGCGACCTTCCGCGGTGGCCTCTCACTGCCGGGTACGCGGTGTCGATGGGGAGGCGGGTCATTCGGAGCACCGGGCGTCCTTTGTCCTCTGCCACAATTGCCTCCGTGCTGGAAGCGGCGCTGACTGGAGCGTCCAGGATGCCAGCCTCGAAGTTCCTTAGGATGCTCGGTATCGAGTTGTTCATGGGATCGGCGTACCTGGCGTTCATCAAGGCAGCCGAGATGGACGTTGTCGGGGGCTGCTTGGCCGTGCGTATACCTCCCCGCTTCGTCTTCTTCACGTCCTGCTTCATGCTGTCTCGGAAAGCAGAGAGTTACGGCTGTATTTCTTAGAGTCCATACGCCGGTTGGGCTTCTTATTTATGCAACATTATTCTTTTTGCCATGCAAGTGTGCCGAATGGACGAAGGATTATTCCGGGACGGGTCAGGACGTGCTGAATATGTGTGTATCGAATGTGCCGTTGGTTTTGCTGTTTTCTATCATTGTCCGCGTTCTTCGATTTCGCTCTGCCGAAGCTAGGTTGTACACGTCACCGAAAGGACCCTCCCGAAATTCCGCCATCCGTATATGAGTGGCGAAATGAGCGTATTTTTACTGCATGTACCAGTTGTGAAGGTATGAAAGTTAGCAAACGCGTGCTAGTGCTGTGCTGAAAAATTATACCTTTTCGAAGAAAGAATTTTTGAGTTGTGACCATGCCAAGCTGCCAATTGTGGATATATGTGTTAGGCAGATGAAAATATGAGTTAAGCTAAGCACACAAATTACTTTTTATGTAAACGTGTTTTGCCTCCTGCCGTGCAACACACACTTGGTTAATTGCACGCGTACTATAGGTTCTCGCGAGCGTAGGTGGCCAAGGACCAACACGTTGCTCAGGTCCGGCAGCGCGGAAGTAGTCGGAAACCTATAGCTCATCTCGTGTACCCGAAACGGGGACGCAGAGCGTGGTAGCAGTCATCTCTATTGGCCATCTAATCAGACGGCGCGGCATGTCACACTGAACTTGCACCTCACAAAGACAAGAATGAATGCCATTTAAGGTTTTGGATCCATTTTGAAAGCGTGCAACAGTTTATCAATTTTTTAATCTGATGGAGAGACTCCCGCTCCGACGCCCGCCCGCCATTTCTCGCCTGCAGAAGTCACGCCCCCTCTACCTCCAGGCAGTGCGCATGCGGGGCTCCGGTTTCATCAATGACAAGGGTGAGAAACAGGTCCAGCCGGTATGAGTCTCCTAGGCTTACCCAGAAGAAACGTTAACGCAAAATTTGTGTACATCGGCTTCAGGAGAGACCGTCTTTTGAAGGTGTAGTGTGAAATCTTGCACAATTTCTGTTACAACGGCAATATGCATGATCATCAGGCTACAGAACAATCTCAGCAGACGTTAGGGAGCAAATTGAACGATTTCAGGGGAAGGTTTAGCGCTATAGGTATCAGAAAGCACCTAGCATGGAATTACGAACCTAGGCCGGCGGTGTAGCTGGGGTTGATAAATGGCCGATAGGCGCGGGTTGCCTGAAGCTCCTTGCTTTGAACGTCTGTGCTATGAGGCAGCCAAGGTATGACTGACAGAAGCGTCTATGCAGGATCGGAAGAGGTCTTCGAGGGCAGGCGTTACAACGGTACTCAGGCGTGGCCTCAGAGGTGCTGGAGACGCAGCAGCGGCTTCCCTTGCTGTAGTGATGATGATGGTTTTGGTGGTTGTTTGATGATGATGGTATTATTGAAGATGATAATGGGGATGACCATGCAGCAAAACTTCATTTCGACAGACTGATTAAGAAAGCTGCCACGGGTATTTAGCCGAGCGTAGGCGACAAATGAAAATTTCGATATCAATACAGAGTATACAAATAGGAAAACATTAGTGCCCTTACAGCCTCTCGGAAGTATGACCAGCCAATCTGGGCGCATTGTAATTAGTGGACGAAGCAAAACATGTTTGCTTTTACTTTGAAACTCTTTGTGGGTAATTAGCTTATTGAATTTAAGAAAACTACGGTTTTTATTCCACCTTACAAACACGGTGCTGTCGGTGTTATTCTGTGTCTTATAGTGTCTGTGTACCACACCAACACAACCGCTAGGCGGAGGAAAGACAACGGTAAGGACGTGTCGGGCTGTTAGATGTCCACGATGACGTGTACCCCCAGCTGAACGCAGTATATATCGAGGTTTACAGCCGGAAGCCTAAGTGCGCCAACCCCCTCTCTTAGCCCACCCACATGCACGCAGAAGCAACCAACGCTGATGTGGGCGTGCTTGGACGTGAAAGACACCTGCGAAAAACGTTGTTCTGGGAGCCGATCAAGCTCTAGGGGCAACAACACCATCGAAAACATGACCTACACGAGGCCCCTTCAAGAAAGAAGACAGAAAAAGGCTTCGGTGGGTTTTGCAATATAGAGATTTTCATATAGTGCATTTATATTGTAGCGTGTAAATAAAAATAGACAGCACTTTTAATGACGAAGTACATGGATTGTCAAAAATGCGACACAGCTGGGGCAAAAGCACCTGCCAAAACGCATTCCGTCCTCCTCCTCTTCCAGTACAGTCTAGCGATTGCCGTTAGCAGGAATGATCCACGGCACCACTGCAATGTGAGACAACCATGACAATATATCATCATTATTGCTAACATCGGCCGCTCAAAGTGGGCAAGCTGATTTTCCTACGGGAGAGATTCTCAGCTACTCAGCAAGGTGGGGCTTGAGGCGGCAACAGTGGTGGCTGCACGTTCTGCAGCAGCGGCTTTCCGTTGTACCCAATGCCCATTCAACCCTTCTGCGCGCGTCGAAGCTTCGTTGATTCCCGTTCTTCGTCCTCCAAGCGAACCACACCTATCCCTCCCATAGCAATTTAAGAATGCAACGGGTGGAAGTGGCGTCGATTGTGACAAGGGGCGTAAAACTTGGGAAAGCGGCACCGGCGGTGGAAAGTAACGCGGCTTCTTTGTACTGAGAACTGGGGCGATTATATATATACAGTTTCGAGGTAAAAGAGAACGTATTACAACAATAAATTGAGCGATTGCCACAAACGTTTGTTGGCAATGTCCTCGCTTGCAGTTGCACCTAATGCGCTACCGATGGCGGTAGCAAGCAAGCGAAGAAGCCGGCATTTCTGTCCTGTAGGACACAGATCAAATCCATTCCTTGACTTCCCACTGCATCGCAAGAACACCGCCACTACTAGAGGACGCAGTGAAACAGGAAAAAGAATGGGTGTGCACATTAACCTGATGTTATTTATGAGAGACTACAATCCAATCCAAGCGTTATTAGGCTGATTTTTTTATTTCTCCGTGGCTCCTAGCCGTCCGCTACCTTCCGTGCTCATCAGGCGTCCGCTGAAATACGTCACCGCTTCCTCCCGGAAGCTATGACTAAGGAACTAAGTTTCGAGGTCACCGCTCAATCTGTAATATGGCGGAACGACGACTGAAGTTCGGAAAGGAGGACACAAAAGAAAGGACTTGATGGATACGAAAAAAAAGACTCATGTTATCAGCAGGTACCGCACCTGCGCGGTGAAGTTTGTTCCATGATCAGTCAGTGGTAGCATGCCGGGCAGACACAGTCGCCAGCCGTGCGCGCTACTTACGACCTCATACTAAAAGCGTGTTACCAACAGAGGATAAAAAAATATAAAGTTCGGTTTGATAAAAAATATAACGTTCGGTTAATTCATGCGCCGAAGCTGCACGTGGGCTACGTTTCACGCCGTTGCGGAAGTCCCCTGAAGAAATTAGACCACATCAGGATACTTGACTTGCGCCGAAATCTCACCACGCCCGTGTTTTCGTTTCCATTAGAAAAATGGCATCTGTGGGGCTGAATCCGCCCCGCGTGCTTGGGCTCAGCAGCGCAACGGCTCACCCACTCAACCACCGCGGCGTGTTTTCCACGGGGACGTATGTCGGCACCATATTCGGGGAACCTAACTAATCCTGGGAGCAAAGGATTATCGGCGGCCTTTCAGAAATCAAGGAAGGCATGGTTTATTGGCACAACGAACCAAAATAACGGCCGCTATATAGCCTGTAACCACATAAGTATTTGAAATACTTTTCAATATTACCACAGTTCTGCCTGCGATGCAAGCTCTGGTTCCGCAAATGACAGATGGCGCCACGCGGCCAGGTTAAAAATCACCTTAAAATATATACCGGTGTCCTACCAGAGAACGATCCTGTAGGAATTCTCGCGATGGTTCTAGAGACAAGCAGTAGTCCCAAACTTACAATCGCCAAAAACAGAGAATCTTTACCGAATTGCCCACAATCTAAATTCCCAACCAAAAGCACATGAATGAAAGAAAAAAAGGGTACGATTAGGCTCATGCAACCACTGATCATGAGCGAGATATTTCGTAGCCTATCATACCACAAATTTAACCGCATCAAAGAAAGTAAACAGAAACACACCTTCATCAGGACAACATATAAGGCGGTCCTCAACCTGGAAGTTTTGACCGTGAGGCGAACTAACAAAGGCTGGACCACCAGGGTTACGATGCATAGACGGGGCTCGAAGAAGAGGAAGGCATTCAGTCGATGAAGGGGTGAAGTAAAGATATTCATACCACAGAATGGACTCGAGAAGAGTAAGACAAGAGCGTGTGAAGATCAATGGGGGAGCCGTTGACCCTGCACTCGTCCTAAACAGGATGTTGGTTATAATAACGGTGAATAGAACCGCAAACTGGGCTCTTCCTAACGCTATTCAAGAAATCGGAGAAACCCCTCACCTAGAACCGAGAAAGCAGATGGAAAAGCAAAAGCAGGACGGCCCACCGTACAGGAGGCACGGACCCCCACCCTCTGAAAAGAAACTACTGCATGCCTTTAGACATGGCACCGATTCAGAAACCCCGCATAAAAATTCTCCTGTACCAAAAATACGGATCCAATTTTACACAAGAAGAGGTGATATCGCAGGATCAAGTTCATTCTGGGAAAGTCCCAATATCATAAGACCACAGTAGCCAGGCCATGAGTAACCAGGAGACCACCTTGGGATGTACGAAAGCATGTGGCCTCAGTTGTTATAGTTGACTACTCTGGGAATCTTTATGAATGCATGACCCTCTAACATACAAGAACAGAGAAGTGGAAGTTGAAGCCATCCTCTTGGCTATCCTAGTAGCGGAAGTATGAAACAGCCGCTGTTACCTCATTACAGACCCCCAAAGAACATTATACTGTTTTCTGCATTGACATACCTAAGCGTTTCGCTAACATATTCCCATCCACAATAGAAAAAATTAACAACGTCACCTGGACACCCGACCCAATGGCCCCAATGGTCTGTATGAGAACGACACACTGACCACAAGGCACACGAAGACACATGCCGTTTTCTTGCGACCACGACTACCTCAATCTCCTCCTTAGAAACCGTCAAGAACTCATCTAATGCGTAGGACCACAATATTTCCACTTGTTACAGAGTTGTCTCAATGCCGAATCATACACTCTGTGCAAGAAAAGCCGAGACAAGTATCTCAAAATCTATCAGATATTAACGTAACATCAGGCATGAGACATAAACTTATATCTCTGCTAAGATCGGGGAAACATCCGCCCTCTTGCACGCAACCTAGTCCTGTCCAATAGCATGGTCAGAGAGAACAAATCAAACGTAGCATATCCCGCTCCTTCGAGTCGTGAGAGGCAGTTTGGCCAGCCAGTTACCTCAATATCCGCGCGAGCCTATTGAGAGGACAACAAAAAGAGCACCGTGTAAGTGGTGTTGTAGGCTTAGTTTTCACCTTTAAGCCTTCTGCCAACTGTTCACCCCATTTCTTTAACCACAGCTATTTTTTCCTGAACAAAGATCTCTCCCTGTCTATATATCTATTTCTTTCTCTCGGAAGAAGGCAAAATTGTTCAGGCCGGCCGAGACATCACGCCGTAACAAATTTAATGCACTTACACTGACACCTCCTCGCTCGAAACTAATCAACGCCTCGCATCCGCAACCTTTTTCGCTCACATCTTAAGTCACAGAATCGCAGAGGGCCTTTGTCTCTACCATGCAACGGTGATTGAAAACCCTCGTTGCTAGTCCGTCTCTTTTAGATGACCTTTAAGGCTCGAGAAGCATATGTCGAAATTACACCAACGGCGTTCGAAAACGCTATATTGGAATCTAAGTATCGATATCGCACCCTACATCTTAGGATTCAAACTTCATCATCATCATCATCATCACCAGCCTATCTACGGCCACTGCAGGGCAAAGGCCTCTCCCATTATTCTCCAATTACCTCGGTCCTGTGCCAACTGTGACCAATTTATCCCCGCAAACTTCTGATCTCATCTGCCCACCTAACTTTCTGCCGCCCCCTGCAATGCTTGCCTTCTCTAGGGATCCACTCTGTTACCCTTAATGACCAGCGGTTATCTGGAATTCGCATTACATGCCCTGCCCACGTCCATTTCTTCTTCTTAATTTCTACTAATATGTCTTTAACAACAGTTTGCTCCATGACCCACTCCGCTCTCTTCTTGTCCCTTAATGTTACACCTATCATTTTCCGCTCCATTGCCCGCTGAGTCGTTCTCAATTTAAGTTGAACTCTTTTAGTGAGCCTCCAAGTTTCTGCCCCGTAGGTGAGTACCGGTAAGATGCAGCTGTCATACACTTTCTTCTTCAGCGACAATGGTAGGCTGCTATTCATTATCTGAGAATGTCTGCCATATGCGCCCCACCCTATTCTGATCCTTCTAATTATCTCTGTCTCATGTTTGGGATATGGGGTCACAACTTGGCCTAAGTATATATATTCGCTTACCACTTCCACTGCCTCGCCATCTATCTCAAACTGCTGTGATGTCCCGAGGTTATTGATCATTACTTTAGTTTTCTGCATATTAATTTTCAGGCCCACGGTTCTACTGTGTTCGCCCAGTGAGGAAAGCATGCTTTGCAATTCGTCCCCCGAGTTACTTAGCAAGGCAACGTCATCAGCAAATCTGAGGTTACAGAGGTATTCTCCATTAACCCTTGCTCCGACATGTTCCCAATCCAACGTTCCGAATACTTCTTGTAAGCATGCTGTGAATAACATTGGAGAGATTGTGTCTCCTTGTCTGACACCCTTCTTTATAGGTATTTTACTGCTCTCCCTATGGAGGATAATGGTAGCTGTAGACCCATTATAGATATCCTCTAGTATTCTTACATAATGCTCATCTACCCCCTGGTTCCGTAATGCCTAAATGACTGCTAGGGTTTCGACCGAGTCAAATGCTTTCTCATAATCAATGAAGGCTATATATAGGGGTTCAGTATACTCAGCGCACTTTTCTATCACGTGATTGATCGTGTGAATATGGTCCATTGTTGAATAACCTTTACTGAACCCTGCTTGTTCTTTAGGTTGACTTTTAGGCAGAGATTCGGTTAGCGATTACCTTGGTAAATACCTTGTACACGACTGACAGTAAGCTGATCGGCCCATAATTTTTCAAGTCCTTCATGTCGCATTTCTTATGGATTAGGATGATGTTCGCGTTCTTCAAAGATTCCGGTATCATTGCGGTCATTAGGCATTGCGTATACAGATTTGCCAGTTTTTCAAGTACAATTTCTTCGCCATCATTCAAGAGGTCTGCTGTTATCGGATACTCACCAGGTGCTTTGGCCCATTTCATTTCTTTCAAAGCCTTCCCTACTTTTTCGGTCGTTACTGGTGGGATGTCTATCTCCTCTGAACTACTGTCTCGTTCGGCATTATCCTTTATGTCCCGGCTACTGTACAGATCCTATAGAGCTCCTCGTTCACTGTGACTATTTTATCCCTATTTGTGGTGACATTGCCTTGCTTATCTTTAGGTGCATACATCTGATTTTTCACCACACCAAGACATCTCTTAACTGCATTCAGGCTGCCTCCGTTCTTTACAGCGCGTTCGATCCTCTCCATATTATACTTCCGTATGTCAGCTGTCTTACGCTTATTGATTAACTTCGAGAGCCCCTGCTAGTTCTATTCTGTTTGCTGCGGTGGAGATTCTCATGGTTTGCCTTTTCCTGATTAGATCTTTCGTCTCCTCAGAAAGTTTCCCAGTATCCTGTCTAGCCATAGTGCCCCCGACTTCTACTGCACACTCCGTGAGAATGCGTGTAAGGTTGTCGACGGCTTCCTGTGTCGTAAGCGCGGCTTCCTCGTTAAGGGTGGAATATCGGTTCTGCAGAGCGATCCTGAATTCTTCTACTTTACGTCTTACTGTTAGCTCATTTATCCGCATCTTTCGTACTAGCTTGTTGCGGTCCCTCCTCAAATCTAGCCTAATTGAGATCTTACCATGCGGTGGTCCCTACACCTTACCCTTCCGAGCACTTCCACATCCTGCACGACGCCAGGGTTATCGCATAATAAGAAGTCTATTTCATTTTTGTGCTCCCCGTTCGGGCTTCTCCAGGTCCACTTCCGATTCTCCCGTTTACAGAGGAAGGTATTCATAATGCGTAGGTTATTCCGTTCTGCAAACTCAACTAGTAGGTCCCCCCTGCTATTTCTACAGCCCAGGCCATAGTTCCCAACTGCCTTGTCTCCAGCCTTATTCTTGCCTACTTTAGCATTGAAGTCCCCCATAATTACGGTATACTGCGTTTTTACTTAGGCATTGCCGATGCCACATATTCATAGAAGCGTTCCACTACTTGGTCGTCGTGGCCTGCATGTGGGCGCGTAGCCCTGCACCACCTTGAGCTTGTACCTCTTATTTCGCCTAATTACAAGACCTGCTGCCCTTTCGTTAATGCTATGGTATTCTTCTATGTTGCCAGCTATGCTTTTATTGACTAGAAGTCCAACTCCCAGTTCTCTTCTGTCCTCTAGACCCCGGGAACATAGGGCGTGTCTATTTTTCAGCACTGTAAATGCCTCGCCTGCCCTCCTAACCTCGCTAAGACCGATTACATCCCATTTAATGCCCTGTAATTCCGTGAACAACACCTCTATACTCGCTTCGAGAGATAAGGTTCGCGCGTTAAACGTTGCCAGGTTCAGATTCCATTGGTGGCCTGTCCGGATCCAGGGATTCTTAGCACCCTCTGCTGCGTCACAGGTCTGACCGCCGCCATAGTCAGTTGCTTCGCAGCCGCTGGGGACAGAGGGCCGTGGGTTAATTGGTGTATTCATGGGCGCTTGTGGCCGTTACTACACCAGGGTGGCCAATCCTGCTCTGGTGAGGAAGTGCATTACCGGTAATGGTCGCCGGGGTCAGGCCGCACCCCAAGCCCCTTTGTCCAATTCCATCAATACGCGGATTTATTTATTTTTAATCCGGTAGGAATTGTCCGGCACCGGGATTCGAACCACGGTCCTTCTGCACGCGAGGCGGGTGTTCTACCTCTACTTCATCGCTGCATCCTTGGATTCAGGATTCAAACTTAGATGTCTCCAACTTTTTGCTTGTCACCTCCACCAGAAAACCGGCCGCCCCGGCTGGGAATCGATGCCGCATCCTCGTGCTCAGCAGCAACGCCTTAGCCACTGAGCCAACACGGCGAGTATAATTTGTAATGTATTCGACATGTGTATTCCAAGAAAGGTTGTTACAAATATACATGCCAAGGTGCATATAGGACGAAACGTTATTTAGGTAGTTTTGAGTAACTGCGTAGTCACATGGTACATCGTAAGAACTGCAATGTGAAATCCGCATTGCCTTACATTTGGTAACGTTTTACCTCATTAGCCACGCGTCGCACCAAGATGAAAGCAATCGAAGGTGAGTCTGAAGGGCAAGACAATCTGTATTAGTCCGGATTTCCCGATAAATCACAGAATCGACGGCGAATAGTTTAATGGACGATGTAATGGCACTATATAAGTCGTTAATGTTAAATAAGAAATAGTAAGGAAGCAACAACTGAACCTTGTGGAACGCCGGAAGTCACAAGGATAGCCGGGCAACTGTAGTCTTTTGCTCTTACAAACTCGGCCCTATATGACGAAAAAACATTCCACCCACTTTAGACGTTATATCAATGTTTAGCATGTTAAGTTTCCGGAGGAGTAACTTGTGGCAAACGGTATCAGATGCATTTCCAGAATCTATAAAGATACAATCGACCCTTGACGAGCGATCAGCGGCTGAGAAAAAATCGTAGTGAAGGCATGAAGCTGTGTCTCGCATAAATATGATTTCCTATATGTGTGCAGGTAAAGATTAAAAAAAGCGCGACCTTTAAGAAAACTTACGACGCCAGTATAAATGACATGTTCAAGACGTTTAGCTTGGAACACTCGTTAAGAAAATGGGGCGATAATTCCCACAATTATGAACGTTGCCTGATGTAAACAAGGGAACCAACTTCGCAACCGTCCAGTCGTCCGAGAGAACTCCTTCTTTTAATGACTGCGCAAAAAGTCACGACAGTATAATTGAGAAATAAACTTCGGTGCTTTGAAGAATTTAGGAGATATAGGGGTAGATGCGTGAGGGAGAAGAAATCTCTAAGTTTAGAATAAATTTGCGTATGCTTGCCCATTCAACATGTACCGAATCAATTACCCAAAATGACGAGCTTGAACGCCTGGAAGTACAGTCGGTGTAGTGTTCGCAAAGAATTAAGATAATGCATTGTTGAAGGCGATACAAACATGCCAAATGAAAATGATTTCGTCCGTTTAGGTGGCAAGTACAATGACTTTCTTATCGCCTCCTTTTATGACCAGCCGAAACTTGTGGGAATTCTTGTGCAGCATTGATCGTAGCGTGTGGACAAAAAAGGACTGGTTAGCCGCAGACAGCGCACGCGCATATTCGTATTTCTCAGACACGTTTTTCTCTTTCACACGACTTCGAACGCTTGGCTTGGCGCTAAACGCGGTTCTTTTTGTTCAACCAGCGTTCCAGTGTTGGCGTAAACCAGGGTGATTTGTCGTTACTCGCAATATTGCGCATTTGTATGAACTTGGTAAAAAGTTCAGTGACTTTATTTCTGAAAAGCAGCCAATAATCATTTATATATGTTTTTTGGGGAAAGTAGTATAGAAAGATGGAAATGATGTTTTCAAGTCCGGCGTTATTGGATGCTAATAAGCTCGATTGTAGTCTCTCATCAGTTTTGTACTTATGTGTTTACTTGGCCATGAGCAGGGAAAATCAAAGACGATTACTTCGTGATCACTGAGGCCTGGTAATGTAGACAACGAGTGTACGGGATTGGGAAGGGTATTTAAAATTAGGTCAGAAGTTGAAGCACTTGAGTATGTAATACGAGTCTGTGACTGAACAAGCTGCATTAAATTGAATTGCGGGCATGTTTTGGAGGAAGCAAGCGCTTTCAGAGGAGAACGAGACAACTGATAACAAGATGTTCCAACGGATGTGCGAAATGTTGAACATTACTTTTATAATGAATACTGGCGTCGCGGGGAACCTCACGTGCAAGTTACGTAAGACTTCGTGAAAATCATTCTCAAGCCAATGGCACATTTGGGGATCGATAACATGTGCTAATAATGGCGTCGTATTGATTTAGGCGAATACGGACACACACAAACTGAAGTGAACATACAATGGGAGTTTTGCAAGACATCAATTCGTCTGAAACCGCCATCAAGACGCTGCAACCAGAGCGCGAGCCCCGGTGATAACCTAATAAAGGAATATTTTTTGTCGCACTGTAGGATCTCAGTGTTTTGAACTTTTGATGAAAGCCAAGCTTCAGTGAAAACTACCACAATTGGATAGGCAAGTGTTTACTAAAGAAGACAAGCCAACGCAATTGTTAGTAACGGTTCCGATATATACAAGTAAAAAAGAACAGTCGGAATTAGGGGTATCGTAACTGTGATGTGCGACTAGCTATGACAGCGGAGAGGACCGGCCGCTGGTACACAGGATCACCATGATTAGGACGATAAGAGGGGGTCCACTCTGTACAGTTCTCTCTCGCAGACGTAGATAGGTGTAGATTTTAATGCCACTGACTAGTTTATTGTATCTAAGGGAAAATATACGACCAGTTGTCTTGGTGAAGTTAATTATCTTTTCTCTTGTGGCGAGCGTAGCTTTACAGAAATCCTCGCTGATTGTTGTTTCTGAGCCACAAAATTTTGCCGCATGGGGCAAAACATAATTTTTACTTTTCAAAGACTTGAAACGCACTACACCTGGCCGAGTTCTATCACGGCTGAACGGTCACAGTCTGTGAGCACGCGCAATCTTCACGTCTGGTAGCTGCAAGATTAACATTATGGCGTGAATTGACCACACCCCTTTTTCACAATCGACCCATGTTTCTGATGAGGAATCTTGGATCCCACGGAAAATTAGCTTTTCGTGAAAATATAAATACTCATAAACATCCAGGCGCGCCTGGAGGGACGCGTGTCGTCTCTAAAAGCGGTTGCTGCCATTTCCTCCGCATGAGGGGCATGTTGGAAATCCTCAAACGAATTGCTCGCTTTTCCAGATCTGTTAACCGAATTGTTATATCGAACGACTTCGACTCAAGCAACTTTTATTTGCCCTCACCTCGTCTGTGGATTGAATGAACGTATCAAGCGTTCGTCTTGGTGATTGTTAATTCTGAATAGCCACCAGAACATCCCTGTTCCTTTACTAGGGTCTAGTCTTGAGGACCAGGGTTGAGCTCAACGTCTCCGCTAAGAAGCGAAATTGCGCAAACAAAGACAACTCTACAAAGGTGCTGGAAAAACACGTGGGCATGGGAACAGCAGCAGGAAAAGATTAAGTGTTTGAAAAAAGAGATGGGGCAGGGCCATTCTGACAAAAAGACAAAAGTGGTTGTAAGCCGCCGGCATCACTGCTGCCTTCCATTGCCCACTGAAAAGTAAACGGTGTCCGACAGTCGGTTATATGCTACTCTTGCATTGATGACGATGTCCCGCTGGCTTCTGCGTAGTACAGTTCCAGCATTCCACATAGTAGGGAACCCTGCTTGCAGCTGGATGATGTGTCAAGCAAAGGACAAGCGGCAGCTTCATGCGCAAGATCCAGGCGATCCGCGCTGGCAGCAGGGAGCAGGGCATGTTGCAAAAGATAGCAGCGAGCTGTCCAAAAGAGGCGGAAGAGGCGATGAGGAGGAAAAACAACTTTATTGCTGCCATTGAACGGGAAGAAAGGAGTGCGGGATGGTTGTCGGTCATCCGTGGTGGGTGGCGTCCCTAGTCCGTGATGCCATGGCCAGCTGCAGCTCGAATGACCCTGGTCACCAGGCCACGCTGGTTTTCCGTGACATCGCTTGTCAGCAGGACCTCCTACAGCTCCTGTGTCGGTGCGATGACTTCAGGTAGTTCGGTGACGCCTTTACACTCCCACACCATGATGTACAGGGTGCTGGGTGTTCCTGAAGCAGAAGTTGCAGTCGTAGCTGAAGAACGTGGGGTGTATATTGCACAGCTGTGTGGCGTGCGGAAAAGAATTTGTCTGCAGTCTGCGGAATTGTGTGGCTTCTCCTGAAGTTAGGTTCGGGTGGGGCGGCGGGTATCGTCTTCTTGATAGCCTGTAGTGCTCTAATATGTCTCTGCTGCGCTGGGGACTGGACGGGTGTTTGTCGGCAGAGTGGTGAATTCCTATGAGGGTTGAATCCCGGTGTGAGTGGCCTCGGGCTGCGGTATGTGCCGCTTCATTACCCTCTAACGACTCGTGACCTGGTGTCCAAATGATATAAGTGTCCAGTAAAAGTTTTCCGTGCTTTTGAAGCCTTATTAGTAGAGCAAGTGCCATCGCTGAGATATGGCGCTTTTGAAAATTACGGCACGCCGCTGGCGAGTCAGTATTATGGTCATCTGGCCTTAAGTATCTGGTGCTTTTCTGGTGGCAAGCACGAAAGCTGTCTCCTCGGCAGAGTCGGTGTCATCTGTATTGACCGTTGCTGGAGGAAAAAATGTATTGTGAGCCTGGAGATGTGGTAGTGGTGCCTCAGTCCAGGAGACCAAGGGACGACCGTGCTGTCACAGCCCTGGACACCAGGAGTTAGTGGTTGTAAGCCGTCGGAATCAGTGCTGCTCTCCAATACGGATCTCCAATGATGATGATAATGGGTGAAGTGAAAGATGGTTGAACCAGTTTTTTTCGTTAAACAAACGGGGACGATGATGATGATAATGGGTGAATGAAAGATGTTTAAACTGCTTCATGTTGTTACATGATGGCGAGCGATGATGACTGATCATGAGAGAAGTAAGACGTGGTTGAACCGCAACGATCACAGTGCATGCATTAAAAGCTTGGCGTGTCAACCATCTTTATTGTTAGTGATTGTTTTGCTATTCGGGCTCTTGATATTTTTCCGTTCCATTCCTGTTTACCCCCGCCTCGGACTGAGGCAGCCGGCCATGTGACGCACGCGTCTGCCTCCTTCCGCGCAAAGCTGGACATTTTTCTTATTTGCGGAGGTTTTGTGGAGGCTATCGGTACATCACAGCGCTTATTCGCAAGCCTTATCACCTGTTTCAAGAGGGACTGGAAACTCCCCTTTACTGCAGCGCCGTAACTTCCTTCCGGTTTTTCCGGCGCCGTCAAAGACGGGTGCGTCTGGCTTCCCGCCGAACTACTTGATACCACCCGCACGCTCTAATAGGGTCTTTCCTCGTGCGGAAATGCAAAAAATTCCCTCAGCTCCGTCTTAATATGACGCCATAAGGGGAATGTTCTCAAAGTCACCGTGACGTTTCACATTTAGGCTTTAGGCTGTAACTTTACCAGAAATGCGATAAACGAGCTGATTTAACTTGTCAAACCATCAGTACAGCAACGTGCTAAATCGAGTTTGGCCTTGAAGCGGTCACCCTGTCGCAGAAGTCGGCCAGTTTTTTTTTTTGCTTGTGTGTGACTCAACTCGCGCGGCCACCCCCGTGCGGGCACGAAGAAAACGGTGGTAACTGTGAAACAGTTCTAGGAGGTTCAGATTTCCTACAAGTGTTCTCTCGCCTATTAAGACCGCACGTACAACATATCGCACAATAGGATTTCAGCGGTCCCTAAACAAAATTGGCTGAAAGCGAAACCAAATCATTCTCTAAAACCTACAGTAGAGACTGGTGGGGCAATCTGCCGGGGTTTCATGTAACTGTAGGCGCGTGATTGCCCTCATACTAATAAACAAAAATTACCTTTTTCGGTCCAGGGGTTTTCTATCGACGCCGCCAAAGTAAATCTTTTTCATGTGTTTAAAAAAGTGATATGACACTTTTCATTTTCATTTCACGCGACCATGAAAGGCTAAGTTATCATTCGCCACCATTATTTCAGCTTTGAAGTTTCGGTTTTCTTCTTCATTTCACGCTTAAATTCGATGTGCAACAGGTTGCACGTGAGGACAATATTGAACCTTTCTTACTACATTTGGCATAACATGTTATTTCGATTTCCTCTTTCTTTCTTTTGATATTAGGGGTGTATAGAGGCGAAGTTCCTTAGGGGCTGGGGCTGTTGGTGTCTCGTCTTGTCGTCGCTATCGTCGTCTCAAGTAGTCAAGGTAATAAAACACCGGGAGACTCGTTTAAGCCTCGAGCTAGAACGTCACGCGTACTAAAAAAAACACCGCGGCACTCGTTTACGCCTCGCGCTTGAGTGCTTCGCAACGCGTACTAATAAACACAGGGACACTCGTTTACTCCTCGTGCTAGAGAATTTCGTGCTTCAAAGAAAACAGACTTTTACAGCAAAGCTGTCCACCGCTACCTCCAAGCGGTTCTATCTTCGCTGGCAAAAAACGCCAAGCCGCCAAGAATACACTTATACACTGAATTCTTCACCCCCCCCCTTCCCCAGTTTCACGTTTGTGCAGAAGACCCGAAATTTTTTATTGCAAATAAAACACAAACATTCTCTAGAGATGCCGCCCATGCCTCTGCACCCGAAATTCCTTAGAGGGTTGCGGAAAGTAGAGATAAGCAGCACCGCTCACACATTGTTTCTTTTGTGCAAGGCTTTCTTTCCTCTGAAATATTTCAATATCGAAGACATTTTCTTGAGTGTTTGCCAAGGTAAACTTCTTCAGGCCTGTCCGGTTTAACTTCCCTAGAACAAACTGCTTAAGTGGGCACTTACCCTTGATTGGAATCATTTTCTCGTCAACGCAGATGTTTGGTGCACCCGCCGTGTGAGGCAAGCGTTTCTAATGATCTCAACGAGCGGACGGACTCTCCATAGTCGATCGGCTTCTTCATCTGTATCCGGAACAGTGATGCACACACACACGCGCACACACAACACAACAAACACACAGCACACACGACACAACACACATACACGACACAACACACACACTTACGACACACACACACAACACAACATACAACACACACACACACACACACACACCTTGAGAACACAAACACGCACTCTCTGACATCATGTTTCATAGTTTTTTCACAACGTAATCCCAGTGCGCCACATATCGCGCATGTGTAACTTTTCAACGAGACGTCATTTCAAATAATGACATCGGTATTATCTCTCTGCGGCAATAAATTAAATTATTTAGAAAAATTCACTGGTTTTTACTGCGTCACGTTTCGGGTGTCAGGAGGCTAGAGGTATGTGAAAGAGTAGTAGAAAAGGATAACGGCTGACTAGGCAGATTTTCTGAAGAAAATGTAAAAGTTTGTGCAGCTCCATGTAAACGCGTCCGTCATGAAGGGAAGATTCTTGAAGTTGGTGTAAAATAGAGAACACCAGAAATACGACCTGTCAGAACGCGAAAACATGCCATACAGGGCGTGTAGAAACAGCGTCAACTATATAGCACGAGGAGTGCAGAATCTCCTTGTCAAGGCGTGACACCGGCGTTTCACGAGCGCACCTGTTACTGTAGTAGCTGATAGCGAATGCTTCATGAATTTCACGACTCTGTCATTTCGTTACTGAAAATACGAAGCGACGCGCATGCGTCAAAAAGCATAAGGCACGCTATATCGACTGCGTAGACATCAGTGTTCACGAGATTCGAGATATTTAATTCCAACATAGACAGAAGCTCGGCGTTCCCCATGCCATAGAAAACGTAATTAAATGTCGTGATATCCGCGGCCCCTCCTATATACTGACTTTAAATTGACAACCCACTCTCATTTATTACACCAAAGCGCGAAATTGAGCTAATAGAATATTTTGAAAAAATAGAAAACTACATCGGCAACACAGGGCCTCGGACTCGCGGGGTTCGTTTAGTATCCGGGGAATCTGCCCCGTACGCAACTGACGCTTTTTTTCTCTAATACGTAGGCTACTGAAGCAGAGCAAGGCTCTGGTTTAGCCGCGCATAAAGAGTACATTGACTGTTCCCAGCGAAGCATGAGGTGGCGCTTCGTGCGTACAGAAAATACCGCGATTGCACCCTCAAGGGACGGGAATCCCATGCGAGATTCAGTTGTTCTGTTACATAGGAAGGGCAGACGGGTCACCGTCTTTAGTGATCGCCTTAAGCAGCACATGTACCGGTAGCACGAATTGTCAACGCACTGCTCCTTTTGTGTGCGCGCCCCATTCTTCGGTGACTCGGTGGTCTTAACGGATCAGTATCCTTACCGGAGAGCGTGATCTTAAGGTTGCGAAATGAACATGGGAAACGTGTGCGTTTGGAGAAGATTGGGTCAGCCTACAGCTAGGACGGTTCTTAGGCTTCCAGCACCATACATAACTGTTATAGAGACACAACGTTGAAACAAGCTCTGAGGATTCACCGTTACCTTTGGAATGTGACGTCACAACCATAGCTCAGCAAAATGTATTGGACGATGATTTTGCTTGCAACTACACAAAGAAAACTGCAACATAAAGAGCGAAACTGCACAATCTTATTGTATTGCCGGTATGAGCAAATAAAAAAGAACGAAACAGTCTCATCCGGACATGAAGCGACGAGGGGCGCTCAGTGTTAAAACCTAATTAAAAAGTTCCGAGGGGTCTTCTAAACCAAGAGAGAATGAATTCTTTATGAGTGGACCACTCCCAGAGGCTGGCGTCGCTGTATCGCGTGATGAATCCACCACATCCTGGATTGCTGAACTTTCTGGGCTGGCGTCCGTGAACGCAGTCTATTTCGCTGTAGAAGCCCTTGCCTTCGGTAGCGCAGACATCAAATTACCCCGGCCTGCTGAGAACAAAGGCATGCGCCGTATTGCCCTTCCTTCGAGGCGTGATCGAACCGTAGTCGCGGCCAGATGAGGCGGCGTAACTTTGGCGCTTCCTGGCTCTAGTTTCTTGGCAGCTATTACCTTCCTTGTGTGTCGAGGAACCTGCAGACCTTCCTTCACGGTCAGTGCCCTTATGATCGCTCGCCTCCGCAGCCATGATCGACTTTCCGCGGTCGCAGTCGATGACGCCAGCTGCTCAGTCTTCAGGGCAGTAGTCGGCAACGTTACTTGTGGTGTCGTCGTGGTTGTTGTCGAGGGCACCGTGGTCGATGGCGTGGTAGTAATGACGGTTCTTTTGGTTGGGGCGGCCGTTTCTGGGCGCTGAATGGGCGGAGATATCGCGTGTGGTTTGATGGTCGGGCACTGCCGGATGCGTCATCGGTGGCCACGTCCATGGCGCGGGTACTGCACGAACAATACAAAACGAAAGAAAAGCAAAACAAAGCGAAACATTTTAAATAGACTGCCCTTTGTAGACAGAGTCACGTGATTGCTTTCGCATGTTCCAGATTTTTGTTCTGGTCCTAAGGTTTTTCTAAATGATAAAATGCATCCTCATCGACCAAAAACCTATCTACGTATTACGATGTACAATGAAGAAGTTTTGTTACTGGCTGCGTCTTATTTCGTGTCTGCACTGATTCAAGAGCTAAAAATAAGATTCGTTTGCGATTTCACCACACCAATTTGCGCAACTTTGGTGAAACATGATAAAGTTTCGTTATTGCTCAGCCGCGCGTTCTTCATAGTCCATTGGTAGGTCATTGCTGGCCATACGTCTAACAAGAAAATACTCGCGCCTCACCTTTCCGTTCCACGTCCAGTGGTTCGGCTTTCTCCATAACCTCTAGATAACGCCTCGCAGTTATGAGGGTGCCAGGTCGGTGAATACCAACTGTAAGGGATGGGTTTTCCCGTCAATATTGTCATGAATGCATGCCGATGCAGGCAACAGGGCAACGGCTTCGAGGACGTGCAGGGGCCCTCTTGTGTACCGTGTTCCAGTCCTTAGTGCAAGAGAGGCAATCGCGGGAGTAGCTGGGAGGGTGGCAGCGCTTTGTTGAGCGAAGTAGCACGAAGCGGTGGCAACGGGCAGTCGTGTCGAATCAAGGTTGAGGCGGCGTGTATTGTTGTGCACGCTCGCTCGCGGAGGCCGCCACAGGCTGCTGCTGGGTGGATGACCGCGCTTTGTTGAGGGAAGTTGGGCTTGGCGGCCACAATGCGCAGGAGGATCGAAGCAAGCGCTAGGCTCAGGCGGCGTGTATTGTTGTGCAAGCGCGCTAGATTGGGAAGGGGGCGGGGGGGGGGTCGAGCGGGTATTGTTGCGTGCAACAGGCAGGTGCTTGGGGAGCGCGGTCCTAGGAAACGCGCCCTCCTTCCCCGAATGCGAGGTTTCTTCGATTGCAAGTGTGTGCTCATTCAGCAGAGCGGGTTGAGTGGTGGCTCGTCTCCGACGGTGCGCCGCAAGTACATCGCGACCGATGGCCGTAAAGCATCCCCTTGTAAAGAACTGTAAAATTATAAATACAAATTTTTGTTTCATCAACACGGGTCGTGGCCTTGATAACTGCCGCAGCGCTGCACCAAAATGCCGCGCAGGGCAAGAATCTCCAAGGGTCTTCACCGCCCACCTCGCCAGAAGGCGAATTGGAGGAGAACGAGACATTACTGCCACGTTCGCAGCTCAGTAATACGTCACAGTACTGACCCCTTTTAGCACTGGTTGGAAGTCCCGTGTTGCGCGAGAAAAATATAGCGCATATTTTCGGCCGCCCATAAGAACAGAAAACAATATTACAGCGTTCTTTTATTTGAAATTCACATCCAATGGGGTTTCCCGAAAAACTAGAAAACGCGCTAGAAATAGCATCGAGGAGAGGCGAAAAAAAGCAGAAATAAATGAAAAGGTGAAGACAAAGTCTTCCTCGCACTCTCGTGAGCGGCACGAAACACATCAACTCCGAAACACAAAGAAAGCACTACGGGGTGATTAACATAATTTCTTTCATGATGTCAGAGTGCATGAGCATCACTTCCATTTTAGTTACTTCGACTAGCTATGTCGCTGAGATACGTGATGCCGGGTTTACTTAATTTGGTGGGAGGGGAACGTCACAAAACACGCAAGGATACAAACCATTGCTGAGAGGGGAATGTCGCAAAACACGCAAGGCCACAAACCGGCCGCACTTCAAGCCTTTTATCATCTGCATTTTTTTGTATCTTTTCGTCGCATCCGTGGCTAAAACTCAGAACATTCACAACTCTCTTTGTAGGTTCATTCGCCGTACCGAGGTAACATAACCTTAACGTCGAAACTGACAACGGGACGAAAACGTAAATCTCAAGTGTAAATCATGCTGCAGGTACCGGTTGAGATCGTTGGGCGTCTAAGCGTAATGTTAGGCTTAACGTCGGGCGGTCGCCTACCCGCTCCACCGAAACTGTGTGACGCAGCAGCAGTTGGAAGCCTGTGCTTGTCAGCTTCCGAAGCGAATGGGAATTCCGCACCCCATTGAGCCAAGTAATGCGTCAGGGATGCTCATGCCGTTAAAATATCAAAGCAGGAAATATTGCAGCATCACGTTGCACGTATTACCTGAAATCATATAAGCGGGATACGAGAAATGGTTATTGTAGGTGTTGGAATTACTTTACAAAGGCAAGACATCCATGTCAGGTGAAGAAGCTTAGTTTCTAGTACATCGGAACAGAAGCCGACTCAGATTGAGCTACAAGCCACAGAGTGTTCGAGCACTGCTGTTGCAAATTGGGTACGAATTCCTGCATGCGAAGCACAGAGCAGAGAGGCATCTGCAGTCCCTGATGGAGCACGTGTGCTTAGACAGCCCGAATGTTACAGAAAATGCGATAGGGAAAATCAATTGCAACAGAAATAGCGAAGGCAAGTCGTGGGCCTCCTCCACGCTCACAGAAACGTTTCCAAAAGCAGTACCTCTAGCGATACTCTTTACTCGGTCGCTGATAAAAAGGACTCGAACTGCATTTTATTAGTGGAATAACACGAAGTTTGAAAGTATTGTAATCTGTAAGAGGCTTCACGATACTCTGCTTTGTAGGACACGGAATTCATTTCTCATAATATTTGCGTGGCCCTGGGAAGGTTATATAGCGCGCGATTTCGGTCCTTGCAAAAATATCCTAGTACAAACAAAATTAAACCATCTTCCCGTGGGGAACCCTGATGAGGATGCAAAGCATCGTGGCGGTTCCGTATGGTTCCATTGTGTTGCCGTCATGTTGAGGGATCTGGTGTTTACTAGCGCCAGAGGGAATTCCGTGTCCGCGTCCACACCGGTGGCAAATGCACGCAAGTACTGCTGTGTTACTGTGAGTAGGCGGTGGTTCTCGAGGCGCCGAAACTCGTCCATCATGTTCTTGTCGGTGTTGTCGTCTCTGTGGTAGAATCGGTAGTCTCCGCCAGCGTTGGTGAGATAAAGGTTGTTGACATTGGTGCACCGGCTGAGAGCAATGTACACGACCTCCTGTTCGCAGCTTTGTCTTCTTCTTCTTCTTCGGCTGTTCCCTTACGGGAAGATGACGACGGTTGGCCAATCCCTAGGGACATCCTGCCCCAATCATTATCACAGGTGCTGCGGACGGGGCGAGAGCAACGTACACGCCCTCCTCTTCGCAGCTTTGTATTCTTCTCCTCTTCATCGGTTCCCCTACGTGAAGATGACGACGGTGGTTGAACGCGAAGCTATCTCATCATGGATTATTTTATAGGCCAATCCCTAGGGGCATCCTGCCACAATCAGCATCAGTGGCGCTGCGGACGGGGCTAGTTGAGCTGCAAGGCGCGTGGAGCTTCTCGCCACAGCTTTCCCACGGGAAATTCAACATACTCCTCTAAAGTTTTCAGTTCGTCGTTTCCGTTGACGTTCAGCTTCGCGTGCCTTCGTTGTATCAGTAGCTTCTTGACGTAGTTTGAATGAGTCAAGGACATAAGGCGCGTTCGTAGCACTTGCCCCTGTCCCGGTTTTGTAGCGTAGTGGGAAGAGCACCGCGTACCTTCCGTTGCGGCCAGAGAGTCGTGGGATCGGAACCGGGCGCCACTATTTCTTTTTTTTATAGTGTAGGGGGAGAGGTGCGGACAATGGACAGACGCCGGACATAGCCCCGAGCAAGAGATGCTTTGCCTCTAAAAATACACTTCATATGAGGTGCTTATTCGAGAAAGGAATCTGCGGCCTAATTCATGAGATGACTTGTTTCGCCTCGCGTGTTTTCAGGGCTTCGCAATCTTGCCTTGTGAAATGCCTTTCTCGGAGATCCGCAGTCATGCTTTCGAATTCCTTCGATCTGCCTCTTACACGTTTGCCGGCTCCCCGTTTTCATCACGGTGCAATGAAAACTTGACGACGTTGGTGAACTTCACAACTTGCAAAGTTCACCCTTCCTTTATCTGAGGTATGCCGGCGGAGACTACCGCTTCTCGCTTTCGCCGAGCACTAGCTCGCGCGTCGCAACGCCTACAGAAGGGGGCGTTGTTTTCTATTAGGGATGCGGAACGCCGGTTTTAAAGCCAAAGCATTCCCACATAGATTGCTAGCGTTCGGTCAAAAAATTAATGCCTTTCTTCACAGATCAGTTGGTCGACTGAAAAGCTCCTATAAGATTTCGGTACAAACGGTGCGTGCGTGAAACGGGGCTTCTATTGTGTGAAATCGGTTACTTTAAAATCGCGAAAACGGAGCCCTTCGACATAAGGCAGTTAATAGATGCACGGATCATGATGAAGAACTACAACCGCATACTGTTATCTTACAAACCACGTATCGGTATACATTTGTATCGTTCGTAGATGCGTTTACTCGGTGCGCGAAAAATCGTCTTATTGGTTCGTTTTACGTATTCGATTTCGGTGTTTGAGTGTTTGATGATCAATTGGACGCCCTTTCAGCGAATGTAAAACGTACTTTTAGCTTTCCAGCTTCTCCTAAGTATTTCTTTACCAAGAGATATGGAACATTTCTTCACGGGGGCGTGAAATATTATTACCACCTTCGTCATCGCTAGAATTCAATCCACTGGGCATAACAAACAGCGACCTGGTTGAAACACCAAAGTCGTGCTAAACAAAATATCTATTTACTTAAAAGTTGTGCTATAAATAAACGTCTTTTTGGCTCAGCAGGTCCTTTGAGGCTTTCGCCGGCAAACCTAAGCACGACACATAGACGAATGCACCAAGACGAGCAGCCCGAACGTGCGTACCGTCTTCATGCCTGGGCGGTGGTAGTGAGTGTCGGGAGGCGTCGTCTCTTGTATCCGGCCGGTCGCGAACCAGGAAATTATTGGGTTCCACGGGTTCTAGCGTGAAATCCATCCTCGCCCGCACACGTGTCTTAGTTAACCTGCGACGGTGGGCGAGTGACTATAAGCAAGCGATAGCGTTCGATCGCAGCTCATGGGAAACGAACAGACCTTTTCCAAGCACACGTAGCCTAGTTAACCATCTGGGACACGCGTTAGTATGTGGCCGTCATAAAAATTTGAAACTGTATCTGTATAATATTGATAACTAAAAGTTCACTTAAAAACCAGGAATAACTCAATCTCATTAGTAGTGAATAAATAAGGTCGTGTCCGAATCGCAAACAGGCTATCGTAAACGTGACCACCGTCTCCTAACCATTGCTACAATAGAGAACGTATTCACATTATTGTGATCTGTAGCCCTTATATGTTCAGGTAAAAACTTCTATTTTCCCTTTAAAAATTTAACTACAACGAAATTATAAAACCAAGAACACGTACTTGATGCGCCGAGCATTGGGAGTGCCAAGTATGTTTCGCAAACCGCTCAGTAGGTGTTCCTGAACACCACTTGAACCGCTCAGCCAGCAGTCGCATTTCCCGCCGTACAGCGGGAACGTAAATGCTGTCTGAGCGGTTCAAGTGGGTATGATGACGATTGTAGCTCACAAAAAGACTTTTAAAAGACGTGTTTTTAATTTTACCCCCTTGTCGCCAAGGGGAAAGAACCAAAGATAGAAGTAAACGTGAAAACTCTTGGGAATTTGCGATGAGATAGTCGCACGCGGGAGACCTCCTCTTTTGTTCCTGAACATAATTCCTACTTATTAGAGTTTAAAGTTCTGACCCATCAGAAAAAAAATTCTTGCTTTATTCTAGAGGTTGCGCCGATTGGCAAGACAACTCTAGGTAAGGCAGCTCCTAATTACCAAGAATAAAAAAACCAACGGGCACCGGAATTGCCTCAATCCATTGCTGTAGCAGGTAGAACAGCACAATGGATAGGAATACGAAGTTCATAACGATGTTCATTCCTACTTTGAAGACTGGTGGTCGACGCAGCTAGCGTTCTTACCGGCTTGTGGGAACTGTGGTCATCCTGGCGGCCCTGCGGTAGGCAGTGTGTTCGGCTTCGTCGAGCGAGTCCTGGCCTAGGGCAGCCGGTGCGGCCTCGTTCATCTGACTCATGGCGAACATGACCATGGTCACCACCAGGAATATGATGAACGCCACCGACAGCGAGAACATCACCATTCCCTGACTGCACACATGAGCGCGACGTTCGGTGTATACATGACGTCTCTTCCCGGTGAAGCGCATGGACACAGACGAGAAAAGAGCTTTCGCTGTGATTCCACTTATTATTACCTCTGCGAGGAATTATAACCATAAAAGATATAATCGCTACCCCAACCAGCGCCGCCGCCATTGTTACCATCATTCGTTCATTGTTACCCGATTCCTCGCCTCAAACTCTTCCACCACCAATGAGCAGTCGAAGGGCGCAAAGAACTGCTCTCGGCTGGAGGACCACAACACTCCTGCCTCTCGAGCCAGGAGAGTGGCCAGATCCGAGGGGTGCATACCTGGACTGAGGTGCCCCACCCACCGGAGTAATGGCTCGAAACAGTATCACACCCTTGGCTACACAAGTTGTTTCGTCCTCCCCTTCACTTTGAGCCGAAGGCAACACTTGAAACCCGTCGTCTACAACAGCGTCTAAAGCCCTTTCAATAGTTTTCTTTCCTGCGCTTCCTTTTACGTCTTATTGAATGACCTGGAGTCATTACCAAAAGCCATGGAGGTTCTTTGTGTCATATCTCAATGTTCGCTCGTGCTTTTCCTATTCATTTGCACTGAAATGCTTCCCGGCTTGCTCTTCACCATCTTCCTGATTTTCCTTACTTTTTTCGCAAGCCTCCAGCATTGATCCCGAGATATACAAGTAATTGATTCTATTCTAAAATATCTTATTCGCAAAGATCGACTTCTATGTGCGAACATTGTTCTGTAAAATAGGTTTTGTAGTGATAGCATTACCGCTAGCGGCGATATATGTGTGATGACTTAGCAGTTACTGTTTCCCTGTCGCTCTGGATCATATTAGTAAACGAAAAAGCATTATATTCAAGGAGTGGCTTTGAGTGCAATCCTTTGCCTGACAGGTAGGCATTTGTATCACTGAGCAACAGGAGAAATATGTACAAACAGTAAAATGTGCAGCCGTTCGGACGAAATACGTTATTAGGCCAGTATCAAACAGGAAGGTCTTCCTGTTTGATGCTGGTGGAAGGACTTGCGCAAATATACGCAGCCATTACGCACGTGTCCTACAGATGTCAGTATGAACAGGGAAATCAGAAGTCACGGGAAATTAGAAGTCAATAGCTTGGCTTTATGCTGGGGATCCACTACGGATGCAATCAACCCTCAGCCTGAGGCAAATTGAAAATACGTTGCGGGAATCAGTTTCTGTACTGGTCTTGATTCATTTAGAAACAACAAATAATTCTGGAGCGGAAGCCTCTATGCCAAAACCTTGAGAAACTGGCAGTTCGCCAATGCAAATAAAAAATTTGTCGACGCGTTTCTGCACGTTTCTAGAATGAGTTAAACGTGTTTGCTGGTCATCCTTTACTCGAAGGAGGTGTGAGAAAATCCATGCAGCCCCGAAGTCTTGGCGTCCAAAGCGCCTTCACAGCGCCGAGCAAAAATGGCAGTTTTTCGCCTATGTATTCAAGCTGTTTAAAAAGGTGCATGCTAAAATCTACTTACGCGTTGGCACCATAATGGATTGTATGAATCCCCTGTTCTAAGGTAGCGCCTTCATCGGTCCGACGAGCTTCCTTTAACCTCCGACCGTGAAAATCGGCTTTCGCACCGCGGGGCTTCCAGTTGGGAATAACGGCTAGTTAGGATTTGGATTTTAAGAAGGATCCTTGATGCTAACACGCATCAGTCATTACTCTTGCATAACACCAAAAAACAAGAGACGTGTTTGCTTTTGCTAATTTGGTCTTAAAAGCCAAAAATACATTTCACAACAACAATGTCATATACGCGGTCTATGTGGTTTTAGGATGAGTACATTTATATACGCACGATTCGCACTCTTCGGTCTTTGCGCTTTGGAAGTAATCACCACATCCCCGTAAAATGCACCCGCTTCATTTCTGCCATCTTTTTCACGGTGACGTGGTGGGATAGTTCATCTTGGTTGGCGCAGTGACTCCGCCAAATGATTTGCTAATCGCAGGTGGGTTGATTCGGAACAGGGCTTTAATTTCAACGAACACTCACGCATTTTTGCTTGCGTCGCTTTGGTCCGGTCTGCGGTACCGATAGTCCATGCTTTCTTGTGATCACCTTCACGTGCCACTCGATCAGGTATTCCCACCTGCAACAATTGGTTTTGTTGTTGCATCCCCGAGTAGTCTTGGGGAATCAAAAAGCTCCGAGTAATTGTGGTATCCGGCTGTCGTGCAGGAGCACAACAATATTTACGCCGAGAGCAACCTATCAAGCAATCAGCGCCGCGAGCACAAGCGAGTTTTCCGAGAGCGTTTCTCTGTAGATTAGGTAGCTGACTGGATGGTACCCACTTGATTGCACAAAGAAGGGGTGATAAGGACTCGAAACTGTTGGTGTCTCTTAAAAGCCTTTTCGGCATCACCATGATTGTATATATTGCGCCGATAGCATAACAATCACAAAGATAAAGGGCGACTTCTGTTTGTGAAGTCAGCTACTTGAAATTATTCTTGTGTTTAGTATCTGGAGGAAGACTGAGCATGAAACATAAATAATTAGGCCTGGAAGTGAAGCAAGAAGCTAGCAAATGTCACAACACTTCACCTCAAGACGGCACACGTCATATTAAGTTAGGCTTTACTGTTGTGCTTTAGTGCGCGTAGAGAGAAGGGAAGGCCTATGTTTAGGTACCCTTACAATGCTGACCAACAACTTAGTAGCTGCTTCAAACGATCCAGGCAGGTTTCGGTGAACTTACCGTTTCTGGCGGCGACCGTTAACACGGAGCTAGACTTCTTTTTCTTTCTCTTGCAGCGGTAGAAAGAGGGCGGGTGGGTCAAAGCGAGACCACTCGTTCCCATTCGGGTGGTTGTCCAGGAACAGGATGCACAGCAGACTACACAAATCGATATTAAAAACACCATATAACATAAACATCAACGGTGACGCAACTTAATAATAAAAAACAACAATGAGAACTGATACGGCGCAAGAAAATGAATTTGCAGACCGACATTTCGGACGGCCATGTTCCGGACCTGCCCGAATATTCTCACTTTCCATGGCACAGTCACGCCCTCCATATAGTCAATTGTAATAATAATACCTACCAAAGTGTGGGACGTTTGAAGCCCTTCTAGTTCAATTTTCCAGATTTTTTCTTTCGATAGCGAGTCAAAAGCTATCTGCACTCGGTATGTTTTCAAGTGCGTGAAGGGTGGTAACAGAAAACACAACCAGGAATTTGTCCGCCCCGCGAGCTTCCAGATCAGACATGAAATACCGTCATGATCTGATAATAGCAACATACAGGTTGTTACGAATATTATTGGAACACTTAAATTTTTTTTCGTGATCCAACCGCTGCTCCATTCGAACTAATACCTCACACGAAGTTCGCATTTTGGGGTCTATTTTGTTTGAAACCGGGAACAAAAATGGTACTTACCACTTTATTCTGAAAATAAATAAAAACGATTTTCGCCTATTTGACCAATGGCGACCCATGTGACGTATGAGCCAGTGCAAGCTGTTCGTAGAGCAACCGGTCCACATGGTGTGTGCAGAGTGAAACAGAAGATGGGGATTCACGCTGTTCCCTTGGCCAGACGACCCTAAATGGGGGAAGCAGACGATCAAAATGGGAAAGGACGTTTTCTGATTGTATGCTACCTCATTTGACTCCTTCCAACGAAGGAAGGAACCAAATGAGGGGCCAGACGATCAGAAATTGTGGATGCACGTGAGAAAAAAATCCAACAGATATTGGCGATTATGAACCGTGAGAGCTATATAATAATTGGTATCAGCTGGTATGCAACTATTTGTGACATCGTAAACTAGGGACAAAAGAGAGGTTCTGATCGCTTGCTACCTCATTAGGCTCCCTCCTACTGTAAATCCCATCGTTTCGCTCAGCATACCCAGGGGGCGCCGTCGTCCCAAGATAAGCTTGCACTTTTTCGCAAGTCCAAATCGGCCGCCATTTTTCCATAGTCAAAAATCATTTTTATTTATTTTCAGAATAAACAGCTAAGTGCCATCGAAGTGCCCTGTGTGAAGCCAAATCGACCACAAAAGTCTACCTTCGTGCGAAGTCTGAGAGCGAACCGAACAGCGGTTAGCTCGGGAAAAAATACACCATTTTCGCGTGGGGAACCCTGATGAGGATGCGAAGCATCGTGGTGGTTCCGTGTAGTTCCATTGTGTTGCCGTTATGTTGAGTGATCTGGTGTTTACTAGCGCCAGAGGGAATTCCGCGTCCGGGTCCACACCGGTGGCAAAGGCACGCAAGTACTGTTATGTTACGGTGAGTAGGCGGTGGTTCTCGATGCGCCGAAACTCGTCCATCATGTTCTTGCGATGTTGTCGTCTCTGTGGTAGAATCGGTAGTCTCCTCAGCGTTGGTGAGGTAAAGGTTGTTGACATTGGTGCACCGCCTGAGAGCAATGTACACGCCCTCCTCTTGGCAGCTTCGTCTTCTCCTTCTTCTTCTTCGGCGGTTCCCTTACGGGAAGATGACGACGGTGGTTGAAAGCGAAGCTATCTCGTGATGGATTCTTTTGTGGCCAATCCCTAGGGGCATCCTGCCACAATTATTATCAGAGGTGCTGCGGACGGTGCTAGCAGCAACGTACACGCCCTCCTCTTCGTCAGCTTTGTATACTTCTCCTTCTTCATCGGTTCCCATACGGGAAGATGATGACGGTGGTTGAATGCGAAGCTATGTCATGGTGGATTCTTTAGTTGGCCAATCTCCTAGGGGCATCTGCCACAGTCAGCATCAGCGGCGCTGCGGACGGGCTGGTTTAAGGTGCAAGGCGCGTGGCGCTTCCCGCCAGAGCTTTCCATCCGGAAATTCAACATCCTCATCTAAAGTTTTCAGTTCGTCGTTTCCGTTGACGTTCATCTTCGCGTGACTTCGTTCTATAAGTAGGTTCTTGACGTAGTTTGAATGAGTCAAGGACATAAGGTGCGTTCGTTAGCTCTTGGTCCTGTCTCCGGTTTTGTAGCGTAGTGGGAACAGCAACGCGTACCTCCCATTGCGGCCAGAGAATCGTGGATCAAAAGCGGGCGCCGCTAACTATTTCTTTTTTTTATAGTGTAGGGGGCAGAGGTGCGGACAACGAGACGGACGCCGGACATAGCCCCGAGCAAGAATTCTTTGCATCTAAAAAATTTAGTGTTCCAGTTATCGCCGTAACACCTATATAGTGAACCTCATCCACTCTCTTCAGTTTCTGGACTCATTGAGCATTTCGGCGCCTGATAACACGGAAGTTGAGCTAGAGCATTTCGCTAACGCCTACAGCGAGGTGGAGCTCTGCGCTAAACTTACCGACGAAGTAGTGTTTCGCTGGGGCTGTAGAGCGATGACTTGGGCTCAGGCGACGAGCAGCCACTGACGGTGCTGCCAAGAAGTTGCGACCTAACGCAGGTCCTCATGCTGCTCTCGGCTCATTTCCGCAAGAACTCAATCTCATCGACTTACAAGCTGACCTACTGGTACGGCAACGTAGCGCCACGCAGGAACAGATTGACGTATTTTTGCAGCCACTCGGAAAATCAAGTTGCATTTTTTGTGTGAAGAATTCGTTTTTTTTTCGGACTCCCTGATTTATCCGGGAGTCCGGGACTCCCGGGACTCCCTGATTATCCGGGACTCCCTCATTTATCCGGACTCCCTGATTTATCCCTGATTTATCCGGATACTATTTGTGCACCTTGAGCGTCCTAAAACTCGGCCGGCGACTGCAGTATGCATTGTTGTTGCAAGCTATGAGGGAAAGTAAACCATCTGGCCAGCGGGGGCTCAAAACCACGACAAACTATGCGACCTAAGTGGAAGTTGTTAGGTGATGATTATGCGCTTAGAATGAAAACGATTGAGTGAATGCGCGTACCGTATCGGAAGCCATCCTCTCAAGCCCCGCAAGAAACTGAGAAATTAAAACTGATTTTCGGCTTGGTGGGGTGTCGCTACATTGCTAAAGTGATGAAAAAAGACAGAGGCGTTTTTTGCCTTCACTTGCCAAGGGACACATCTCTTCCTCCCTGTACCTGTCCGTCCTCCCTATTTATGCACTTCTCTCTCCTGCTTCGCACAAATCCTTCGCTGTTTTCTCCTCCTTACTCCCTGCACCTTCTGCTTTCCCAGGTTTGCTTCTCTCTCCACTAACCCTGTAGAAACTGTGATCATGGCTCAAATACAGTCACGCTAGGGGGATCGAGTGTTATGATTCCCCAGCGTCTGCTTCCCGTCATAACCTTTAATGTGGGCATCGAATGTAACGGTTCTTTCACTGCTGTTGCCTCGCCCTTGACGGAGTCTCCACTTCTTCGTTTGTTCTGGCGTGTCTGGATATATTTTCTATACTACACTCAAAAAGTCAATAGCAATACCGTCCAGAAAAATGATGTTGGGTGGTGAAGCTGATTTAAAGTCTTTAGGAAGTTGGGGGTTAGAAGAGCTCTATGGTCTCGTTCAATCACTTGTGAAAGATGGCCACGTTGCTTGGTCGTCGCGTGTGATGTGGTGGAGTACCTAACCGACGACACATTCATTGAAACGTCAGGTCTGTGCCTGGGTGCTACGCTTTTGTTTTATTGATTTGCATCAGCTCGGCATAATAAACTGTACTCCTCCAGCACGAACCGTTCTAGCAAACCCTTTCTCTGCCTGGTCACAGAATCATTCACAACTGAATTTCAACAACAGAGACAAAACAATTGGTGTGCCACACACGGTACCAGTGCAATCATAGACTTGAAAAGAAAAATATCGGAATATCTTCGTTTCCGAAAAGAGGATGGTGTGCTTAAGATGGGCACCCTGACTAAGATCCATTACCCCGCTGCGCACCGAATGCTATAAACTGAAAAACACAAGGGGATATTGCGAAGTACAGCTCTGAGAGTTTTTGGGCACGTACACGAAAATTGAACGGCACGCTAGCTCGTAGCACCGCCCGTTCTGCAATCTATTTACAGTATCTGTGGAACCTAGCCAGGACACAGGTAAGACAACGAATGGCACCTTAATTTGCAGTTGCTCTTTGTGAGCATCGCCTTGCGGGAAGAACGAATTCGTACAGCTTATAGACCTCCTCACGAACAGTTGTGTAAGTGTGTGCTCAGAATTACGAGTATGCTGAAGATAGCCATTTATTGGTACTTCACGCACGGTCTGTTCGGCAAATGACATCTCGTCGTCAGGGAAATTTCACCTTCTGCAAGAAATGTTCCTCAGAAAACGTTCACCCGCCTTTGATCACATCTCGAGTTGCACACAAAGCAATGAGATGTCTATATCTCCGGGTACCCAGAGCCCTCTATCGGTGGTAGCTGAAAGGACTGCTGTGCGCCATCCTGATTGCCGCGGACACTTCGTCCCGCAGTCACGCTCTCTGCAAACGCGACCGAAATTCCTGCAGTTTTGTGTTGGGAAGACTTGGGCGCCACCTGCGTTATGCGCTGTCTTATGGACAGTTTCTTGCGATTGCCAGTATTAGCTAGTCTGTCTACTTTAAGAGTCGTCTGCTTCGGGTCCACCCCTGTAGTCATTGAAGACTGAAGCACAGTTCTATTCCAAATCTCGGCGGGTGTCTCGTCGTCTGACCTAACCTTTCCGCGCACTATACCTTGCGAAGATCGGCCTGGCATCTCTTGCGTAGCCCAGTCATTCGAGCCGACGCTCTCGTTACCGTGGGGTTTCGCCGTGTTCATACTGCCGATTGAAGCGTTGTCGACTGCTCCATCTGAATGCCACGTCGGCTTATGCACCGTCACGATGTGCGGGTTACCCGAATCTTCATTGAACTTGGTTGGCGTGGTTGCTTTGGCGTTGTCCGCAGTAGTGCCGTCTGGACTGGAAATGCCGGAGTGGTTGGTCGAAACGGGTGACGCTGCCTGCTTCGGCTGCTCGCGATGGAGTGGCTCGCTGTCCTCAGAGTATGCCGTCTTAAGCATCATGTTGAGGATGCCACCCACGGAAGCCGTCAGGACGATGGCCATTCCTAGGAGCAGCCAGAATGTGGCACTGCGGCGAGAATCAGACGGAATAGGACATTAAAGAGACCATGAAGACAAAATACACGTCTGGTTCATCAAAAGTAATGCTTCGCCTTGATAACAATGATGCCAGTCTCACTGCAAACGTATCGCTGGCAGTGTTATCGCAATGATTATTGCAAAATAGACATTGGAGATGTAACGAGATATGTAAAGCAGTGGCGACTACCCAGCCAATTTCAGGCGATTTTATCAAAAATTTCAGTGCCCCGATAAACACGCACCAAGGTTACCCCCAAAACCGACGCGGTGCTTACTGCTCCACGACGGTGTGCACTGCACGGAGCGTTGATCGAGGACTAACTGAGCGGTTTTACACTAGCGCCATCCTTTGGGCTATGGAAGCAACTTGTGAAAGCCTTGAAAAGTTTGTATACAACAACTCAATTACACAGCGCTAATACAAACTGACATTTTTTGAACCACCCTACCACCTACATCCCCCAAACATGCGCGACAACGAGCTCCTACTACAGAGCCCCTACAAGCTTTCCTCGTCTGCAGAGAGCCACATGAACGGTAGTGCCTGCACTCACGGTCTGTGCCTCAGATACGGCAAAATATGTATGTCCTTCATGGTCTAGGCACTCCAGTGACCCCGGCAGTCCGGTGCGTGGTACCTCATTCGAAGAAAACAAATGCAAAGCTCCAATATTTACTTCTACTGGCTGGCCATGCAGACGTCATTGCAGTAAGCGAATTTTCCTCATAACACATAATGTTTGTGTGCTCACATGCAATCTTTCACCTTTACTAGCGCTAGTTCTGAGCCCGTCTCATCGGTTTCTGGTGAAAACGTAAGCGACTCATCCTGGTCATCAACAATAGCTGTTAACGGCTTCAAACGAGTGCGCGCGTCGACACGCCGCCGCCTGAGACGTAGGAGGAAACTATTTCACCTGCGTCGTTCGGGATGCATCTTTAGATTGCTCCCCGGCGCTCCATCGACTCAACCCAGTCTGTCCTCACACCCTCTCCTACGGTGACAGAGGAAGTTGCCATAGCCCTCGCCATAGTTTAGCAGCCCCAACCCACCACTATCCTCTCCGACTCCCAGCATGCCCACTTTAAATAATTTAAGGAACGTAACTCTCCACAAGCTCTCCGTATCATTTTCCGGCACCCTCCCCAGTATCCTGTGGAGCTACTGTAGACTCCGGCCCCCACTGGCTTAGGTAGCAATGAGGCACTGCATTCACATGCTCGAGATCTCGTTATCCGGTCTCCTGCTTCCTTTGCTCCCAGCCACAGCAAATCCCCCCCCCTGTACACATACACCGACATTACACTCTACCACAGAGTAAACCGTTCGGACACTCCCACCCCATACAGCTTCCCTATCACCAGAGGAGGCCCGAATGTGGCGCATCATCCAAGCGCACACCTTTCACTCATCGCACGATCCTACAGCACCTGACCCCCACCTGCTTCCTTCGCCCCACTGCCCGCACTCTGGTGCACTGTACGCGCCCTTTTATTTCATCTGCCAGTGCCCCAAGAAACCGTACCCTCCCCTCAACATGCCCCAGGCCTGGGAGCAGGCCGAGCGGAGCTCTGAGATTTCGGGCCAGGTGCTAGTCACCTCCCGACGCCTCCAGGTCGTGGTGGCCGTGTGGGCAGCCGCCACAGCCTTGTAAGGGGGAGCTCTTTAAAAAATGTTTTTCTCTCTCTATCTCTCTCTCTCGCGGCGCGGCGGGGACACCGAAAACTATTTGCCGCTTAGCCCAGCTTAGTTTAAATAACCAACGCAAAAGCTTCGCGCAATCTGGTTGAGTCTTAGTTTTGCTTGGTTAACCTTTGATGTAGCTGTATTACCGACCACGGCCCAAGGTGAGAAGTAGTCCGGGCCTCACTTTCATTCTCGGCAAACGAGGCGTTCCTGTTTTACCTGTAACGCGGCGCAGTATGAGTCACATATCCCAGTCGACCCAGCAGCGCATGCGTGGGAGGCAACATGTTTGGCCGGGCGCCGATCAGTTCACCGCCGCTCCCATCGCGGGCGCTTCCGCTAATGCCCAGAACGACTTTAAACTGGGCCTCGGGCGCAGAGTTGGTAGCGGGGCCAGCGAATCACGCGATGCGCTTCGCTGCATGTGTCTCTCCGGGGGTGCCTCCGGTCAAATGCTGAACTTGCGCATTCTCCGCTAAACTGCTGGCAGAGGGTAGTAACGCTCTTATTTAATATTGCAGCGTGACATTGCGCCCCGGTTTATCGGGGACACATGGTGCGGCCCGGTGCGATTTATCGAGAGCGCTATTTGACAGGTGGCTACCATTTCCCCCCTGCACCTACCTGAGTTTCTCGGCACCGGGTTCGGCGTGAGGTGACGGGGACGTTCCCCGGCGGCCTCTCACTGCGGGGTACGCGTTGTCGCTGTGGCGGCGGCTCATCCAGCTAACGGGGCGTCCTTTGTCGTCTACCACGATGGCCTCCGTGCTGGCGGCGTCGCTGATTGTAGAGTCCAGGATTGCAGCCTCGAATTTCCTTAGGCTGCTCGGATCGAGCTGTCGTGGGACCGGTGTACCGTGCGTTATCCCAAGCTGCTGAGATGAACGTTGTCGGGGGCTGCTTCGCCATACGTCTATTTCCGCGCTTCGTCTTCTTCGCGCCCTGCTTCATGCTGTCGGTAGAAAGTACAGAGTGACGGCCTGTGTTTATTCGAGGTAACCCGCCTGATGGGCTTTTATTTACGCAAAATAATCTTCGTTGCTATGGAAGTGTACCAAACTGGTGCCGGATGATGCCACGGTTGGTCAGGGCATGGAGTATATGAGTGTAAATAACGTACCATTACTTCTGTTCACTCTTCACATTATTGTCAGCGTTTTCCCATTTCACTGTACCACTGCCATGCGGGGCAGTTCACGGAAAGGAACATGGACGAATTTCGCCCCGTTTGTGCTGGTTATATGTAATGGCGCGAGCATTAGAAAACAAGTGCGATTGCTGCACTGACAAGTGGTAATTTTTTCAAGAAAGTATAGGTGAGTTGTAACCAAACCAATGTGCCAATGGTGGATATGTTACCTGCTGGGCAGACAAGAAAAGATCAAGATGGAGCGAAGAAAAAAATTGCTTTTTAAATTACCGTCTTTGTTCCACTATCATGCCACCTACACCTGAGTCCACAGCACGCATTCTGCTCTCCTTTCTGGCAGCGTACATAGCCATGGAGAAATATATAGCAAAGGTCCGACAGCGTGTAGGAAGTCAGTAAATCTATAGCTCATCTTGAGTCCCCGGAGCGCGGATGCATAGCGTAGTAAGCGACTACACGATTGGCCATTTATTCAGATGACACAGCCCGTCACAGTCAGCTTACGCCTCACAAACTCAAGGAAGAAGTCGTTTGAACGTTCTGGAATAATTCGAGTGAAAGGTTAGCTAGATGACCTTTCAAGGTAATCGTGTCTCGAGCACGCTGCACCATTCTTATCGCTTAGCACGCTGCTGAGCCTCTTCGCTATGGTTACCCGCTACTAGGAGACGTTGAAGTAGCTGCTTCGCCTGCGTTAGTCGCGCTACCGCTGCTAACGCCGTCAGTCATTGCGTTTCATCGATGGTGAGCCACGCCACTTGGCGACGGTTTAACGGCTGCTTCGCCACCGCGTCGTTCCTCAGTCGCGCGATCAACGGCGCGGCAGCAGTGCTCTCTGGGCGCCCCCTTCATCTTCTGCCAAAGAAAGAACCTAATCATATAATACACATAGCTCCAGGCTAAGTGCGAAATCTCAAAAGAACAAAACCTTCACGAAACGCTCTTTGCATAGCCTTTACTATTCGCCCTTGATAACTACGCTTTGAAGTGTTACACCTGAGTCTAGTTTTCGTTCAAAGCTCGGAACAGTTGTATCAGTTTTTTATCGAAAGCTACAGGACAATTGGTTAAAACACTCTCCGCTCTTGAGGACCAAATCTGAGACCATCGCCGCTCCACACATGCGCTGCGCGGTTCCGATTTTATAATAACCAATGATGACTAACAAGTTGAGCCAAGTTGAGCCTCCTGTTATTACGTCGAAGAATTGTAAATGCAGGAATATGTGTAAATCAGATTCAGTAGAGACCTTTTTCTGCTGTAGTGCACGCGCCTGGACGGATTTCTGTTACAGCGACGACATGCACGACGAAGAGGGTTCCAGCACGACCTTAACAGACGGTAGGAAGCACATATAAAGAGTTCAGGAGAAGGTCTAGCGCTTCAGGGAAAGGAAGAAAGCACATAGCATGGAATACGAAACCTAGGAGTGGCGCTGTCACTGGCGGTGAGTTTCTATTGGTGCGGGGTTGCCTGCAGCCCCTTGCCTTGAAGCTCCGTGCTCAGAGGCAGCCAAAGGGTGAGAGTGACAACAGCGTCTAGTGAAGGCTCAGAAGGGATCTTCGAGTGACGACGTTGCGGCGCTTCAACGCGTGGCCTCTAGAGTAGTGCGTGACGCAGGCCGAGTGCGACCTTTATGATACTGATGATTTTTGTGGGGCTGTCTGTTCATGATGATTTTGATTAAGATGACCCTGGATAAACACAGAGAAATTCCCTGCTTAAAGAGGCGTGCCAAGAAAGCTGGATGGGCATTTCCCGAGCGTATAGGTAAAGTAAAAAAATATTGAGAGAGCTGTTTCGCAAAAATGCCTTTATTCGGTCGATAAGCCCACCCTTCGTGAGCAGTCGGAGCGGGAGAGATGATAATGATCATTTCAAAAATAATGGCAATGGGGCAGGGAATAAAACAGCAGGGCACACACACCTGGGAGTGCACCCCCAAGTGAAATGGTGATAGTGCGGGGGGGCAAAATGTCCGGCAATAACTTCGATACGTGAAGCTCGAGACAGTATTTTAGAGAGGAATGAGTGCATACGTGGAAAATCAAAACTTGTTGAAACCCCCCGAATGTCTTGCAGACATGGAATCCTTGGTACCCCTAAGGGACGTTTAAACACATGGCGTGAACCAAAGTCGGGTTTGGTCGCTGTTATGAATGTCTGACAGTGTTGTGTATGTCCCAAAAGCAGGCAATGAGAAAAAAAGTCTCTGTGCTCTCGGTTGAAGGCGGCCGCCGGGCCCGGGGCAGGAGTACAGCTTTCGACGTCGAAAGGGTTTTAAGGGGGCATGGGGACTATCTAGGTTCCACGACGCCTACGATCGGTTGAAGTGTCTACTGGGGTCACACGATAGTTCACTGGAGAAGTCTGTCGGATGACAACGTAAGGACCAATGTAACGGTGGGGGAACTTTTTAGATAGTCCAGGGGTGCGTACTGCCGTCCACAGGATTACCTAGTCTCCTTCGGGGAACTGGAGGGAGCGATGGGTTGCATTATGCCGCGCCTTCCGTTCTTGCTGAGTAGATACCGTTCGGCCTCTCCCATGCGTCGGCAGTGCGCTATGCGAAAAGTGAACTCCCCGTGAAAGGGCAAAAGTAACAGGAACCGAGGCAGAGAAAAAATTGGGTCTATGGCAAAGGAGGACTGACGGCCAAAAAACCAGAAAAAAGGGCGAGTAGCCGGTGGTGCGCTGAACTGCAGAGTTATATGCCAAAGTGACGAATGGTAGAATGACGCTCCAATTGCTGTGGTCGTGGTTGATGTACATGGAGGTCATACCGGGCAGAGTGCGATGGAGACGTTCGGTGAGGTCATTTGTCTGTGGATGGCAACTGGAACATATTTTGGGGACAGCATTGACGGCTCAAAGACCTTCAGCGAGGATATGCGAAAGAAAGATTCTACCACGTTCGCTCAACAGAACTCGAGGCGCTCCATGCCGAGGTCGGTGTTGCGCAACACGAAGTCAGCAACTTCTTCAGCAAAACCAGATCGGAGCGCGGCGGTCTCCGCATATCTCGTGAAATCGTCTCCTAGGGGTTATAATCTAACGGCAGTGGTTATATTCCAATGCCGACTGCTTGAAATGGAGCACAAGGACGCGGACTTGGTTGAAACGAACTGGCAGTGGGTGATGTAGATCGTTTTCAGTTCTGACAAGAATGGAATGAGGTCGCGTACTTCGCGACGCTAGTGGACAGGCCTGGCCAGAAAAAGCGACTGCGAACACGATGGCAAAATTTTTGAAAGCCAAGATGCCCAGCAGTGACATCATCATAAAGTGCTTCAAGTGTGCGAAGACGGACTCCATGGGGAACGACAAGTACCCAGTTATAACCGGCTGGTTGATGACTTGCATGGTGTAGCACGCCGTCAATAGGTTTAAAGAGGAGAAGTTGACGTCGCAACCGGGTGTTTTGCAGCTGAGCAGATCCATTGAGACACTCAATGGAAGTACGGCAGTAGGTATGTTCCTGCGGCCATGTTGGCAGTTCGAAAGATTCGAGAACTAAAGCATAGTTGGGTGCTACTGGCAAACTTGTCTGCCGGAACTCCGATATGGTAGGGGGCGTAGAGGAGGATAAAGGACAAACGCGAAAGGGAGTCTTCATCCGAAGGTTTTCTGCTGGACCTGTACATAATAATAAAATCATACTGCTGCTAATGCAAGACCCACCGGACTAAGCGCCGAGACAAATTTTGTAGCATTGATAGCCAACAGAGACCGTGGTGATCGCTGGCAATGGTGAAATGTTTGGCCGTACAGGTATGGGCGCAACTTTCGAATAGACCAGACTACAGTCAGACATTCTTGTACCGTGATAGCGTAATTTTGCTCAGCGGGTGTCAGCGAACGACTACCGTACGCGACTACTCTTTCACGAAGCTGTACTTGAGACGGTAGAAGAACAGAACCAATCGCGCAGCCGTTGACATCGGTATGCAGTATGGTAGGTGCCGTTTCATCGAAATGACGCAGGACGGGGTCAGATGTAACAGCGTCTTTGAAAGGGACGTTGGCGCGTAAAAGCTGGTGCCGAGAAGCTATGGTAGCGAAAGTTGTGGATAAAACAGCGGAAATAGGATGACAAGCCAAGGAAGCTTCTGAGATCTTTCTGATTAAGTGGCCGAAGAAAGTTGACAAAAGCGGCTGTTTTGTCAGGGTCCGACAAATCTCATATTTGGCAACAACGTGTCCAAGCACTTTATTGCTCTTACTGACGAAGCGACATTTCTTGGCATTTAATTGAAGTCCTGCATCAAAAAGGAACATCAATACGTGATCTAGGTGCTCCAGATGCTGGGAAACGTGGACGAAACAATCCCAACATCTTCTAGACAACACAAACAGGTTTTTAATTTGAAGCCGCGGAGCACATTGTCCATCATGCTTTTCGAAGATAGCTGGGCTGTTGCAAATGCCGAAAGACATTACATTGTATTCATAAAAGCCATCTGGAAGTGGTAAATGCCCGTTTTCTTTTTGTCCGCTTCGGCCATGGGGATTTGCCAATATTCAGAGCGAAGGTACAGGCTCTACAAATATTCCGCACCCTGCAAACAATCTAAAGCATCATCTATTCATGGCATAGAATAAACATCTTCGCGAGTGATCCGGTTATAGAGCCCGGTAGTCAACACAGAACCTCATAGAACCGTCATTTTCTCAAACCAGAACAATGGGAGAAGACCACGAACTCTTCGATGGTCGAATAACTTTTTTCTTGAGCATATCAGCCACATTGTCTTGTATTATTTTCCCTTCGGACGAGGAGATACGGTACGGTCGGCGCCGAATTGCGGTGGACCCGTCCGTTTCGGTTCTATGCTGTGCTGCAGTGGTCTGTGTGACCGGGCTGCATGCACGTCAACGAGGTGTAGTGCTTTGCGAGAACGTCTAGTAGTAGCTGCGTTTGATGAGGCGTAAGCTTGGAACTGATGGTGCTAGCAAGAGCTGGTAGATAGGGAGGCGAAGCAAACAAGGGCTCTTTTGAGGACCGGTGGTCACCAGAAATGATAGACTCAGGGTTACTGTCGACCACCGAAGCGATAGTGGTCCCTCGGTGCAGAATAATGGGTTCATTAGTAGTAGTGACGGCTGATCCATTTGGCAATCGAACAATTCAGTTGCAATGACAATCACACGTGGAAGAAATCAAGCAGTCAGGGCAAGTAGGGCATCGCCTCCTGTAATTTCTTCAGAAACGACGGACAGAACTTCTTCACAACCAGCTGCCAGACACGGTTGGAATTCAACATGAGGAAGGGCTACGGTGAGTCCTGAGAACTTAGATGTTCACTGTCTGCAATTCGGATGGCAGGTTGAGGGCAGGAAATAACGGCTGAAGCAGTCGATAGGAAGTTCCATCCCAGGACTAGTTCATGAGCACACGGTTACAGCACTGAACATTCAATACCATGCTGGAATCCTCCAATCTAAACACGAACAGTACAATAGGCAGCTGGCTTGATGTCATGCTCATTGCAGCCGCGTAAACAAGAACCAAAATACGGACTCTTTCACTTTCCCCAGACGTGAAGACAGGTCACTGTGAATGACATAAATACTTGCTTCCGTATCTACGAGCGCTTCTACTAGAACCCCTTAGACAGAAACAGACATGTTAGATGGATATTGAGGAGGAATTGTGGTCGATCCAAACAATTCATTTTTCCCTAAAAAAATTGCAGGGTCTAGTTTTGTGATTGCTGGGTGGGAGCATGCACGACGGGCGATAGTGACGGCAGTGAGCGACGGTAGGGCAAAAAAGAACGATTACGGGTTGGACGGGAACCGCGGAGACGGTCCGTGGCGTCAGGATGGGACGACGAGCGGCCCTGAGTGGGTGACGGCATACGCTGATGAAGGGGGTAGCTAAAGTGGTTATCCCGTTCGTAGGAGGAGTAGCCATGGCGCTCTTCCAGCTGGCGTCGTCGGCAAAAGCGGGGAAATATGCCTTCGAATGCCACAGTAGTTGCATACGGGACGGTCGCTAGTAGGGCGCGGTGCTTGCCACATTGAACAGAAAGGTGGTGTGGCCAAAGGAGTAGAAAGAGCGGTCAAGTTGCCATGCGGCGGCGGTGCAACAATCGGCTCTATGGGCACAGGTGACCATGACACGGCCTCGGAGTAAGACGGAACGTGAAAGGGAGCGGATTGATATGCTGGGGAAGGAATGTCATAAACACAAGCTCCTCTCTGACAATGTCACGCAGCCCAGGTGCGTGGCCGTAGTCGTTCTGAAAGTGGGATGTCTGAAGCTGTTGCAGATCCTTACGAATTATGTCACGAAGCAATCTACGGAGCTCAGCATAGCAGAGGGGCAGGTAGGGAAGGTAAAAAAGGGAAGAAATTATGTTCCCTAAAAAATGGCCGCGTATCTGCTCCTTTCGTTGCAAATGCCGTATCAAGACGATAGTCTTTATCGGCTTTTGCGAAGTAAATGCATCCCTTCGCTTTTCCGCTTACCTCTCATGTGTTTCCTCTTGCATCGCGCTCCTCCCAAGGTAAAGATGCCAAAGGTATGCTTAAATCATTTTAAATTTCCTGCGTTCCACTGCTCCAAACCGGGTGTCTCGATGCGAACGCTGCAGTACGGCGAAGACGTGCGTTAATCGAGGCGCCCTACTTCAACAGTTATAGAACCGCGTTTCCCTACTCCACGTGCATTGCAAGCAGAACGTGGAACCTATCTTGTGAAACCTTGCGTAACTATTGCTGGTTGATTTCTTAAAATGGCGCCATAAGCTATAGTGGTGCGGGCGACAGCAGGCGACGGCGGAGTGAATTCTTTTTCTGCAGTTGAATATATATTTAATTTCTCAAAAGTCAAGCATGTTTGATTTTGTTATAAAGGAACACTGTAAATATCACTTCTGTATTGATTTGTTGTCTCATATTTACGTAATGTCTTGTTCTTCTTCAACAATGTTGACAAGTATGAACATTACACCGGACATAGACGGGTAGATTTAGCTGTGACTATATGAGACTGTTGCGCAGGCATTGTTTTGCTTTGGCCGGGTCAGGCCTCTCACGCTCGGACGTTCCCAGTCTTCCCTATAGGCGGCGTAAAAATCGACGCCCCACGTGACCAACCTACAGTGCAGTTTTCGACCATCAAGTCCACCAAACGGCGTGACCGAACGGTTACTTTTGTAGAGAATACAAAACATTCATTCTGTGTCTCAGAAAGCCAACAAAGTTCGCTTGCAATGTGTTGTTTAAAAAAAATAAAATTCCCCTCAAACATCCGTCGAGCAAAAATGTACGCAACGTTTTACAAACAGCCGACTGGTGTACCACCTCCCTTCTGAATTCGCAACCACAAATTGAGACTGGTTTGACGGGCCAGCGTTTCTATGTGTGCGGAGAACTGGTTTCGTGACTGTCATTGCTTTTATGTGCTTTGCTTTCCCTCAGTTGTTGAGAAGACTGGCAAAACACGGGGAAATTTAGTGCTTGTGGAGTGACAAATGTTTAAAAAATTTCCCCATCGGAAGACAGCTGTCGAGGCCGGAATATTTTGATTCTTCCAAAAGAAGGTGAGTTTATGCACTCCGCTAGAAAGACGGTGCAAACGAAACGGTTGTCGCCGTCAATACCTCATTTGTGCATGACTTCCGCTGGAATATTGTCTTATTACATAATTCAAATATAAAATCTGCATTCCTCGGAGTTTTTCATCAAAGTGCATGCGGAGTTAGCTTAAAAAACTTGAAAAAAAAAAGAAAATCCCTTAAGAAACAGCCTCTCAACTCTCCTGGCCGCTTCTCGCAAAACCATTTTCAATATCTAGGACCCGAAAAGTTGTGTGCGCATTTGCCTCAAAAGGTGTGGAAATATTTTGGATGGAAGTTTTGAGGCTACCAAAAGACAGTAATTCTCCCGAGCTTTACGTAGCTGTTGCCTTGCTGTTTTGACGCGTTAGTGAGCATTTAGTCAACAGCGCTTTGCTACAACTAAAGTTTGCCTTCATAAAGACGTGGTGATGCCAGTTAGGTTATATTAGCATCCCTTGTGACAGCTGATGCTTGAGTCATGGTTAATACGTGTGAACTCAAAAATACTGCCTTATGAGGTCGGTGTTCATATAGACATTCTGGCTGAACCTTCAACATTGTCGGCGCACGTAACAACTGCATCAAGGACTAGCGGGCCATTTCAACACTTCGTGCTTGCCTGGTATGACCACTATGCGCCCGACTGGTGCGTTTATGTATATTGAACTTCCACTTATAGTTGTTTCTCTGAATTCATGCGACATAATTCTCTTAATTATTCGTTCTTCTGATTTACTTTATCTTTTTTATTCATTCCTTGTTTTTTTCCAGATACAACCAAAGAACAAAGAAGCGCACACTGGAAGGCGACCACACGAAGTTCTCAGCAGGTGCAAAGGTATTATGTTTCCTGCAGATAAGTGTTACAAAGTGCCAGGTATTTTCACCCAATGTAAAAAGAAGGTCGGCATATATCAATGCGTTCATTCATGTGATGTGCATATATCTGAGTATGAATGGAATAGTTGTTCAACTCAAGAACACGATATTCGGTGTCTAAAAATAATAAACTTCGACCGAGTATTCGGTTTACTGCAAATATTGAGATGCATCAACATGTGCGATGTGATATTGTCACGTAGCTAGCCGCTAGGCTCACTCTAGCCCCAAAATTCATCGTTTATCAATAAATCACAATGCGTACACATTGGCAAATGTAAGAAAGAAAACACGGGTTCTAGTTTCCTTTCTTCCATTTCCTTTCACTGCTGCTCAAGAGTACTTCACTTTCTTTCTACATTTACGACGCTTCGCAAAAAAAAATGGCTGTAAGACCAACTGTAGAACTTCTGTTCTCAGCCTAAAGCAAGTTCGTACGAGAAGCTGAGAGGAAGGAAGTAAACTTTATTGGAGCAGCTCATTTCTGATAGACACTATGATTCTATGCTCCGGAGATCGAGTAGGTGTCTCCTTTGTTAATAGCGCTGTGTGGACCTTGCAGGTGGACTTTAAACCTTTGTACACAAAGAAATGTGAGGGGTCAGAGTTTGCCTTAGATGTCTGAAGATGTAGTAGCCCAGGTCATCTAGAAGCAGGATTAAGCGTATGGCAAAAGTGAGGGAAGGAGAAGGTGTGGTGCTTTGTTACCTCAAGGTGCAGATTGCTTTAGCGAGTTAAATGGGTTGGCCGGAAATATTTCGCAAGGGCTTTTTGTATCGAATATAATAAAGGAAGGCACATTGCTACACTCAGTAAGCGTGTGAAAATCCCAGTTCCCTCCAGGGCACAATTTTACATTTAGCCACCGACTGCGCATTGTTGCACAAGTAGGTGAAAATTATTCAATCGATACACCATGATGTCATTCCCAAAAATAGTTCACGCAGGCAGGTCTTGTTTTAAAATTGTAAGGAATGGAAGGTAGTAGATACTATTGGTTAACGTACAAGGAGACTAAGAACTTTAAGGCGTGTACAAAACTGTGGCAGTGCATTTCTGCATTGCAGTGTCAATCATCTTTGTAGTCTTGCTTACTGATGTGCATGGTTTTTTTTACATTTATCATCACTCAAGCATAAAAAGTAACTTTTAAAATTTTATGTCAATACAGTAGAAGCCATCCACATTATTACTGGCACAATTCAACATTACATTTATTTACACCTGAAAGGTCATTACATAAGGGGTGGCGAGGCTTTTGGCCGAAGTAATCGTCAGCGTAGCAAACATACAAAATAAGACGAGAACAAAAGAAAATACAATATAACGAGGTGAAATTAAACTATTGCAGCCACGGTGTTATCAGGGTATTGAACTAAGAATATGGCTCTTCGACGTGCAGGTGCGTGTCAACACAGGGTCCGTATTACGTTATTTTGCAGCTGGTTCTTAAATTATATATATCCTGTCCTGCTAATAGAAATTACGTTCTGCAGCATTTTACTGTGTAAATATGAAGGTAAAACTATTAGACCTAGTTTGGTTATTTCAAGTTTCAAAGTTTGAAAGTTTATTTCAAAAAATGCAATAATGTGCGATTACTAATGTAAGTATACAAGAGAAGGTCCCCAAGGTTAAGAAACCATGGCGAGACCTTTATGCTTCTACACCATAAAGAGCGAGCATATAAAAAGTCGTAGTTGGAATTCAGCAATCCTAAAAAAATAGTGGGGGATACAGAAACACTCCTAAAAGCACACAATAGCATTCCATTCCTACTTACATTTCATATGCCATCAGCAAGTGAAATATCTAGTTCATGAGCATTAATCACAGTATATGATTTGTAACCACCCTAGAGCGTAATAACAGCTGATGCCAACGTTATGTACCTCCTATTGAACGGTAAAGCTACTGTTTATGCCAGCATCAAGTATAATAATGGGGCACGCAAAAAGCATTACTGTAATTAACATAGTTAATAATTAACTAGTTAGCAATTTGATGCAACAGAGCGTAATCGGATTACTTTTTAAATTTTCAAAGTGTTGGTAAGAAAGTCAAATAAATATTTTTAATGCCGTATGGTGTTTTCTTTCTTTTTCTTTCAACTTGTGATGCTACTTGCCGCGTGCTTGGGGCCTGTCGCACACCGCAAAAGAGATAGAGAAAAAAACACCGTGCCTAAAACACTCTCTCACGCATTTTATTTTAATTGCTACGTTCAAGTGTCGATAGTTTCGCAGTGAGCGATAGCGTTCGCAATAACTATCGCTTTAGTCCGAGAGAACTTCCAAGCAGCCTGTTTCCTTCGTAAACTTGTTGCGATGTCCAAAAAGAAAAAAAAAGATACGGGCAGCAAGAATATTGGAAGCAATGTGCCCTTCGAATCGAAATCTTAGCGCAAGTGAACGAGTTGTTATGGCAAAAAAATAGTTGTCACGAGAGCGACGTCCAATTGCAGCGATCGAAATGAAATGATGCCCTTGGCCTCTGTAAATTGCGAATGTCAATAAACGCTTCGTTCTCACTTGCTGCTTACTGTGGTCTGTGCCAGTCGAGGCCATCTGGTCACCCGGCGTAACATCACTTCACCAGCGCGGCCTGTGCAAAAAGCATCCGCCATGTTTACAAAGCCTTGTTTTAAAACCCACCAAGCGGGCGTCCTCGGTAGTTCACGACGCCCCCCATGGCCTCCACGATTTGCTGCCGGCGAAGCGCCGGTTTCTCCGGCCGTCCCATTCGGCGCGGAAGCAAGGGGACCGGTGTAATTTTGCTAACTCCGGGCACACGCCCGAGGGGCGCCGTTAGCCTAAGGTTGACGCGAGGCTCGTCTGGCCGACGCGGGCCCGCGCTTTGAGTTGTAAATCAGCCTTCGTTGTCGCGTCTTCGGGATGGGAAAAATCTCAATATGTTGGGAAAGTATTTTGACTCGATCCTACAAGTACAAAATTGTTTAACGTACGTTGTTTAACACCTACGATTGCCTTTGCACGCAGTTTAGTGGTCGTTTGCTTGAAAGGCGAATGCCATAGCCCAAGGCTCTGTCATCTCGGGCAGAGTGAATGTCAGCGTGCTGAATTCCCATTTCGCTGTTACAGCATTTTCGCGCGATATTGGGTGCGCGAAAAATGCTTTTTTTCCCCTTTTAAAATTGTTTCGAACGCTCTGGGTGTTTTGTGCATGCTTATAGTGTGCGTGTGTGTGTGTCGGGTGTGCACGTGAGCGAAAACAGCGTAAAACTATAAGCTCTCGTGTATTGTTTAGGCAGGCGACTACGATAGACAAATAATCTGTTAGGGTTCCACGGGTTAAAATCAATCTTTTTTGCGTTTTATGTAATATGCTTAGGGGTTTCAAGAAACCCCCCCGCAATCTCGCTACCAAAATTTTTTGCCGTGAGTGAAAAAGTCATGGTATTCCGCAAAGCCTTTCATATCGCTATCGACTCTACATTGCATTTTTTCGAAAGGCTCTTTTTGAATTTCTAGATTTGCTGGGGCAATATATTCTGCCCATAATTTGTTGGCATGACATGTTAAGGGCATTATTTTTTTCGGTGAGCAGTTAAGCTGATCACTAATATCTGTATGCACAACATCGGCTGTAAGTAAGTTGTTCGGGATATTAGTGAATAAACACATCAAGTGGAGAACTATACCAATAGTAACTTGGTAAAGATTTTATTACTTTAACTTAGACCACGTCCATTTATGGTAGACTAAAAATCTCTCTGTACGTTTGTATATGCAAGCATGCATGCCAAAAAAAGGCACCAGCACGTTTACCCTGCCTATTGCGGAAGAAATACCGATAGCCATTTGGACAGTATACACTTCAGATGCTGAAGTATATGACGTCTCTGTTATAGTATCGCGGTAAAAGTTGCGCCAAAAGTTTCAAGTAGTGTTGCCAAAGTCATCTACTTTATCTGTCAAAGACCGCACGTTTAAAGGAAAAAAACGAAACGACATCATGGGTATTTTCGGTTTACTAATTGTTGGATTTCGGTCGGTTGAATTCCCATAATTTTGTTCTTGCTCGGGAAAGCACGGAATATGCGTTCCGTGCGTTCCAAACAACATGTACGAGATTTTCAGAAATAAAACCGGAAAACGTGTTGGGTTTGGAACCATGCGTGACTACAAAAAAGAATATTCTGTGCAATGAATTCACTTATGCATCACCCGGGCATAGTCTACGTCGAAAATTCAAAGGCACCAGTAACTACCCTAATGGCACCAGTAACTACTTCTACCTTTCTCCTGCATTGGTGTGTGGTAACTTTTTTTTTATTAAACGCCGCACACAGGCTTCGAAGGCCGAGTTTTCGTTTCCCCTGCGCCCACCCGTGCAGGGAAAGTGACCTTAGGCTACGCGCGCCGCGGTGCGGCGAAAAACGCGGCCACGCCCCCTTTTCAACTTGCGCTCTTTCCGGGCGATTGGGAAGGCCGGAGCAATGGCGCGCCGCCGTTAGCCGATCGCAGAGGTCCCCGCGCCGCCACTACGCTTTTTCTGGCAGTACAGGCAAAGCTAGACCTTTGCTTCTCTAAAATCCCCCCTGTTCTGTGGCCGGGTTTGGGTGAATCGAGTCACAGACAGAAAACAGACAGACAGACAGACAGACAGACAGACAGGGCAGACAGACAGACAGACAGACAGACAGACAGACAGACAGACAGACAGACCAAATGTCTGGGTTTAAGTAGCCCAAGAAAGACTATCGTCTTTAATAAAAACAACCTACATAAAAACGGGAATAACCCTGTAAGGTAGGTGTCCTTCTAGATGCGGGTGGACTGCAGATGGTCGAGCCCTGACATAGTGTCCGCACATCGGCAATGGCGTTGGAATTGTGAATCAGCATTGCACAAAAGGCAAAAGAAGCAATAACTTTTATTGTGTGCCACACCTTCTCCGTTTCAGGAATATCCTTGCCGACCCGGTCGCACAGCTCGAGGACATCCTAAATGTATGAAGTGTATGTCCCC